>CM043697.1:142618134-143215634 GCA_023935145.1 Bretschneidera sinensis
CAGTATTTCTTTGAGTTTCCAAGTGTTTAAGGAAAACGAGTAATTGAAGGAAGATTAAACGAATTTTGGTAAGTATAATATTAATGTTTATATATATATAAACTTTTAAAAGACTTTTCGGCAGCTCACACCCAAAAACATGAATCAGCTGCTAACTCCCCCATAGCCTTCCACGTTTTGTGCACTTGTAAACCATGCAAAATGCATTACCTGTTGCCACGTTTTTTGCCTTTTTTTTCAAAAAAAAAAAAAAAAACTTTTTTTCTTTACTTTATTTTTCTGTCTGGGACGTCAACATCCAATTTTTTTTTAAAATTTTGCTTTATTCAAATTGGACTTTTTGCATTTAAATATATATGCATTATTTTAACTCTATGTCATATTTATTGAAGTACTTCTTTACCCTTATTTTTCAAATACGGGTATTACAAAGCAGTCAGTCTAAACGAAAAATGAAAGAATGGGAAGACAGCCGGTCCAATGAGAATAAAAGAATCAGGAAGACAACTGGTCTAAATGAAAATGAAATAACCGAGAAGGTAGTCAGTTTAATGAAAATGAAAGATTCGAGAAGGTAGCCGGTCTAATGAGAATAAAAGAACTTGGAAGGAAACCGGTCTAAAAGAAAATGAAAGAACCGGGAAGGCAACCGGTCTAATAAAAATAAAAGAACCAGGAAGGCAACCGGTCTAAATGAGAATGAAATAACCGGGATGGGGCCGGTCTAAGATAAAAACATGTCGACATATGGGAATACGTTCCCTAATAATGATAATTCATGCATTGCATTTGTTTTACATGTTAATATTTTTACTGAAGTGTTGTTGATATTATGCATTTATTTTATTTGCAGATAAATGAGTCTCACTGAGAGACAGTTACAGTGAGAAAAAGACATAGAATTATGATGTGTTAGTAATTATTGAAATGTTAGACTGCATGCTATTATCCAGCCATATGAAAAATAAATGATTAAATATTGAAAGACTATTTATACATATTGAGTACTTCTAATAAATTTAATTCACTGAGCTTGTGAAGCTCATCCCTCATTGGACAATGATTCAGGTAGCAGACATGACAAATAGTCCGGTGGATTGAGAGTCAGACGAAAACATTTATGTAAGCCACATACGTGTCAACATCCTCAGACAAATGAGAAGATGAAATAAAAATTTTATTTGTAAATATTCATGCATTTTACGTTGTATATTATGTTAAATTAATATTAGATTGATGTATCTCCCCTGTTGAGAGTTAAGGATTTCAACAAATATTTCAGTTAGTATTATTTTTTTATTGTTGCATATATATGTCGTGCTGAGATTTTCAAAATGTGATAACACAGTTTCGGAGGTAACCAACCTGATATGGGTCGTTACACCACAAGATCTGTTTTATCACAAAATAAACCAAAATAAAATGAAAAGCAAAAAAGTATAATTTTTAAAATTAAGCCTTTGATTCATGTAATATGGTGCTTCACAAATTTCATTACTTTACAATTTTTTTATGTTAATTTCTTGTGAGTCAAGTATGCCTTTGTACAATGCTTGCAATCTAAGTAAATTAGCGCAGGTCATAGTTGATTTTATGGATGAGTGAACCATTTAGATGACTACATAAGGTATGAGTTAATCCTTCCTCTCATTCTTAATTATAGAGAATATATCATCTTCTCTACATATTGGGTAAAAACATACCACATCAAAGTTAATGTGCATAAGAATAATCACGAGAGAAATTGTCAAAAATTTTGTTAAGGTTTTATTCTTTGTGTTTGATTAAAAGATTTTGCTGCATCATTAATCTTAAACCCTAAGCAAGAGACATTTTCTTCATATCTTTAGCTTGTTAAGTATTCTTTACTTTTCTATGATAATGCTAGGGACTAAAGATATTATTTAAAATGTACAGATCATTTATATAATTAAATTTGTGGTTAAAAGCATTCATCAATACAGGCACTGAGGCACTATATTAAATAATCAAATAATACCTGCCAGCATTATTGTGCATTTTCTTACTAATTTGTGCAGATTCTCTGAATATTTACACTTTATGATGCTGATTTTCTTAGCATAGTATATTAAATGTTCTCCACACTCCACATCATGCTCCTTCTTGATATGAAGCAACCTCAGCTGACCCATGCAAACGTACTCCACATATTATAATTTCAACATGATATTGAATTTTCTGTGGTACATATGGTAGTTAAGATGATATGTTATTTATAATATTTTTTATTTTATTTTGAAGCAATGATATATATAAGTAATATAATGGTTAATTTGATTACAATATAAATTTATATTATTTTATTATTTATATATAAAAAAATAATATATAAATTAGACAAATAATTTGTGATGAGAATCGAACTTAAAACTTTATAGTCTCAACACCTCAACTTTAATCGTTACACCAAAACTTCATCAATCTTATTAACCTTCTTTTAACATTAATACTCAAAAAATAATATTTTATTTTTGGATTAAATATGATTGATTCTCTCACGTGCAATTGTATCAATACTCAAATAGAGAATATTAACCGGTAAAAATTGGGTGCCTAGCTATAAATTTGATATACTAAGAAATAGTAAGGATATTCTTAATTGTGGTCAATTTTATATATTCATTTTTCATAATATTTTCTTTAACAATTTGCATATTCTTACTATAATTTGAAAAACAATTCAACAACTAAATGCACACTAAGAATTTACAAAAATTTTATTATCGTTTGGTTTAATTGTAGTTTCAGTTATCGAAATTTAAAAAGGTTTCTAAAACAATTTTTAATAAAAAAATTGTAAAACTAAAAAAAACAACTATAAAATTTTTGCATCTAACACGAAGTCTGTCTTCTAGAATTTATTTCAACTTTTAATTATTCCTATAAACTATTTTTTATCATTGGTAATTGGCTTAACTTTTGTTTAATTTTCAAAAACTGTTTTTGCAAGCTTAGACAAATGGTAATGCTTAATTAGTTGTGGTTTTTTTCTGTCCAGAGGCCAACCAGAAGTGAATGTTTAATGCAGATTTGCTGATTTGTGGTACAAAAGCGGTGATAACAAAAGATCTATCATGTCATTTTTTCTGTCATAATGCACTGTTCCACTTTTAAATGTATATGATAAGTATTCTTTTCCTTTTCTTTTCATCAATGGGACCGGTAGACTTATTATATATGGAAGTTCGTAGTTAGCCCTCAATTTATATATAGCAGCCGAGTAAATGGCAATCACTATGTTGTCATTTGGTCTAACTGGAAAAACGTATTTTATAAAATTTTTAAATTAATTTATGATAAAATAATGATGAAATTATAAGTTATTTTATATTCAATGAAACAACAATAAAAATAATTTTTATGAAATAAATTTAAGTTTTTAAAAATAAAAACTATTTACACCGTATTTATTAATATAAAATAAAAAAATTTAACATCGAAAGTTTCATTTTTTATAAAAAAATTTACAGTGAAAATAAACCCACCAATTTTTCTTTACCAATTCAAGCAAATCCCCAAAACTTAAAAATTGAATGAAAAATGTTCAACACCAAATAAAACTGCTGAGAATCAAATTTAGCTGTGAACTTATCAATTAGGGCAAATGGTAAAACTTGAAACTTAACGAAGTTAACCCCATTTGTTTATAAGAATCCATATAAAAGTGTTTAAGATTTTTTTTCTTCTTAGATTATCAAAAGCGTTAGTAAGATTTTATTACAAGTAAGTAGTACGTAGCCCCTCCTTTAACTTGATTATTCCTGATAAATCTTCTACTGTTTGGCTGCTAAAATAAGCACACCTCTTAATTTTGCAGAATTTTAATTTTTTTTCATCTAAAGAAATTTATATAAAAAGTAAATAGGAAAACTTCCATCCAATAAACATAATATTCATTTTTTAGGTTAAACACATATTTTGATCATATAATTATTAATCAATTATTTTTTTTCAGTTTTAACAGTACCAATTAGATTTTACAATTCTTTTTTATTTCTTAATATGATTCTCTCAATGAATTTGATCTCAAAATTTCGTCGAATTTTAAATTAAAGTCTAGATCAAGCTTGATGTGATTTACAATTTCAAATATTTTATTTGTTTATTAACCACATCATTACTAAACTGGTGATAAAGTAAAAATCCGACAAATCAAAAAAATCAAATTGTAAAATAAAATAAAATTATAAGATTTTATTAATATAATTAAATATTACGTTATCAAAATAAAACCCAATCAAAAATTGCTCGGCGAAAATAAATATTTAGCCATTTTTTCATTCCTCCAGTGCAAATTCAGTTGCTTGACGTTTCAAAAAAGAAAACGACAAGTACTTCACATTATTCCGACGAAAGGAACAAGGACATGTGGATGGTCTTATTCGGCCTTAACGCCACTGTTTTAAATAAGTTAATAAAAAAATTGAAAATATTTTAAAAAGACAAAACTACCCCTATATCCTGCCTTTACTATGAACAGCCCCTTTTAAATAGCTTCGATAAAGTTATCCAATCTGTAACCTCAGAGTCTCTCGCCTGGAAACTCAAATCCCATTTTCTATTTTCCAGCTCAAACAAACAACACGGAAAAAAATATATCTATATAAATTAGTTCAACTGCAGCTGACTTCCTTAATAGATAAGGTTTGATAAATGAAATCTTCGCTTTTATTCGAGTAACGTTTTCATGCGCATTATTACCAAGGGCTCTGCAGTGAAAAGCGGAAGGAGGTCATGGCTGAATCCGGCAACTTTTTGGCCGCGACTGGAGAGGCTCAGACGGAGATTCAAAATCTGTTCGGCAAATACGAGCTAGGGAAGCTGCTCGGTTGTGGGGCCTTCGCGAAGGTGTACCACGCGCGGGACATCCGTACGGGCCAGAGCGTGGCCGTCAAGGCCGTGAACAAGAAGAAGCTCGTCAAGGCAGAACTAACCGCGAACGTTGAGCGCGAGGTCTCTATCATGCGCCGGCTGCGCCACCCGCGCGTCATCAAGCTCTTCGAGGTCCTCGCCACCAAGAACAGAATCTACTTCGTGATGGAGTTCGCTAAAGGTGGGGAGCTCTTCACGAAGATTGCCAAGGGACGCTTCAGCGAAGATCTGAGCCGTCGATACTTCCAGCAGCTGATCTCCGCCGTCGGATACTGCCACTCCAGGGGCGTGTTTCATCGAGATCTGAAACCCGAGAATCTCCTCCTCGACGACAATTGGAATCTCAAAGTCTCGGATTTCGGGCTCAGCGCTGTCTCGGATCAGATCCGACCCGACGGCCTGCTCCACACCCTGTGCGGCACCCCGGCTTACGTGGCCCCCGAGATCCTCGCAAAGAAAGGCTACGACGGCGCTAAAATCGACATCTGGTCTTGCGGCATCATTTTGTACGTTCTCAACGCCGGTTACTTGCCGTTCAATGACCCGAACCTCATGGGGATGTACAGGAAAATCTACAAAGGCGACTTTCGCGTCCCTAAATGGACCTCTCCTGATTTACGGCGGCTGTTGTCCCGGCTCCTCGACGCGAATCCCGAGACGAGGATCACCGCCGATGAGATCATCCGTGACCCTTGGTTCAAGAAGGGATACAAGGAGATAAAGTTCCATTTGGATGATTTCGATTTGAAAGAGCCTGGAAACGACGAGAACGCCAAGCGTTTAAACGCTTTCGATATCATTTCTTTCTCGTTCAATTTCGATCTCTACGGTTTGTTCAATGCCGCCTCCGATGTTTCCGATTTCCGTGGACGTTTCGCGTCAGCCGAAAAACCCGAAAAGATCATAGAGAAAGTGGAGCAGGTCGTCAAGAAGGAGAACGTTACGGTGACGAAAAAGAAAGATTGGAGGGTGAAGTTGGAAGGGCAGGATGGTAATTTCCTTATGGTTGTAGAGATTCACCGGTTAACGGACGAAATGGTTGTGGTCGAGATTAACAAGAGAGAGCGGGACGTTGGATCTAGTCGACAAATATGGAAAGATAAGCTTAGACCACAGCTTTATAGTTTGATTTACCAACCAGTAGATCAGGTCCCCGGTAATTGAACAGTGAATTGGAGCTGTAGTTAAAAATCGCCGAGGACTGCAGTTCTTGCACGGTTTATCGGTGTCTGTAAAATAACTCTGTATCGTATTAATGTCTCCCAAAACTGGGAACAAAACCACCCCAAAAAAGGCAATTCCTGGGTTTTCTGTATTTTATTTTTTTTCCCGGGATTTCATTTTTCAGGTGTATTGTTTCAGATAAATGATTTTTAAATTTCCATGAACAATATTTGTCTCTAATGGTTTGTCTTCTTCGACTTAATAGAGGATTTTTACCAAATTCAATGTAAGCCAGATTAGTTACCATGTATGTGTTGGGTCCCTGGCTTGCCTTAAAACATATTGCCATAGTTTTGTTAGATTTTGGGATAACCTGTGTTATATTTGATGGTAAATGTTAACATTCAGTCGTATTTCCATTTATTTATGGTAATATATCCCGATGCCTTGTAACAAAATCTATCTATGGTAATTTGTTTTAAGATCATTTCTTTTTAAAGATCAATTTTTTTGCAGTAAAAATTATAAATTATAACTTACAATATATTATTTTTACATATGAATTTAGATTTTTTAATTTTTGAGATTTAATAGAGATCATTTTACGATCAAAATTTATATATACCGTAAGAACTATAAATGAATTGATCTCCTAGTTTTGTTGGTTGATTAATTGATCATGTTTTATTTATGAAATAGGTTGGATTGATATTACTAGTATGGATACATCGAAATAAAATAAATAAGGCTAAGGTGTATATTAAAATAAAAGTATAGCTACTTTATGTTAAAATTGAAAAAATAAAAGTATAACAATCTACACTATTAATAAAGTAAATACTCTCATTTGTTGTCTATCCTCAAAATGTCTCATAAATCATTACTTAAATATACAAATTAAATATTTCAATAAAGTTATATACATGTAACTCAATTGATTACAACTTTTCGCATCTTTTTCTTATGTTTTTTTCTCTCACTATCCCATTCGAACTTAACTTCTCCACTGAGATGCTAGTCTTATTAATTAATTGCTTGTGCCTACTATTTCGTAAGAGATAAAGCTAACATTAGTCGCGTAGATACGTTTAACATCTGCTTTTATTTCTCACGGATGACATGATTGATGTCAACCGACCTCTTATTTTATCCAATTTTACTAAGAAAGTTAATTGTTAAGTAAAAAGGTTAAAATCTCATGTATCAATTGTTGTCCTTTCTTGATATATCATTGTGACAAATAACTTTTGACTATATAGTAAAAAAACAAAATGGGAGCTTTACTTTGATTCATATTAAACTTTATGATTTGGTTCAGTTTTACAACAAACCCTAAGGTTTATTTTGGTTCATACTAAACAATGTGGTTGACACCATTTTGTACCAGGGTTAATAGTGTTAAATTTTTCTTCAATTTCAGGGTTTGATATGAAACTAAGGTAAACAATAGGGTTTTCTATGTAATTTAGCATTTTTTTAATTTCAGTAGAATAATTTTTAAAAAAATATAGTTCTGGGATTGTAAGAAAGTGAGGGAAAAATTTTATTTCTAACATTATAATGGTTTATTAAGCCAGATAATAAATTCAAAGAATTATTCAAAGTCATAGACCATATAAATTTCACAACATCATCAAAGGTACATACATCTTTTTCTCAACATTTTCTAACAAACCAAACACCATTTTCCTCCTATTTGCAAAATCAAACAATCAACACAAATTACATTTCATAGAAAATCCAACAATCAACACAAAATCACCAACAAATGTCAATACAAACCAAGAGAAAAAACATGCAAAAATCAACAACAAATTCTCTCATTCTCTCTCCACTACGTTTCTGTGAAAAATCAACAGAGGAAGGAGGTCGCGCGATCTGGGAAGTAGAGGGAGGAAAGAAGAGGATAAGGAGGAAGAAAGAGGGAGGAATGAGGAGGAATAGGAGGAGAAAAAGTCAACGCGAGGAGAGAGAAAGGAGGAGGAGAGAGGGTTGGCGCAACGGAGAGATGAAGAAGAGGCCGAGCAATCTGGGAAGAAGGGAGAGAAAGGAGGAGGAGCAAACGATCTGGGAAAATAAGGAGGAAGAGGAGGAGAGAGGAAGAAAAAAGAGAGGTCGCGTGATCTAGGAAAAGGAGGAAGAGAGAGGAACGAATGGGAGGAAGAAGAAGGAAGCGACGCAGATATGGGGAAGGCGGAGGAAGGACTGCGCAGAGGAGAGAGAAATAAGTAGAGAGAATCATCGCAGAGGATAGATGAAGGAGAAGAAAGAGGAGGAAGGAGGAAGAAGATGGATGGGGAGAGAGCAAGAAAGGATCTTGAGGAGAAGAAATAAATAAGATAAAATTCTTTCTCTTGAAATTAAAAAAAAAAAGTTAAATTACATAGAAAACCCTATTGTTTAGCTAAATTTCATAACAAACCTTGAGGTTGAAGATAAAGTTAACACCGTTATCCCTAGTGCAAACGGTGTCAACCATATGGTTTAGGATAGACTAAAATAAGCTTCAGGGTTTTATATAAAATTGAGCCAAACCACAGGGTTTAAGTATGACCCAAAGTAAACCTTAAAGTTTGTTATGAAACTGAGTCAAACCGCATGGTTTTCTATGTAACTTAACCTTAAAATAAAAAGTATAACTACTTTATGTTAAAATTGAAAAATTATAGTGCTCAAATATTTAGTGTTATCTATACTGTACTAATAATAAAGCCACAACTTTTATTTGGTGTTTACCTTTCAAAATGTCTCATAAACCCTTACTCAAATGTATAAATCAAATATTTAAATAAGGTTACATGTATAACTCAATTGGCTTCAATTACCCATATTTTTCTCTCATGTTTTTTGCTCTCACTATCCGACTTAACTTTTCTACTCTCTTATCTTCAACCTATGTTGATAATTTTTAATATATTATTTTATTATATAAAAAATAAATTAATATATATATAACATATGTTAAAATGCTAGTCTTATTAATTAATTACTTATGCCTACTATTTCGAGTTAGTCGCGTGGATGCACATAACATTTGCTTTTATTTTTTTACCAATGACACGATTGACGTCAACTATCCTTCTATTTTATTCAATTTTACTAAAAAAAATTAATTGTTAAGTAAAAAGGCTAAAATCTCATGTATTAATTACTGTCTTTTCTTGATATATCATTGTGACAAAAGACTTTTGACCATATAGTTAAAAAAAAACTGTATCATCGCTTTTGTTTGTCCTATTTGTGGGTCGATGCCCATTATTGTTATCACGAATAGAATGATTGATAGTGCAATGTCTACTCATCACAATGACTTTTGGATTAGCTTGTGAGACATTATCATGATAAGCACAAAAATTGCTTTTGTTTTTTTAAATCTAACGTTTTGGTTCACTTACCCATCCCATTCACTTAAGCTCATGATGACAGCCAGGTTTAGGTTGATTTCATTTTCCTTATCATATTAGCTACCAATTTATATAACAACAAAGATAATAATACCCTTTTTCGTATTTTTAATCATCTTTTAATATATTATTCATTTTAGTGTCAAAAATAAGCATTTTATATTTTTTATATATTAAAAAAGATATATATGTCCTTGAAACAAAAAACCTCCATTTTCGTTTTTTCGAAGACTAACTGCATATATAAGACATATGTATGTTATTCTTATTTGAATTGCTTGAATATTGAAAGAAAAAAAGACATATAATAGAATCAGTTATAGATATAACGAACCAAGGGTCAAATTATACCGAATCGTACATGTGAGGAAATGTGAGTGTTAATAGATTGCAGCATTTCATTGTCACACGTTCAATTATCCAGAATTAGGCCAAGGTTGAGTGTGGTCAATTATTGTTGTGCACCTCCACAGGTCGCCAAAAATCAGCATGGCGTGCGGTGAAAGTTCTTCCACGATGGCCATATTTTTAAGCTTACGTTACTAAATTAGGCAAACAGAAAGTCCTTTACTTCCAAGTCTCCACGCCTCATTAATTTGAATTCACGCAAAGGGATTAAATTTCGGTGTCATCCACATCTAATGGTCCAGTTTATGATAGATAAATGGTGCTACTCACTCGTCCTCATTTTATTTGGTTAAGCTCGCAACACATCAGATTTCAATCTGGCTATGTGAAGCATTTTATTTTTAATCTTTTAAGTTATGTTACAATTTGCTTTGAATCCATTTAAATCAATGAGTTTTAAGTTGGACTGAATATAGTTCTGAATATTCATTGTCAATAAATAAAAAAAAATACATAGAAGAAAAGAAAAGATAAAAGAAAAAAAATACGCAGAAATCTAAGTATATTTTTATTGTTTGGTAAAAAGAGAAAATAACGAAATTAATGTTTTTGTCTTACGTGTATATAAAAATCACCACAACCCTATCGAATTGGATGGAATAAGGATTAAAAGTGAAAATAAACTTTTTCTTCTCTTTTTTTTTACTTTTTCATTATCTATAAACACGTGATGAAAACATCAATACATTTATTTTTCGATCATCTCCCAATTTTGCTCTCTACTCTTTCCTCACACATTCTTTCTCAATCAATTAGAGCCAAAGTGTTGAGTTTATTTGCTAGTGAAAAATCAACACTACAAAAAATTTATGGCTGATTGATGCTTGATAAGTAATAACCAATTTTGATAAATAGAATTAAAAAATGATCAGATGAGATAAATAAATAAAAAAATTGAATATTACATATATTTTATCTTTTAAAATAAGATAATATTATCCTATTATGACTCGTTGAGAGGAAGACATCTCATCCCCCTTTGTTCTTATCCACCAAACAACACACTGACTGATAGGATAGAAACCATTTTATTATCTCTTTGTTCTATCCGTAAAAAGCTTAGCGCGAAAAAGGGGGGAAAGAGGAAAAGTTCGTTTGGGATTTTACTATTGGAAGTTCCGCATGTGATCATGTGGTGTCATTACCAAGAAATAGTGTCACAATGACATTTGGCCCAATTTATGCTCTCACAAATGGATGACTTTAAAATCAATTGAAGGAGTGGAGTATGCGGTATGTATGATCCATTGGGCCTGCAGGATGTCCCCAGTGTCAATCAAACCTATCTCAGTTCCTTAATTTAAGCTAGGTCTAAAATTACAGTGCAGGCTTGGGCCAAATAGATTTTGATTACAATCTTAAGATATGATTGGATTGGTCCGCTTTTTTGTTGGCCTTAAAAAGTCATGAAAAGAAATGGAAATCACCTTCAATTTTCAAAGAACACTTGCTCAAGTTTTCCTTCTACCCTCAGCAAGACTCTTTGATATGGAACTCTAATACATCCTTCTCAGTTAATATTGTAAGCTATGTAACTCTTAGGTTGAGTCT
Source organism: Bretschneidera sinensis (assembly GCA_023935145.1). Classification (NCBI taxonomy): domain Eukaryota; kingdom Viridiplantae; phylum Streptophyta; class Magnoliopsida; order Brassicales; family Akaniaceae; genus Bretschneidera; species Bretschneidera sinensis. Next base: position 142,629,555 of record CM043697.1, read on the forward strand.
TTGGAGCATTTTTTTGGTCATAAGTTGCCATTCCAATGGGGTACGCATACCCCACTTCCCTATACAGTTAGGAGAACAATCATCTAGACTTGGGTTCTATATGTAGACAAGTGCACTAACAAGCTCTGGATCTTGTCAATTGGCACGCAAAAACCAGTGAATTTGAAAAATCCCATTTGTATCCATTGGATTCCTCCTGAACAACCCTTTTATAAATTGAATGCAGATGGGTGTTCATTGGGAAATCCAGGCAGAGTTGGTGGAGAAGAGATACTTCGAAATTGGAATGGAGATTTTATCATGGGGTTTAGATTACATGTGGGAATAGCTAATAACTCAGTAACTGAGCTGTTGGCTATTAGGCAGGGTTTTGTATATGTCATATCAATTGGGTACTCAGAATATTCATCTCGAAAGGAATTCCCTTATAAGTTTCATTCTTCTATGGGGGAGACGGATAAAGTCTTGCTGCAAGCTCTACTCTTGGACTGCCACACGATTTGGACCAAGTTTGGGTAGGGTGGAGATCTCTTTTTGTTTTAACGAACGTAACAATGTGGCTGACTATATGGCTAAATATAGTGCGATAAATGAAAAATGCAATTATGCATTTTGCTCAGCCACCACATAAGGTAACCAAACAAAAAAAAATCACATATAACAGAAAAATACAATATTTAAACAAGAGATTGTCATTCTATTTTGAAACCCAACACACCTGCATATATAAGATTAAAAGAAGAAGTATAAAAGCTAAATATTACTCCCTCCTCAACACATTGTTTGACATTTTTGATTTTTTGATGTAATTTTGATATTTATTTTTAAGATATTTTTTGAATAAAAATTATAAAAAAAATAATTTTACAAACTAATATACTTTAAAAAATGAATAGTTTATTAATTAAAATTTATACAAAAATTAATCATTTAATTGGATAAATACTACAACAATACAAACAATATATGACCAAGGAAATAAGACAATTTTCTATGAATTTACATTTTGAGTCCTCAAGACATATTGTCCATCTTTTTCTAACAATATGTAAAATTGTCATGAAAAAATATTAATGAAATACAATTACCTTAGATTAAAATTTCAATTTAAACTTCAAGTGATGCTTTATTATCATCCCTTTGAGAACCATTGTCATTTCCATTTGTTGTTTCACTAACTAAACTATTACCTTTCAATCCTTTATCCACTCCAAATTTCCCCAGTAACATCTCTCCCCAATCCCAAAGATGCAACACAATATAAGTCCCTATCCCTCCTACCAACCCATAAGCTATAGAATATGTTAATGGCATCAAAATCATTGTCACAAATGCAGGGATTGCTTGCCTCATATCATCCCACTCAATCTCCACCACAGATCTCATCATCAAAACCCCTACCAGAATCAACGGTGGTCCTACAGCCCACGCAGGGATTGACGCCAATAACGGCGTGAAGAAAAACGCCAAAAAGAAATACCCCGCCACCGTTAATGCTGTCAAACCCGTCCTCCCACCTTCTTTAATCCCCGTCGACGACTCGATAAACGTCGTTACTGGCGATGTACCCAAAAGCGACCCTATCACGATTGACGCAGCATCAGACATGAAAGCGAAATATTGACCCTCGAAATCGCCGTTAACGTCCGTGAACCCAGCGAATCGAGCCATTGAGTATAACGAACCGGTCGTATCAAGTATATCAACGTATAAAAACGTGACCAAAGCCTCCAAAAAATTTCTTTTTGCCATAATACCCTTGAAGCTTAATGCCCCAGCAGTAGATTTTATCACGTGCACGTCAACAACTCCCTTGAAATACTTGTAAGCCGAGTCACCGGACTCCGTGTTTGGAAACGCCGTTACGGCGGTGTTACGGAACCATGAAATCACCGTTACGAATACTATACCGTAAATCATAGCTCCTTTGATGTTTTTCACTAAGCAATAAGCGATAATAACGAAACCAACCACACCAAGCCAAAATGTTGGACTCTCCATTCGATTACCCAAACAGAGAATGCCACCAGATAGACTACCACCGGGGATCAAACTAACGGTGCCGTTTTCCGCCGTTATAACGGGGGCTAACATTGCCCGAGAAGATCTCGGGCAGGCTCCGAGAGTGACCAAAGTGGAAGAACTGTACCCGATAAGCCCAATACCTTGATTGTTTTGGAGCCCAATAAAAGCAAGGAACAAACCGATTCCAGCTGAGGAAGAGAGTCGGACGGGTTTAGGAACGAGCTGAGCGAGTTTGGCGCGTAAGCCAATAGCAGATAAAAAGAGGAAAATTAATCCTTCGATGAAAATAGCTGCCAAGGCATTTTTGTAGGGTACGGCACCCGACCCGTGATACCCTACAACTGTATACGCGAAGTAAGCGTTAATGCCCATACCAGGAGCTAAAGCTAAAGGAAGATTAGCGAGTATTCCCATAATGAGACACCCAATCAAAGAAGAAGCCACCGTCGCTACAATGAGGTCCTTCCGGGTCCTCTCGAGGCAGGCAGCGTAACCCGGGTCAACGGGCGTGAACTTGCACGAGTCATCGTTGTTTACGACTTTGTGTATCGGCCCGGTACAGTTGGCTAAAGGCACGGCGCGGTCGGAGCAGACCTTGGTGCAGTCGGCTACGGTGCAGGTGCCACCCGAGTCAGTGAGGATGCTCGCGTTGACAGCAAGGATGTAAGCCATGGTGAGAAACGTCGCCGTACCTGCTCGTAACTCAGTCGTGAAGGTTGAGTTCCGCTCAGTGAGTTTGAATCGTTTCCCGACTCGGCTTTTGGCCACCAAAGAGTTGAGCCGAGTCGGTAGTGAAGGTTTCTGGGGCTCTTGTGGAGTCGCCATTATCAGAAATTGAAGAGAAAAAAAAATGAAAACACCCTCTTTTGCTTTTTGGGTTGTTTTGTTTTGCACTTCGAAAGGGTTATGTAGAAACAGAAATTGTGTTTTGTGTTTCCGTATTGGCAATTTGTTTTTGAGAGGAAATGATTCCGCACATAAGAATAAGTTTCTCTATTTAATAGTTTGTGAGATATACGAAATTGATTTTGGCTTTAGCATACTGCATACCTTAATGATGATATTGACCGTTTGATGAACGATCAAGATCAAATCCATATATGAAGGTAAATTCAATTCGAATCATAACGTGGGGCCATTAAGGAGTATTAGTTCAGAGGGAAAAAGCTAAGAAAATTGGTTATCTATAACGTGATTCATTATGTTGGTGAAAAAAAAGAAAGTTGAGGGCTCTTTTGTCTTCTTCACAATAGGTTGGCAGAAGGAACCAGTGAAAAGAGGACTCAAAAGCTGTTATCGAATTTTTTTGTCCTCTTTAAATTTTACTATAGAGTTAAGCATAAGCATAATTTGTTCCTCTCTAGTCATTACCATTTGAGCTGATGGATATGGGTCCATGGAACATTATCAATTTAGCATGCATGGCTTTCAGGGCTAAGGATGGGTTTTCCTTTCTCTTTCGATTTTTTATTTTAAGTTTATGGAACGCTTATCTAACTTAATTCAAAGCTTTCGCTAGGTTAAGTTTTTCTCTCGTTTTTTAACCTTTCATTTACATTACTCACTTTTCAAATTGTGTTTAAAAAAGTTTGCACATAAAAAAATCAAGTATGATGTGCTGAAATTATTCATATTCAACTCTAATTAATATGTGAATTATTTATTGGTTATTTTTTATTTATTTTAAGTAAATTGTGTATTTGGACGTGATAAGATTGTAAGTTTAATAAGTTGATAATGTAAATGTACAATTATGAGGTTATATTAGGATCAAATTGATGTATAGTTGTATTTCTGCATAGCATCACTTCACTAAGAAAAAGTTTTGACTTGTGATTGTAGGCTTTAGTTTAACAATCACATTTTCCTTCAAGAAATTATTCGATGCACTCAGTGCAAGTGGAAAGAGAGTACATCAAATGCATCAAAGAATTTTTTCTCTCTTTCAAATGATCTCCAAGTTATCGCATACGTCGTGACTGACTTACAACTTTATATTGCAAATGAACTTAATTATATGTATATATGAGCAAACTTGCTTGATTATGTCGATAATTTTAATGTAATCACTATCTCAATGATCCTATAGATATTAACAATATGTTCAATTTTTAACGCATAAATTACAATGATATTGTTTGGCTATTTGATTAAATGCAACTTAAATTATCAAAATTTAAAGTTTTTAAAATTTTAAACTGTATTTAAGCAACTTCCAAACAAAACTAGTAAAGGATTCACATTCTGTTAGGATTTTGGTTCAAATTCCACAAAGAAGACTTCTAATTGGTTTAGAAAAAGTCATTTTCTATTTTGTAGTTGCTTGTTCTAGTAAGAATAGTAGTAATTTCCTGTTAGATTGTTGATTGTACAAGTAGTTATAGTCTAGTATGATGCTGTTATTCTTTTTCTAATAGTATTAGGAAAATATTTTATATATAAAGGGGTCCCAAAGAAGGTTTGAGGCACCTCATAATTCCATATACATTGTAAACTAAAAGGTTTATTACTAGAGCTAGGATGAGAGCTTTGGGTGTATTGGGGTTTTGGGTTGTCAAGTAGAGAGGGCACTTACAACTAGAGCTAGGTTAAGAGCTTTTGTTGTATTGTTACTTTGGAGTGAGAGTTTGACAACTTTTCTATTTCCAAAGTTGTAGTTGAAGATTAATAAAATAATGGAGGTGTTGGTGGATGTAGGCAAAGAGGTTGTGGAACCACATTAATTATTAGTGTTCTTACTCTTTGTTTGTTTTACCTAAATTTTGAGTAGGTAGATTTTAGAGGTAAAATCCTAACAAGTGGTATCAGATCTTGGTTCCAATGACAAAAACACTAAAGATAGGCAAAATTGGTATTGAATTATTTGATGGGGAGAATTATTTCTCTCTTTGAAAAAGTTTCGTCAAAGATGTACCAATGCAACAAGGGCTTTACAAGATGATTGAAGAATCCAAGCCGCTAAAGATGATGAAAGAAGTTTGGATGGATGGGGATGTTCCCGCGGTACCTCCAGAGAGAGATAAGTTGAAAAGGCCAAGTGTGTTCAAGGTTGAAGAATTGTTCGTGATTATATCAAGAGAAGAGCCAAACAAAGTGAGCGAGTGGAGCACTTCAAGGAAGGTGGAGGAAAGATCAAGATCCAAGTTTTTTCAAATAACGAGTGTATCTACAATGAGGAAGAAGAACACGCAATTACAAAGCAAGGCCACAGTGGATGACTTTGAGGAGTTGAGTAAAATGAAGCAGAGTGATAATGGAAAGGCTAATGAGGATGATGAGAAGCAAGTTCTTGATGCTTCAAAGGTAGTGATGATAGATACCGTGAACGAAGAAAGCTTATACATGTTGAATGAGAAGATGATTGCTTCGAAGAGTAAACAGATAAGATAGAAAGACCAAAAAGAACGATCGTACCAACCAAAGAAGAAAGCCAAATTTGATGATGAGGTAGAGAATTGTTAGGATTTTGGCTCAATTCCAAAAAAAAAAGACTTTTAATTAGTTTAGGAAAAGTTGTTTCCTATTTTTTAGTTGCTTGTTCTGTTAGGAATAGTAGTAATTTCCTATTATATTGTTGATTATACAAGTAGTCTAGTATGATGCTATTTTTTTTCCTAATAGTATTAGAAAAATATCTTCTATATAAAGGGGGCCAGAGAAGATTTAAACACATTTATAATTCCATATATATTGTAAACTACAAGGGGTTTACTACTAGAGCTATGATGTGAGCTTTGGGTGTATTGGAGTTTTGGGTTCTCAATTAGAGAATGCATTTACAACTAAAGCTAGGTTAAGAGCTTTTATTGTATTGTGACTTTGGGGTAAAAGTTTGACAACTTTGCTCTTCATAAAGTTGTAGTTGAAGATTAATAAAATAATTGAGTTATTGGTGGATGTAGGCAAAGAGGTTGTCGAATCACATTAATTATTGGTGTTCTTATTCTTTGTTTGTTTTGCCTATTTAATTGTTGCGGTTGTGTTTTTTGCCTAAATTTTGAGTAGGTGGATTTTAGAGGTAAAATCTCAACAAGTGGTATCAAAGCTTGGTTCCAATGGCAAAAACACTAAAGATAGGCAAAATTGATATTGAGTTATTTGATGGGGAGATGATTGAAGAATCCAAGCCGCTAGAGATGATGAAAGAAGTTTGGATGGATGGGGATGTTCCCGTGGTACCTCCAGAGAGAGATATGTTGAAAATATCAAGTGTGTTCAAGGTTGAAGAATTGTTCATGATTATATCAAGAGAAGAGCCAAACAAAGTGATCGAGTGGAGCACTTCAAGGAAAGTGGAGGAAAAATCAAGATCCAAGTTTTTTTCAAATAACGAGTGCATCTAAAATGAGGAAGAAGAACACACACAATTGCAAAGCAAGGCCACAGTGGAGGACTTGGAGGAGTTTAGTAGAATGAAGCATAGTGATAATGGAAAGGCTAATAAGGATGATGAGATGCAAGTTCTTGATGCTTCAAAGGTAGTGATTATAGATACCGTGAACGAAGAAAGCTTATACATGTTGAATGAGAGAATGATTGCTTCGAAGAATAAGTGGATGAGATAGGAAGACCAAAAAGAACAATCGCACCAACCAAAGAAGAAAGAAAAATTTGGTGACGAGGTGAAGAATTTGAGTCAATGTGGAGATTTGTTACGATTTTTGCTCAATTCCCACAAAGAAGATTTCTAATTGGCTTTTGAAAAGTTGTTTCCTATTTTTTAGTTGCTTGTTCTAGTAGAAATAATAATAATTTCCTATTAGATTGTTGATTGTACAAGTAGTAGTAATCTAGTATGATGTTGATGTTCTTTTTGTAATAGTATTAGGAAAATATTTTCTATATAAAGGGGTCCCAGAGAAGATTTGAGGTACACCCATGATTCTATATACATTGTAAACTATAGGGGTTTACTACTAGAGTTAGGATGAGAGCTTTGGTTGTATTGAGATTTTAGTTTGTCAAGTAAAGAGGGCACTTACAACTAGAGATAGGTTTTATTGTATTGTGATTTTGAAGTGAGAGTTTGACAATTTTACTCTTCCTAAAGTTATAGTTAAAGATTAAGAAAATAATTGAGTTGTTGATAGATATAAGCAAAGAAGTTGCCGAAGCATATTAATTATTGATATTCTTATTATTTATTTGTTTCGCCTATTTAACTGTTGTGATTGTGTTTTTGATTTAATTTTTGAGTGAGGTAAAATTTCAACACATTCTTTATTCAGAACAAAAGTTTCAGTACTGAACAACTAGCCTTGGCTAGAATGAAAATTAACTAAAAGAAATAAAAAAAATAAATAAATTACAAAAGTAAAGGCTAGTAGAGTGTAATTAGCTAGATATGCCTTCGCTTTCTAAGTGTCGAGTATATAAAATGTTTGCGACTTTGAGTTCTTAAGGTCTCCATTTAATTTGTTCCTTAAAGATGTATCCCTTTCACTGAGATAAGATCTCCCCATCATCTTTTTACTCTCTTCCCGTGAGTGTGACTCCTCTCCCACACATAATGCATGGTACAATTATAATCATTAAATTATTAATAAATGTTTTTTAACAGATTATTAAATGGTAATTAAATTATAATCAAATAATATTTGAATAAAAACCAAATGATATCTTTATCAAAACGATACTTCATCCATACAATATTTGTACTCATTTTATTTGAACAAAGCATAATACAAAATTTATTTTCTTCAAAACATCCTCCAAAACTAAAGTTAGGTTAGATGCACGCGGATCTTATAAGAATTATATATTAGACATAAAAAGAATAGATTAATAGTATAATGATAAAGTTATTAATTTTTATATTTTATTTAAAAAAATGTTCAGTTAATCGGTGCTACAAAGACACTTATTAACCCTAATTAAATATGCTTGTTAAGAGACATTAAATATGATAGTTATTCTATAATTAATAAAGGTTTACTTGATTTTATAAATTTACATTTATATGTAATTTTTATACGTCATCGTAAATGAATCATATATTTGAAATATCATTTAAACTTAAATGTAATTTAAAATCTCAATTTATTGATCAAAACATTTATTAATAATTAACAAATGTAAATAAGAGTTGTAAGACATTCATTAACCAACTATTTTAAGAAAAATGAACAAACAATACGAAAAAAAAGGTCGGACTAAAAACTTGAACTTGAGAGTACCGATTATTTATTTTTATTCTTTTACTATCAAATCACATCTTATCATTCAAAAATATTTTAAAAAATATAAGATATCATATCGGATAAGATTCACACGATTTATCAATCATATAATTTCATATATATATATATATATATATATATATATAACAACTGTTTATTTCTTCAATTTGCAAAACAATTAACCAAATCAAGCTCAAGCAACCATTAATTGGTGTTTGTAATTACTGCTTATTTGAAAATAAAAAAAGAAAAAAGAAATATTAAGAGAGTGAAACAAAGATAGAGCTTGATTTGGTTAATGTTTTTTACAAATTTAAGAAATAAACAGTTGATTAGCTTTAATTAGCTTCTTAGCAGCTAGGGCACTAGGCGAATAAGGGATAAGGTTCCAATATCAGATGCAGTGCATGAGCTTTGGCATGTCAAATCGATGGGTGGAATTTGGCATTATGACATGAATGAATATTACTGTATTCATTAAAGCCACTTTTGCTTGGTAGGACCCCTATCCTTTCCCTTCTAATGGGTTACAGATCGAAATCAACCTTTCGAGCCTGTTAGGTTCCTATACCACTTCTTGCATGACAGGCTATATATATATATATATATATATGGTAATTCAACAGAAACAGGAAGATGGAGAGAGAAAGAAATGCATCTCTATCAACGTGTATACTATCTTTACATGCTGAGTCATGCACAAATTTTGAAGTAATAGTTCTTGGCATATCATTTAGCAAGATTTATCTCACTTATCCCATCGGCTTTAATGAGGTTGATTCTACCGGGTTAAATTGAGCCTGAATAAAATATTCGAGTTTGGTTACACCTAAATTTAAAAGGTTTAAACTTTATGCTTTAAATTGATCTTAAAATATGATTTGAGTTTGAATTTCATCAAAATTTATGAGGTTTAAATTTAATACCTAATGAGTTTATGATTCAAATTTAAGTTCAAACTCAAAAGTTTTAAAAGATTTTAATAAGTCAAAAAAATTTGTAATAAAAATATATTTTTATAATTTTAATAAATAATAAATATATTAAAAAAGACTTATATTATCAAATGGATTTACAAACTTAAAAGTTTGGTCGTATTATGTATAATATATAAAGTGTACATATATATAAATATATATATATTAATGTTTCACTAATTACTTGAAGATGGTTAGTGTCAATCATGTCATGCATTTCAATTTTTTTTTTATATATTTCACATGCGTGAATGATCACAAACGAGATGTATATGAATGATTGCAAGTATATAAGATGCACATAAAAAAACACATGATTAAAATTTGGTAAACTGGAAAGTTTTAATTTTTTTTTGGTTTATTTTCTTAGAAGATATACCAAACTAGGCATACCTTACAAGTATTTCAATTAAAATTAATTCCCATGACATGCATTATCAACTTCAGTTTGGGCAGCTTCAAAGTCAAAACTCCATTCTTAAAAAGTGTGAACGTTGGTGGGAATTCACTGTTCTTAATTATAGCTCAAAAAGCCTACGGTTTTCCACATGAAGCATAGAAAAACACTCTCAACCGTTCTTAAAGGAGTCGTTTATTAATATGGAGTTGGCAGAAAGTGATTTTCCGACTTTGTGAAAAGCATACTTTTTAATTATAGGTTCAATTTTTGACTTAACTAAAGACTCCAATGGAACGGCACCATTTCTATTCTGCAATTTGGTTGATGTGTTATCGAATCGACCCCCCTCCCTCCCTCCCTCCCTCACTTGGTATTAGGTAACCATATGGCCGACAAATGATTTTGTTGTTCAAAGAGACAAAAACACACTCCTAGTCTGCTTTACAAATTAATTCATCGAAGCCATTATATCCTTCTATGCGTTTGGTTTGGATCCTTGTTCTTCTTTTTGACTTTTTATTTTTACAAGTGTTGTACGGTCGATTTATCCCATCATGATTAATGCCATTTTTAGAGGCTCAGGACATTGTTGCGCTACAAAATGTCATATGATGGAATTACTACCTTTTACTTTTAATTTTAATTCAAAATAATCATTTTATGATTATATTTGAATATCGATTTAAATATATTTAAATTAAATAATTAAATAATTATTATTTTAAATTAAATTAAATTTATTAATTTAAACATATTGTAAACACTCTCTTTTGTTAAATATTTTTTCATTATAAATTAATGTAAACCGAAGGATGAGTCACTGTCAATCAAAAAAGCTTTTGATCGTTTATTTTTCATTTCTCCGTAATTTTTTTTTGCGCTCAACTATAAAATATATAATTTTAATTAATCCAATAGAAAAATAATAGTCCACGAATATTTTAAATCTTAATCCTAAAACAATAATGAAAGACAAGTTTATTCTTTAAATGGCTAAATTTTTTTTGATTGACATACATCAATTTCCATTAGTTTTTAACGGAGAATCTTCAACAAAAGGGATAATTGAGACATGTTTAAAATACATGAGGTGATTATCTCAATTAGAAGTACAAGGTGTAAATATCATGATCAAATAGATATATATTATCTTGTATCGATTAAGTAGGACCAGTGAATAAATATATATAAATCATGTTTGGAATCATATTTAAATCAATTTAAAGTAAGTTAGTTTAAATAGATTCAAGACAAAAAAAAAATGTTTGGAACTATAATTACACTAACTTAAATATGGCTCCAAACATTTCCAACAATAGAACGACAACTCCATATCTATATATATAAAGCTAGTTATTTGGGTCGGAGCCGTCATGGATGGTGATTTATGCAAAACCCAAAAGAAGAAGTATTGACTATATGGGCTTTCACTGGCCAGCCCAAATAATCAAACGGAATTAGAGAACTCACAAAATTAAAGAAATCTTCTTGCCGATTCAAAGACAGAAGTAAGCCATTGCGAAACTTTTAATGGGTTTTGATATCAAAGCCCATCAACCGGTTAACATAATTGTTGTAGCCCATTTTTGACATTCGGCCCGAGTAATATGATAATCACGGATTGGTGGTCTTTGCCCTTTGGTGTATATTCAGAAATTCTACACGATGGTACATTCTCACCGCAATGGTCTTTGCCCTATAATCTTTAGGTGCCCAATTAACCTCTAATGCCTTCGGCTTTGATTTCTTACTTTCTTTTTGATAAGAAAATGCAAAGCGGGCAAAGAGTAATTTGGAAGGGTGTTTGCTATCTTAAATCTTTATGAATGGAATGATTTTTGTACACGTTTTAAAGGAAATTAAGAGAATAATTTGACTCCTCTTTATTAAATCAAGCTCTCTATACATTGTTTTTATAGAAGAAAAAAAAACATATTCTTAAAAAATATCAAAAAAATTCAAAATTCAAAATGCACGGACGAAGCTCACTCACGGGAGTCGACGTTCGTTAGAGAGTGTGATATATTTTTACTGTTTTTTGTAATGGTTCACGGTCAAATTTTACAAGTAGGTTGAAAATTCAATTTTTGATTCGATAGTATGTTATTTTTGAGTAAAAATTATCGGAAAGTATTATATCTAAAAAACAGCTTTTCAGCGTAACCAATGATGTGTGTGAAGGTGATCGACCGGTTGAAGAACGATGCTCCCGAATTTCATTTTGTAAATCTTCGCAAGAGCTTTTAACGATTAGGATGTTTTTCCGATCATTTGTTAGTTTGATATTGTCAAAAAACTTCAAACGTGAAAAAAAAAATTAAATAAATATATTTATTAAATTACTTTATTAATCTAATACTATAAAAAAAAACTTGAAGTATTAAAGATACGTTGATTCGTAAAAATTGGGTGCCATGGCTTACTTATTCTTATAATTGAATAAATTAGTAAACCTATATAGATAGAAATAGAGTGTGGGAGCTTTCTAATTTCTCAGTGGTTGCTTTATGGCTTCAATGATTGTGCGGTAGCAAATATACTGAAAGTAATGCCTTTACCTCCATTATGCTAGGCTCCACCCTCAAACTTGTTGGTCTGCTTATTTGCTATTTGAGTAATCAACTTGGCAAAAGTAAAATCATTTCAAAAAGAAAAAGACAAAACAATATACTAATATAGTATTATTGCCTATTTGTTTTGGAGAGGCACATGGGTCGAACCCGTCCTTTCCTTACTGGTCTTCTTATAAATGGCTAGTGGTGAAGCTTTTAAGGTGTTAACATGGAAATACAATATTGGAACTAAGAATTTTGAGTTTTTTTTTTTCACTCTTCCCTGCTAGATAATTGAAGTTGTTTCAGTTTTTCTGTTCTTTTTTTTTATTAAAGAAAAACTAAATAAAGGGAGTGATGATTTTGACAAACCGCAAATGCATTAATTGCAAATAATATAAAATCTAATCAGTAATTTTATTCCATACAATTTAATTGATCACCCGTTTCAATTTATTTATTTTTTTTTTAAAATGTATTAAAGATTAGGTTTTTATAACTTGAGTGAGGTTGCCTTTCTCGTATTCAGATGAAAATAAATATAGGGTATCATTTGAATGTTAATCAAAAAACATAACAAAACGAAAAAATAAATTACATTCATTTTCAGTTAGAGCATCTACCACTCAATTTTTCTGAAACAGTGAAAGCAACGAAAAGTATTTGCAGTCAGATATGAAAGTATTATTAGAATAATAATTCACATCAACTTCCTTAAGAAGATGAATGATACTTTGAGCATCAACATGCATAATTAAATTATAAATGTAGTGCTTCTTAACAAGATGTAGTCCATTTCAGAGCCCTTAAAACTAGCTAAAAGATTGTCCTAACCCACAAATCTAAGCACAACCTTTGATCATCTCCCATTTTAATTACTAAATTCCCATACCCATTTCACTCTTCTATCAAACAAAAAATTACCTACCTTTCCTTTAATTACTAACTAACTAGAAAAGAAAACCCAGAAATTTACCTATCCCATCTGTCTCAACCATACAAAGAAAGTAAAGTCTTTATGAAGTTGGCGAAATTAATGTAATATCATGCATGTCCCGTTCAATAATTTAAAGGACATGTTACGTAACATCAATATAACATATATATCCTTTTTTCCAATGGAAAACATCAATATTAGTTGATGGTAGTTTTATCTCACGTTGGGTACATTCTTTTTTTCCTTTACCCTATGGTTACATGATGGCTTCCATAACTTCTCAATTGATGAGGCTTAGTGGTAATCTTAGTTAATTAACTCCCTAAAGTGTAACAGTTAAAATAAAATCTTGTTACTAGGCCTTTTTACGTCTAGCAGTATTACAGGTGCATTAATAGACCTTTTTTTTCGATTAACATAAGATAAATATTATTAGCAATAAAAGACTTGGAACTCTCTCTCCATCATACAAATCTCCGTTGCACCCAACCGACAATATAAAAGTTACGGTTCTGCCCAACCCGGTTCACAACCCACGCGGTTCAACGATTGCTTATATAATTTGTTTTCCTTACATTCTTTTATTTTCTTCTTCTCCATCTCTATTTATCTATTTTTTTCCTCTTTTATTCGCTGGTAAAAACGAACGGAACCGCTTCGACCCGATTTGGCCGACAAGAATCCGACTTCGGACCCGAAACGTATGTTTTCGATATTTTGGTCTCTCGTTGCCGATATGTGCATAATGGGCTCCCAATCTGTAAGTCTACAAATCCCTCTCCCATTCGATTGACATTGAACTCGGCCGCAATGGCAGCTCTTTACGGCACCATTTTTTCTTTTTCTTTGAAACACTAAAAAGATCCATTTTCTTTGCGAGCTTAATATTTTTCAATTAATTGAGGTATTAATGATGCATTAGGTGTTTTTCTTCTATTTTGAAGGATTGAAGATTTTAATCGCTAATTAGGGTTCTTCAAGCTGCGACGGATTGCTTGATTGGAGGACAGATTAGGGTTAGGGTTTCCAATTTGGAGCATTCTGCGGGAGGAAATTGGGGATTTTATTTGATTCTAGGGTTTGTTTGGTGCGATTCGATACGGGGAAGATAGGTGTGGGTTAAAGGATAATGTGTATATTGTGTGTGATTCAAAAGTGGTCTCGCCGGGTTGCTACTATGCTGCCTTGGTTAGTTATCCCACTTATAGGACTATGGGCTCTCTCTCAGCTTCTGCCACCCGCTTTTCGGTTCGAGATTACGTCGCCGAGGCTGGCTTGCGTTTTCGTGCTTTTGGTTACTCTCTTTTGGTATGAAATTTTGATGCCTCAGCTGTCTGCGTGGCGGGTGCGCAGAAACGCGCGTCTTAGGGAGAGAAAGAGGTTTGAAGCTATTGAAATGCAAAAGCTTCGAAAGACCGCGACACGGCGGTGTCGCAACTGCTTGACTCCATATAGGGATCAGAATCCCGGCGGTGGTCGTTTTATGTGCTCCTATTGTGGGCATATTTCCAAGAGACCTGTATTGGATTTGCCTGGGTCGTCTGAGTTGGGAATTTCGAATTCTGGGATTATTAAGGATCTTGTTGGAAAGGGTGGGAAGATATTGAATGGAAAAGGATGGACTGAGAATGGGTGGATGTGTGGGCAGGATTGGTTTGAGAATGGAAATTGGACTGCAGGGTCTATTCCTGGGAAATCTAGTTATTGGCGGAAGAATGGGAGCAGTATATTTGGAGGAGATGACCACTGTTTGGCAGAAAAATCTTATTCGGGTGTTGTAATTTTTGTGTGCAAGCTGCTGACGTCTTTTTTCTTGAGCATTAGGTGGATTTGGAGAAAGATTTTTAGGGTTAGCTCATCAAGGGATGAATCTTCATCTGATGCAGAGCAGAGGGGAATGCTGACTAAGAGGGGTGAGAATGGGGCAAACTTCCCGGAGAGTAGAGGAGAGAAAGCACGCAGAAAAGCTGAAGAGAAGAGACAGGCTAGGTTTGAAAAGGAGCTTTTGGAGGAGGAAGAGAGAAAGCAGAGGGAGGAGGTTGCAAGATTGGTGGAGGAACGGAGAAGATTGAGGGATGAGAAGATGGAGGCTGAAAAAGATCACAGCAAGTCATCACCACAAGTCAAGGAGAAAGATAGTAAGAAGGAAGCTGAAAAGAAGCGTCATGAGAGGAGGAAAGAGAAAGACAAGGGTTCCAGTAAGAGCAATTCTGATGCCGAAGAGGTTGAAAAGAGAGTAGGCAAGGAAACTGAGCGGAAGCGTGAGCTTGACAAGAAGAGTGAGACTGATCGCCGGGAACATCAGAAACCTGGGACGGATGGTGTCAAGGGACATAGCACAGAAACAGGACATGGACATGGATTAAAGAATTGTACTGCAAATAACGTTAGCCGGGGAAATACTGGTAATAGATATCTTGATCGAATGAGGGGTACATTTTTGTCTTCTTCTAAAGCTTTTAGTGGAGGTAGTTTCTTTGGAAGGGGTGCTAACACACCTGTTACTGTTACAAAAGAAAACAAGTCTAACAGTTTTGTAGATCATGCCCAAACTTCTATCCATAGAAGAGATTTCTATCCACCTGAGCGTGTAGCTGGGAAGTCAGCCATCAATGTAGATGATAGGAACATCAGCCGTCCTGTAAGTTCTCTTGCTACATTTTTTTCATTTGTCTTGTTTCAGTATATTATTGGAAAAGAACTTCCCTTTTATAAAAAAGTATGTATCCCTGATATTTTCTTCACTCACTCCTCAAGCTGTTCCCAGTAGATGTGTGAAGTTAGTGATGTGATATCACAAGATCAATCATTTGGATATCCATTCATCCGCGCTAGTTTAGCTTAATTTGAACTATTTTTCAATTCCCATCGTTAGTATTATATTGAAAGTTAGACATGTTAAGAACTTAAAAAAAAGATATTATATGTAAAGTTTTACTATGATTTTGTCTCTTTTCTATTCTTCTTTTGGCTGCATTCTCACCTATAGCTGTTGGGCTCATGGAGTTACGAATCTAAATGTTATGTTACTTTGGTGGATGTTTTTTCATACATCATAAACAAGGTATTCAGGAAAAGGAAAATGGTGTTACAACATTGAGCTTTTCACTGCAGGTGCTTTTTGAACCCCAACCAAGGACAACACCTAAAAAATCATGGCAACAACTATTTACTCGTTCATCATCTGTTCCTGCAACCTCTAATGTAAATGTCATTAGTAGACCAAATTCTAAGCTCCAATCAGATGTTCAGAGTCCACAGTTACTCGGTCAACCATCATCAATGCAGCCATTTAATCCAGCCAATTTTGGGATTCCATCACCGTTTACTTTATGCACCTATGCGAATGGATCCACCAGCAGTAGCTTAGGTTTCTCACCTGCAATTGAGCCGATCTTCCCTCGTGTTGGGGAAGGATCTCATGAATATATACCTGAAGAGCCAGAGCTTTTTGAAGACCCGTGTTATGTTCCTGATCCTGTATCCTTGCTGGGGCCTGTCTCAGAGTCACTTGATAATTTTCAGTTGGACCGGGGGGCTGGCTTTGGAGCAGACATGGGACTGGAAAGGCCTCATGCTCTGAAGAATGTGTCTGCTGCTTCTGAAGCCTGCAAATTATCTCCAATTGAGTCTCCATTGTCACGATTACGAGTTGCTGATGAAAAGCATAATAGTTCTAATTGGTTCCCAAGTACCCCTAAGGGTCAAGATTTTCATGCTTTTCCTGTGGATGATTCAAATGCAAATGAGAAGGGAACATGGCAGATGTGGAACAGTTCTTCCATTGTTCAGAATGGTCTAGGTTTGGTGGGTGGTTCGGCAAGCTGGCTTTCAGATCAGAATAGATCAAACAAGGAAGATTTTGTGCACCCTTCTCCTCCGAAAACTATGGCATCATTGTTCACAAAGGAGGACCCGGTACTCCCTGCAGCCCATTCTCCTCAGAAGGTTTTTCTTGGTAATGGTCAGAATGGTGGGGCATTCAGCCCTGTTGCTGGTTCAAGTGATCGTGATCCATGGTTAAAGAATGCATTCTTCCCCCCATTGTCTGGCAGTAATAGCCATTTTTCTCTCAAACCACAGGAGGAAGGCACCCAGAATGAAATGATATATGGGAGTCCCAGTGGATCTGCTACTGACCATTCGTTTGATCTGTCTCCAGCGAATTGTTGGTCCATGTGAGTGCAACACACTTCAGACCTCCTCGTTTTATAGTTTGCTGGTAATTGGCTGTGTATATGAGGCAAAGCTAAACATAGTAACTGCCACTTCTCATTGTTAAACATTTAAAGATTGACTGAAATAAGATATCTTTAATATTGCCACTTGAATCAGGGAGTTGTAGAGGTTGAGGGAAATTTCAGATAATTATTTCTGCATGCTCGTTTTAATGGATATACGTTATAGGAAAAAACATCTATGCCAAAGTAGTGGAAGATATAAATGTAGACATGAAAAATTTTGCATGTTATTTTTTGGATGGTAGGTATTAGTAGGAAAGGTGGCCTTAGATTGCTCTCAATTTTTTTACCTTTCTCTCCTCTTCCGAAGTACTTCGACTTGTTCAATAATACACAATTTCTTCAGCCCCTACCATCTTTACTATACGTATATGACTGCATGTGCACGTGCATGCAAACACCGAAACACATAATGCTACTAGCTTTCTCCCTATGCTTGCTTCACATTTGACGCCACTAGTGTCCAATCAATGCCTTTCATAGTCCTTGCTTTGATGGCAAGGCATGTCAAGTCCATGTTTCTTTGAGCATTAATCTTTGATTGGTTTTGGGCCCTGATACTTGTGTGGAGTCATCGCAGCATGGTCATCACTCATTTCTTTGTTATGCAATTGTTATAAATGCTTTGATAAGTTTCTCTTGAGCCGAAATTCTCAAATGGTTCCTTGAGTGGGAAAAGTGACATTCATGTTTTTTTTATTCTTGATTTGGACTTGTAAGCAAACAAGGATGAATTTGTCAGGGATGGTATAGAGCTTTAAACTGTATTTTTCAAATAATTTGGTAAAAAGATTTGGTTTCTAACTTAAATTACTAGAATTAAAGTAAGTTGAGATTTAGAATAAACCTTTCTCTTTCCCAAAGAAAAAATAATTTAGATGAGTTTATTTCCCTCAAAATGAGCAGTTTCTAATTTCCATGGCAAAATCTTCTTTTATTTTCTCTAGAGATGTCTTGTCTTGTTGAAAGCATTCCTAGGTGCATCTTGTATTTAAGCCAATGAAGTTCTTAAATTAAGGTTTAGGTTGATGTTGCCCAGTCCCTATTAGCCATATTATTGTATTACAATGAGATGTCTGCTATTTAATTTTTTCTACAAGATCAGCCACTAAGAAATGAAAATTGATTTTTTTTTCCGGAAAAATTTTCTTGAAGCTTTATCCTGTTTGATCTGCAAATTGAAGCTATTGTGCATTACAGTAGCGGGTGAATTTTCTAAGACCATTTCCTGCCTATGAATTTAGGTTCTTCTAGTGAATAGCTATACATTTGTAATGTATTGCCATAATTCAGCTAGAATATGAAAGAATAGTTTGCCATTTTGAAGGGTATATCTATGACTATTGAATTTGTTCTATGAGCAATTACTCAGAAAGAGAGATGGAGAGAGATTTTCTATAAGCAGCTTAGGTATGCCAGGAGAATCTTTTATTTTCTCTAGATGGCTTGTGTTGTTGAAAGCATTCCTAGGTGCATCTTGTATTTAAGCCAATGAAGTTTTTAAATTAAGGTTTAGGTTGATGTTGCCCAGTCCCTGTTAGCCATATCATTGTATCACAATGAGATGTCTGCTATTAAATTTTTTCTACAAGATCAGCCACTGAGAAACGAAAATTGATTTTTTTTTTCCGGATAAATTTTCTTGAAGCTTTATCCTGTTTGATCTGCAAATTGACATCTTGCGTATTGTGCATTACAGTAGCGGGTGAATTTTCTAAGACCATTTCCTGCCTATGAATTTAGGTTCTTCTAGTGAATAGCTATACATTTGTAATGTATTGCCATAATTCAGCTAGAATATGAAAGAATAGTAGTTTGCCATTTTGAAGGGTATATCTATGACTCTTGAATAACAACTATGAGCAATTACTCAGAAAGAGAGAGAGATGGAGAGAGATTTTCTATAAGCAGCTTAGGTATGCCAGGAGAATCTTTTCCTTTTTTCTCATGTTGTTTGGTCATGAATCCATTTGTGGAGTTATTATGTTCTGCTATGGTCTTAAGTACCTGGACCCAGCCATGGGATGGTCCTTTTAGTGCTTTAGTTAAATTGCTTTGGTCTTTTGGGTCTGCATATGTTTGAAATTCAATGGTGGTAATCTGATTCTTGTTTAATGTTTGTTTTCTTCGGCAGAAAGGAATGGCCTGTGCATGGGTCAGCTGAAGGTGTTGGAAAGCCGTCTGTTGTGAGGCCCTCAGTTGGGGGTTTATTTCCCAACCCAGATGTACAGTCACTTTGGTCATTTGAATGAAACAGGGAATGTGACAGTTTGAGGGACTTAAAATACATCTCCTATTCTCAGGAGGCAAACATCCTCTTTTGGGGAGTTTAGAATACTGAATGCATTGTATCTTCCTTCTGTTCTTTATGAGGGAGATTGACGTTTACTTACATTAGCTTGGATAGGTATACACGTGGCATGCATTCACTTTTCCATCAGGTAACAGCTAGGTTATCTATCATACGTTTCTCTATTCTTTTAGCTCATCATCTGGGGGAAGGGTGTTCCTGTTTCGAGGTAAATTTGTTATTTGTCTGATGGAGCTATTCCTTCTCTTAGTTGCTTATCTATTAACCTGAAGTTGAATGGAACTCTAATTAGATTATACTAACATGGGATGTCTCTATTCATAAATCTCAACCCATCACGTTGGTTTAGGCTTTGCTAATCATTTCTTGCTGACTCTCATGCCCCTATTGCAAATCTGTAGAATGCCAGCTATATCAATTTTTTTTAAAGTAGGAATTTTGGTTAGGTTATTAATTTTTTCATCAATTATCCCACGTTTGGCAAGCCATTGCATTGTTGGAAGATTCCAAGCTACTTTTAGTGCCTCTCTTAGTTTAGCTAGAAATGAAAAACCTCGGGCTTTGGAAATCTGATATCCAGCATTGTCAGCTTGTGAACTCCTAAGAGTTGTGTGGTTGATAATCCATTGGCTCGAAGCATCTATAAGCTATAGTCTCAAGCTTTGTCAATGATAAGGTATTTATATAAGTAGGATTTTAGTGGTTTATTGCTAATCTGCTGGCTGCCTTCGTGTTCTTTCTCCCTAGGTAGGTTGTGAAGTTTTGGAGTTGGGCCATCTATTATTGTTAAATATTATGCACCTTCTCTTCCAGTTCCAGCCAAATACGTTATAAAATGTGTAGATATCATTTCATGGTGGGAGACAAATCCATTTTTTAGGGGGGAAAATAAATCAAAGTTTTGATGTTGATATATATTTTTTTTTATTGGAGGTTTATTGGGTTTATGAGTTACACAAAATGAGAGAGTTTTGAACGTTTCTTAATTTTTGGGATACGATCTTTAGTATCATTGTAAACAATGAACCATTTCACGAAGTATGTGTTCGGATAGCCCAAAGTCTCGATAGTTAGCTCTCAGTCTTCCGGTCAAAAAGCAACGTCGATAAAGACGTGTAGGTGCACTATTATGCAGTGAGGATGGTAACTTTCCATGAATTTTTCATTTATCACTCAACGACGGAACTTTGCTTATTTCTTTTTTTGAGCATCGACTAATCAAATGATATTTTTGTTCCAATTTTTGCCTCTTCTTCTCCCTATGAATAAAAATAATGCTTCAGTTAATATATGATTTTATCAGAATCTGCTTGTTAGCATCCAATTGTTACTTGGTTTTGTTAATTGTAAAAGTTGAAGAATAAATTTCCATGATCAGCAAGAAAGAGCAGACAATTGGAATTATTATCTGACAACCAGATCTGACTAGTTCTCCTCGTAGTTATCTCCTCTGCTTACCCTTTTCTTTTGCTCTACAAAATCACCCCAAGAGCATTACTAGACCATTGAAAAAATTTCAAACCTTAGAATAAATAAATAGTTTCTCTCTGATTCCCTTTTTTAATATTTGATGCGATGAGAATATGACCAATACACTGTATGTTAACTTGGAATATTCGGTGAAGCAAAAGCTCAACCTGATGTGTATCGGACAATGAAACGAATCGCTTTATGCCCTGCATGACGTAAAAGACGCCATGCCGGATAAGATGAATAAACGTTCAGAGGAGACAAAAAGTTCTTCCTTTTTCGAGAAACCCAATAATTTCTAGTGAATTTGAGATTCTTCATTTATTCCTGATTTTTTTTTTTTTCATTTGTCATTTGTTAATCCTGTTTCATCTTCTGGAAGTAAAATATATGACCCACCAAAAAGACCAGTGCTGGTCCTTTCATTGTGTTATAGGGACTTTCCGGATTCGTGGGAATGTGGGATTCTAAGACCACGATTAAAAATCACAGCAGACTCCAAAGAACTGAAAACAAAAATCCTAGAGCTGCTGCACTATCTGGCAATAGAGCCTTTACGTCAAAGAATCTGTCTCTAAGATTTAGGCTGAAAAATAATTTATTTGAGAAGAAAAATGAATGAAACAAAGACCAAAAGAACTTTAATTAGTCAATCAAGAGTGTAATCCGTATTAAATAGCTCCAATCTTCTTATGTGTTATCGATGTATCATGGATGCATGAAAAAGATAACACGGGTGAAAGATGTTAAAAGGAAAAGGCTATAAATCTTCAACTTCAAGCATTATCAACCATATAAAACACAGCAGTTGACACACGAGAAATAAATAAAACACAGCAAACAAAGTACGCTGAATATGACACTAATTTACAATTAACAATGAGATTATTGTCATGAACCCAGAGTTGAAACAACCTGCAACGGCAATGAGGGAGCATGAGATGGTTGTAGCTCTTGTTGCTCTAGTTGTTGTTGTTGCTGCTGTGCTGCTCCCCTTGCCAAGTCCAAACAATGTCCTTGAGGGCTGGTCTTATGTTTTGTTTCATTACACTATGGTACTCCAATGTGTCTCCACTGCTTTTCTTCACCTCCACCAAATGGAAGTATGGAGTGATCTCAAATATTTCTGCATCGATGCCCAAGACCCCTTTCCTGCCTTCCTTGGACCCTTCCATTTTCAACAGCCCACCATCTTTCTTCTTTACTTGCAGTCTCAAACGCCTAGCAATGTCTTCAAGTTTAGAGATAATAGTCGCCGCAGGTTTGTTTGATGTAAATCGCACTTCTTTCTTTTGATCTCTCTCCTCAAACAAACCAGACAAGTCGAAACCAGCAGAACAGGAGATGATATCGAAAGCATTCAAGTTACAAGGCTTTGCCTCTTCAGCAGCACTGCCACTCTCATTTAGATTGAAAACTACATCATCATCCAGAGGAGCTGGTTCCTTCTCTTCCAGTTCAACAACAATGGGTTTGGAGGGCAAACCTCTCCGGAACCAAGTTTTTTCCATTATCTTGGTCATGGATATCCTTGTACTAGGGTTTGGATCCAAGATCTTTGACAGCAACCTACGCGCTTCTGGGGCAAACCAGTTGGGGAATTTAAATTCTCCCTTGCCAATCTTCCTATACATCTCCATCAAATTTGAATCACAGAATGGGAGATAGCCAGCCAGTAGAACATATAAGATCACCCCACATGACCAGACATCAGCCTTGGATCCATCATAGCCTTTTCTGTTGATCACTTCTGGAGCAACGTAAGCAGGGGTCCCACAGGTTGTATGAAGCAATCCATCCTGACGCTTAGATTCAGATAGGGCACTCAATCCAAAATCTGAAACCTGTAGATTCCCATGCTCATCCAACAATAGATTTTCTGGCTTTAGATCCCGATGAGACACACCCCTACTGTGGCAGTAATCAACGGCACTTATTAGCTGTTGAAAGTACTTCCTTGCAGCATCCTCCTTGAGTTTTCCCTTAGCGACCTTGTTGAAGAGCTCACCACCTTTAGCATATTCCATGACAAAATAAATCTTGGTTTTACTGGCCATTACCTCATAAAGCTCAACCACGTTTGGATGTCTAATAAGTCTCATGACAGAAATTTCTCGCTTGATCTGATCAATCATCCCAACCTTCAAGACCTTCTCTTTGTCAATTATCTTGATGGCCACACTAGTGCCAGTTTTAAGATTCCTGGCATAATAGACCTTGGCAAATGTCCCTTGGCCTAATAATCTCCCTAATTCATAACGCTGCATCAACAAACTCCCCTTGTTTTCCATTCCAGGTAGATATCCTCGTACACAGTAGAAGCTACTTTCCCTGCTAGTGCAATATATGTGAGATAATATACATATGGAACAAGAATCGAGCTAAAAGTTATAGAAGCTCAACCATCTTCACAGATGTCATGCTTTGACATGACATGCTCCCTAAAATTTCTAGCCACACTGGGCATTTGAGCGCAGAATTGAGATGGGTTGTGGGTTAAATGTTGAATTTCATGAGGGATAAACAAGGGCAGCCCAAATAGAGAAAGAACTTCATCAACCCCAGAGAAATAGTATTCAACTTTCAACCACATGTTTCAACATTCCCTGGCTTTGTTACGAACTAGAGAATACCGAAGGAGACAGAAAAGGTTAATATTAAACCTCTGACAGAATGGTCCAGAAATACACCAGCAATAGAAACTTTAACCCCAAATATTTTATAATTTTTTCACCTGCAAAAGGAGAAAATATCATGATTAACAAAAATGAAAATATCTATAGTATGATTTTATTAATCGAGAAACTTAAAAATGGGAGATCAGTAACACACATGACAGCTGGAGACTTGGTAAAATCAAACGACAGATAGGACCCATTAGTGAATTGAAAAACTTTCTTCATTCTTTGCGTGTCAAAAAATTAGACATGGCATGCTGTGAATTCTATAAGAAAGTTTCGAAACTCAACATGTGAATATGTGATGAAATACGAAATAGTATTCTATGTTTCTAAAAAGATAACTGAAATCTGGAACTAAGGATTGATAATCTGATATGCCAATAAAACAACTTGGATTCTACGAGTAAGCTGAGATGATATTTGAAGCAATATCTGCATTGAAACTAGATAAGGGAAGGTTGGGGAGAATTTGGATATTCTCCATTTAAAAATTAAAATAGAGATCCAATTTATTAAGAGATCTTGAGATTAAATACCGTATCATTAAAAATAGGTAGTATCCAAATTTGGATTTGTAACAGTGACATTCAATTTCACTATACATTAGTTATGAATTGCAAATATAATCACCCAAAACATATAAGCAGCTGCGCATAATCGGAAAACAATTACAAAGCGCATCTTCAAGTCAAATAAAATTTAAAACCTATAATATATATTTTTTAAAATTTAAAAATAAGAAAATAAGAAATCAAGACACGAAAATCAAAATACAGTTCAATGTGAATTTATAGGGCAGACATCAAATATTCCTCAAATGAACAAAACAAAGATCAAACCGATACTTAGACACCCAAGACAGAGAGATATGCGAAACAGAATCAATGGTATTTTCAAATGAGAAAACGAAAAAAAAAACACAAAGGAAACCTCATACTAGTTAATTATGCAGAAAATAACCAATTAATAAGGAAACTTCATGCGATTTGATCGAGTAAACATGAGTAATTCCTTTTTCTTCGGAATTTTGGCTCGAAGCAATGAGATTATCAAAAGAGCAAAAGAAAAAGGGAAAAAAAGAGAGAAAACTCAGGCGAATTTACGAGGAAAAATAAAATGATCTCGCCATAAGCAACCAAACTCAGAAACTTGACACTAAAGTAATATATCTGATTCAAACTCATAAATAGAAAAATAATTTTTGAGAGCTTTACCTTTTCAAGTTGTGAAGGAAAGTGAGAGGAGCCGAGGAAGATAGAATACGCGAAATCGAATTAGAACGAAAACTGAAAAATGTTTGAAAAACCTGACGGCTTATATGCTGCTCCTGGTGCATACCCTACCAAAATATGGTTATTTTATACTGTTTATTTGAATTTACAAAAATGCCACAAAACCGTTTTCGTTTTAAAAGATGTGCTCTTCTTATACCGATACTATTATAGTGTCATCAATTTTGTCACTTTGCCTGGTGTGAGTGACCATCTTCCCTAATCGTTTCGGTTTCGATAAGGATATTCAGTTTCAAAATGATTTTAGTTTTAAAAAGATAAAAAAAAAATAGATCAAATATTGAAAAGAATACTTTTTTAATAAAAAAATAATTTTATAAAAGTTAAATTTATTTTAAACGCTGATAAATGATAAATTATTTTTAACTACAAAATTATCTTATCAGAAGCTTTTTTTATAAATTTATAATAATCAAAAACTAAAATTACTACTTAAACAAGACGATATTAAAATTAATCGTTTAATTCAATTTTAAATCGTTAGTTTTTAACAAGACAAGACGGCATAGCAATATTTTCAGGCAAACGTCCATTGCCTCAACTGCTGTGTAGGCGACGTGGGATTCAAAGATATTTTATGCAGGCTTAAATTTCATACCTCAATAGGTTAACAACGCATTGCATTTATGAAATTTTCTTATAAAAGTCTCCTTGCACTTTATCTTTCAATTGAATATTTAAGGCTTTGCAATCAAAGCATCTTTGATTAAAATTATATCCAGTGAAACATCAAAATTAATCTTCTATTTTTTTTTTCAACAAGTTAAGAAATATTAAATAATTTTTTATTTTATTAAGTTTATTATATATTTTATGTTAAAAAAATTAAAATATTTGGCTTGGTATGAAACGAATTACATAATTATAACAGGGGCAAATAATAAACACCTATAAAATGATTTCGAATTTAAAAAATCAAGTTGGGCAGCTGCCTCACTGCCCCACTGTAAATCCGCCTCTGTCCATAACTACTTTTTTTCTTTTTCAGTGAATTGTCAACATTCATGAGAAGTACAACAATTATTTTCCTTTTCCTAATCAGTTTACACACGTTTTTTTAAAAGAAAAAAAAACAGGTTTTTTGGCTAAATAAAATGAATCTCTCTCTTGAAGAAAAATTCAAAAATGGCAGCATTATATGTTAGATAAGGAATTTACTAAGCCTAATGAAGCTTCGTCCCACATCGACTACTGAAGAAGAATAACAATTTCCCGGCGACCACAACCAATAAGGACATGAGACGTTGAAAGCGATGTCTCGTGTGCGACTTTCCTCGGTCGCTGTTGTGTGTTTCGCAATAATTGTGTGCAGACGTCAACTGCTTTCCTAGCCCGTTCACGTGTCTCTAAAATATTGATGATTGGTGCCACGCAATTTTTGACAGTTTGTCTGAATCAGGTTGTCGGCGGCACACGGATTCTAGATTTCTCCAACATCTGTTTACCTAGCCTTACTTGCATAATTCTTACATTAAAGACACACCATCTAATTATTTTCAGGTACAAACACATCATCTTAATTTCTTATGTGTTAAGCTTTTAAGGTGTAATGATCATGGCATTTGAATCTTTGGCCTCATATAATATGGATGTCTTGTTACTTATTTGGCATTATTCTCACAATTTTTTTTCAATAATGAATCAAGATCCATAGCTTCAAATAATATATTTTGATTAAACAAGGCTGGTTTTATGATGGCCACAAGCAAAGGAAAGGCTATAATTTGAGGCACCCATACATATGGTTATAACTTACTAGACAATAAAGCAATTTCTTTTGGCGGCATGGTAAAACGATAAGCTATCACTTTCATTTTTCCTGCTAAACAAACAATAAGCCATCATAGATAAAAGAATTAAGCAAGGGATGAAATTTGAAGATGAGAGATCATCTGCGATATTTTGCAAAGAAAGAAAGTTTGATACACTACCATTTTAGATTAGAATTTCTTCTGTTAGGTCCGTAACAATATATATTTTTTTAATACAACGATGAATATTAACGTATTATTAATATTTTAGTTAGTACAAAACAATTATTTTTCTAATCCATATGAGAATTGTTAATATGACATTCAGCGATATGTTTTTGAAATGAGCCAATAACTATAGATAAGTTATTCCATACAGACTTATAAGGAAAACCAACCATGCAAGTGAATGTGGGTTTTTGACTTGGACAAACTTGGTGATAGTAGTGAGAGCTGTTGATGAGAAGAGATTATGCAACAAATTCTCTTTCTTTCTCCTCCATCAACAGCTCTCACCACTCTCATCGACGTCACCGGAATACCTATGAATTTCTCTGATTCTTGTCTACCTCGATTTTCATCGGGCTAATAAGCGCTCAAATCATGCGGCTTTCTCACTTTTTGCTCCTCTAAATTTCAAGGCACTTTCGATTTGGGCTTTAATAACTAGTCTAAGGGTTTCAAGTGTCAACACGACTAAAGTAATTTGAAAAAACAACTGATTTTTGGTACAGATCTGTAGAAGAGAATCCCCTGAAACATTTAAGGCAATTTCGTATTGGACAATTTCAAACCTGTATTCACATTTTAATAAAAACATAGTACTACTTTACAACCAAAGCATAATGATACAGCCTAAAAACACATACCCAATAAAGACTGCCTCCAACCCAGTAGCACGTTTTTGGCGAAAACACATAATCATGTGAGGAGTCCATAATTCTTGAACAATACACACCAGGTAGTATAAGAATGTTACAACAATAATTTGCTGAGTTTAATAGCGCAGTTTTTGCTACCTCAATTATGAGTCAGCCGCCAGTTCTGATGCTATATAAGGACCAGCTGTAGGATGATCACAGGCATGAATCATGGTGCATATGTCCGTTGTTTCCAGAAACTGTTCTGCATTGGCAAGGATCAGAGGTCCATACTTGAAGACCATCTTCTTACACTGCCAGAGAAAGAAGATAAGTATTAACTAGAGAATAAGATAAATGTTCTTTCAAGTTAAAATATACTTTTAACATGGACTCCAACTTTACAAATAACGTTAAGTTTAAATCAAACATATCAGTCAGTACATAAAGAAAAAACTAATCCATTATGCATGAGTGTATTTGACCTCAAGTTCTTCAATTGTTCTCACCTTTATAACATAGTTCTGCACGGAATTACATCCCTTTAAAAGCAGCTCAATTATCTCCAACTGACATTAACGAAAGACATACATTCTAATCAGCAATAAGATTTGTGACATAAACATCCAAGTTTGTTTTTTGGTTACGAGAGCAACATCATATACTAAATAAAGAAGATTTCACGCACGATAACTGCAATATGTCATGCATAGTAGAAAGGAATCACAGAGTTGACTATATAATTAAAAAGCATACCATAAGCTGATAGAAATGATGCAATTGCATGATCCTCCTCTAAATCTTATCCTCTTATAACCCGGTGACCAAACGTGCATGATATGTTGTAACATGTAAGTGTATAAGTATGACAAGGCAACATATCTTGCAGCAAGTTTATGCTAGAAAATACAGTATATCCTGAACCATCTCAAATTTTTAAGAATTGGTGGTTATATCTTATATGTCATTACAGCATCGAAAACCTTTTGACGTCTTAACAACAAAATTTGAAATGGTTGAATGACAAGCTAAGACTATTTAAATTCCAGAATTTTGTCGCAATACAGCACAATGAAGATAAACAAAAAGGAAATAATTGCTAACAAAACAACAAACTGCATTCTGTTTAACAGTCGAGTAAAATCCCTGGCATAGCATACCTTAAAACCTGTTTAATTTTTTTTTTATCACTTTAGCTACAAGGAAATCATTTATGGAGTCTAGCCTATATGCTGCATAAGATAATTGACTTTTCAAGGGAGTAGATACAAAGAAAAAGAATGCAGAAAGGAGAGTAGAAAGCAGGGGCTTGGTCTGAATGAATGGCTATCATGAGAATGATTGCATAATAACCAAACTTTAGCAGAAACTAAAAGGAGGTGTAACAGTGAGCTTAGCCTAGCAGTTACATCTTCCTCTTTGTGAGGGCATATCTAGTGTTTGATCTTAGTTACCATCGTTTCACTAAAAAAAAACTAGGAGGTGCTTTTAGACACTGAAAACTACAAGCAAAATATATACAGATAAAGTAAATAACTGGATTTAAAGTAGCAAAAATATTCAACATTTGCAAGTAGAAACCTGTGTGTCAGGATCTTTCAACTTGATCAATACTTCTGAAACAGCACGGTGGCACATCCCACAGCTATCTTCACGGACTTCTGAAGCAAAGATTACCATTTTTTCACAGAGGTTAACCTTTTTACAGAAATCGCCAGGTAGGATTATGGAGACTTCTGAGAAGAAGAGAGGCGCATAATAGTCGACCATAGTGATGCACTGCATGATGCAAATCAGAAAGAATCAAAATTTGAGTCCCTTGTGGAAGGAAAGAAAAAAAGAACTAAACAAACATGCATTTAAGATTTAAAAAAGTTTCAAAAGCTTCCACAAGTTCAAAGCTTCAGCATTCTATGTTGAGTTGGTACTTAAAAACTCTTCATTTGTCCAACACCAGCAATAGAACCAGGGACGATCCAAAAATCTTGATCAGTGGGGGCAAAATTATTTATAATTTGAGGAAAAGATAATGAGAATTTCACAAAACACATACTTGAGTTTTTTTTTTTGGTAATATCATTAAAATGTATATTTTCATATAGAAAAATTTTACATACAAGATCAACATAATCATAACAAAAAATATATTTTTATACAAGTGTAATTGTCACTGTTTCTTCAAAAAATGAAAGCCCCCCCAAATGAAGCAAAATTCTTGAGCAGAGGAAGCTAACAATGTGTTTGGGAAGGATGAAAGATGAGGAGATTGGGTATTATAACTCCTTATGGGAGGTTTTTAACAAGAGAGGGGAAAGGACCAATCTCATCTAACCCCATTTTTCATACCCTTTGATTTGGGTGGTATGGGATGGGAAAGGATTGAAACTTATTAACTTAACCATTCCCTTCCTCTTTCCTTTCTAACCAAATGAGGGGAAGGTGCTTTACCCTCCTTTACCCTCCCATTTTTTTAATTTTAACATCCAAATTAATAGGGAAGGGAAGCCACCTTACCTTCCCATCCCCTCCATTTAAACACACTTCACTCTCTTCCCCTCCAAACTTTTAAACAAGAGAGAACCAAAGGGAGCTAGAGAGAGAGAGAAAAACAGTTATTTTGTATACTTTATTTGTGATTCGTCTTAGAACTTGAAAGACAACAAAATTTATATCTTTCTTTATCAATTTTTTATTTCTTAAATATTTCTTGTAACGTGGGATTTGGAGGCAACTTTTCACTTTTTCTAAACTATTAGTAGGGACAAATTGGGATTGTTAGTGGGGACAACTCATTAGTATTAAAAAATCTCAAAGGGTTTTGGGATTTGAGTGGTGGCGGGTGTCCCCACTCATCCCGAAGTAAATCCGCCCCTGAATAAAACTTCCAGTACTTCTATGAAACATTTTATAGCATAGCATGGGACTTCATGTCTACGAATTTTCAATTTCAATGTCCACATCGAGGCAGATTAGTCACTCATACTCACGCTCAAAACTGTGAATCCATAAACGTTATTAGATAATTTTGATGTTCAAGTTAATGTGGCAGATTAGTCATACTCACATTCAAACTGTGAATCCATCAACATTATCAGATAATTTTGATATTCAAGCTAATGTGGCCACTTAGCCATTAAAAAAAGGTTTTAAATAGTCAGATCATGAACCGGCCGTGCTTTTGACTAGCTAACGTTAGGCAAAATCTGTACGACTGTACCACCCCCTAATGGGTGCAACACATTATGCCACCTTGATGACTATCTAGAATGGTGAACTCTCATATACGTGGTTATGCTCACACATCCAGTTTACTGAGGTAGACAGTGGGAAGGAACAGAATCGATGAGGAGGAAGACTAAGCAAAGTGAGATGAAAAGAAGGGGAGATAGGGTTAGGGTGGAAGGTGGCACAAATTCATTTGCTTCAAAATGCAACTACAAGATTCAACAGAAAAGCTGAAAATCATTTACTTTGACAGAACTAGGTGACTACCTCCTTCTTGTAAGTTGGCACCCGAGAGCAAGACGTGTGAAGAGTTTCAATGATCTCAGACTGGGTCTTGTTGTCAGAAAGGTAATCAAGTGCCAGACTGGCATATTCCTCACATAATGTGCACACATTGTCATTCCGAGCAACCATATCTGAAGCTTGTACCTCCCATAGTTGCTCCAGGTTTATCTTCAAAACTGAATAAGGAAGTAGAAAATCATCACATTGGATATTTTCAGCATGACAATCTTACTTGAATAAAATTATAATATAGAAAAGAGAGCAATTTACTTCCTCAATCAGAAAGGAGTAAGCATGCAAAGCATCTCGAACTAAAAATCATCCACAGATCTCATCCTCATCAAGAAATATGTGAGGATATCTTTTGGGCAAGCATACCCAACTTTGAATAATTAAAAACCCTATGAGCGTAAATACCCAATCTCCAAGATAACTATCTGTAAACATATCAGAGTTTAAGTGAATAGCCTGTAATTTCTAGGTTATGACTATATTGCCTTTGGATGCGTATTATTCAACCGATACATCTTCTCATGCCATGAGGCCTGGATATAACAAGTCCCAGCATTTATAGCCCCCACTTGATGTGTTATTTTTTTTGTACCTCAATGAAATGAGATTAAAACAAGAAAGGCTAACATTAGAAGCAGTGCATCAACCCTCTTCTCCTTACATAAGCTATAAAGTTTATTTCAAAGCTACAATTTTAAAATTTCCTGCAGATTGACCATAAGGACCTCGTCAGGCTGACCATGCCGTGAAGCATTTTAAAGATTAAGCTAGTTTTTTCGACCTAAGCACTAAAACACCTAGAATTATCAGATCATATGCCAGGGCGACAAGTAATAAGGTCTACTGGAGTAGGAAGCAGCATGAACATAAATCAGGCCACACAAACTCTACTGCTAAACAATTTATTACTAGTAACACAAAATTTATTGCATCAAACTGAGAAAATACTTATGTAGAATATAAATGTCAAAAGTAATAAAAGAGATAAAAGCAGAGAGAACAGAGATATAATAATAATAATAATACTAATAATAAAGAAAGGACTAACAATTGCAGAAAAGTATGAGAGATAATAAAATTATCAGAAATAGCTGAAAGAATAACTTCATATATCAGAGATCAGCATAGTTCCTACCAGAGAGGTCAGAAACGCCAAGTTCTCTAGCATCACAAGCCCAGGTTGCCCCCAACACAAAAAGAAATAAGAGCCCAACTCTCACACCCATGATGCCTGAAATTATAAACATTTAACACCAGCATCAAAACCCCATAATAGCAAATCAGATGAACATAAAAAGAAAGAAAGAAACCAAAATGGTCATGACCCTACAGATCTTACTTTCCTTCAACTGCACAGAAGAAATTTAAAATAGACTCAACTAAGTTGTTCTGCTTTCATAATTGATTCCCACTCCCATACACACAGATTTTTGCCTTAATTCCTTTTAATAATTTTCTCTTAATGAGTTAGTCACTTAACTAGGATTCATAAGTTTCTTATCAAAGCTTAACTTGTTTCTAGCAAAACTAAGTTTGAGCTCGGCTCAAAGTACTGATAAGTCATAAGTAGCTCTTAATTGTAAATACTTGATTCTAAATCCAAATTAGAAATTTACGACATAGCATAAACTTTCTAATAAGAAATTAATCAACAAACCGTTAGCGGTGTTCAAAGTCAACTCACCTGAAATAACAAGGCGGTGACTTTGGCTCGATTTATAGTCTTTGAAGTACAAACACGATCATAAAAATAACAACCATAAATATTAAAAATAACTCCAAATAATCATATATATATATATATATATGTATATACCCACACATAAATTTACGCATCTATCACGTCGACCTAGAGTAATTTTAACGATTAAAATCGTAAAAATCAGTAAATCACATCTCAATAAGAAACCAAGGTTATTATCAACTTATGATGAGAAAGAAAGGAAGCAGCTAACCCAGAAAGTCTGTTTGGCTGCCGAGGAAACGCGATTTTAGATGCAACCGGTTATCAAAAGATCCCAATTTTCTGTTTCGTTTTAATTTATTTCTTTTCTCAGCAACCAAACAGAGAAATTGAAATCCAGGATAATGGGAGGAAATTTTACCTTGGCAGATAAGATTTGGCAGCGTTTTGTTCAATCGTCTTTCAGGGGCTCTGAGAGAGAAGTTCCTTTGAGTGTTGGAATGGGCAATGCGTGCAGTGAAATTGTTGTTGGCTAGCACTTTTTAATATTAGTCGTATCAAGGGGTTCTGATAGTGTACGATAAGCAACATCTAACCTTGTGAGCTTGTCCAGTCCACGTGTCAGAATCTGAAAGTAGATCAGAGACAGTTTCTTTTGTGTTTTTTTTAACAATCGAAGCACGGGATTGAGAAGTGACAACTAAATAAAAAAAATTGGAATCTTTGAACTAGTCTCGATATTAAATATAAATACCTTTTTTGTCTGTGAAAAAAAAAACACTTCTTTCTTTCTTTCTTTTAAAAAAACAAACAAACAAGTGGGCACAATTTAATTATTTTCAATAAAATATATATCAAAAGACAAACCATTGTTAAGATGGGAAATATTTGTGAAAAAAAATATGTTTGTTTTGTTGCTTTTGAAAATTATTTTTAGAAACTTTTTTTATTGGTCAAGTGGTTGAGCTATTTATATTCCAAGTATTCTACTAATACTTAATAGTTTCATTTCGTTTCTATCAAAATGTTTCGATTCAACCATTAAACCGAAACAAAACACTTATATATTTCGTTTTACCTTTTGTTTCGGTCAGTTTATGTTGTTTCAATCGAAACATCATATTTCAATTGAAATATTATAATGTTATTTTTTTGTACTTTTGAAAAAACTTAAGGTATAATTTGAAAGTTTTCACTCTTTTTCTTCAATTGGATGATGTGGTGATACATTATTTTTATTATTTGATGTTTGAATGATGATTATTTTATTATGATATGTTTTTTATAATTATATATAAAGTATGTAATTTGATAATATGACAGTTTCAAATTGGATTTACAAAAAATAAAACCTTATAATTTGGTTTTAAAGCAAAAAATTGAGTATTTTAATTTGTATATTTGAATGGTAATTGTTTTCTTGTGATTTATATTTATAATTATATATATATATATATATTAAATATATATAATTTAATAAATATGCATATAAAAATATCATCAAATCCGAAATTGACCGAAATCAAAAAGTTCTATTTAAATACGAAATTTACAGTACTACTAGAAGTTCTACTAGAATCTCAACATGGGTTCACATTGATAACAAAACACACGATGGATCTTGTTTTTAATGTTGAATTTGATTTTTATGCTCTTAGTATGCCTAAAATTCAACAAAATGCATGTATAAATAAGAGCATAAAAATCATGTTAAATTGCCTGCTTTCCATTTGGTTCTTCTTTTAATGTGGCCTTCAATTGGAAGGATCGCCTTGAAATACAATGTGATATATATTTTTTTGATTTCTTTGAAATATATACATTTAACAATAAAATACATAATCTTTTTGCCAATAATCACCCTGATATATATACAACCAAAGAAATAGATGTTATTACACACCTTGATCAAAAATGGGTCACTGCCAGTAATCAAATTATATCATCCATACATCCCCATTACAAAGGATAAATCTTCAAACACCTCAGTATTCAACTACTATTGCTGCAACACCCTTCAAAAAGGCCAACAAGAATGAACCACCTGACCGTAGTGCCCAATATTGTGATATTAGCAACATTTATACCCAAAATAATTTTACTAATCAAAATCTCCATACTATTTCCCAACATATTACCTCTATTGCCTCTACTGTGGATTCTATAGATAGTAAGATTACTTCTTTAGATCATAAAGTCTCAACCTCTTCTTTAAAAAGCCCCGGAGAGAAATACCCACTTATAATTCAAAAACCTATTCCACATTTATCTCAACCAATTTTCAAACCACTCCACATTGATAAAGAAAACCTAATTACACTAGACAATTCTGATGACGTATTAAAATCTATAAATGATAGATTAAGAAACTTGTCTATTAATACTGAAGAAACTTCAAATATTAACGTTATAGATCAAGACTTAATTAGTGAAATCAAGGAATCTGATGAAATCAATAAAATATACAGAAGGAACAATAGTAGAGCTCCATTACCAACAAATAGAAATTATTATCCTAGACCTACTTCTCCAGATTTACAATATGAAGATAAATATTATGCCATTCAAGCCAGGTATGATGATGACTCCATATATGAATGGAATATTGATGGAGCCAGTGAACACAATATCCTTAACACACTCTAAGAAATGACTATGGCCGCTATTGCTTACAAAACACAGCCTAATAATACTGACAAAAAAATAGCTATTGCCATAATTGCTGGGTTCACTGGAACCCTCAAAGGTTGGTAGGATAATTATCTCACCCACAACAATCGAAAAGAAGCCTTAGATGCAACTATAGAAATACCCTCAATAAATGCTGTACAAAATAATCAAACTAGAGAAACTATCATTACCACCTCATATACAAAACAAGAAAATGCCTTTGAAACTCTCATATATGCTATTACCAAACACTTTATAGGAGACCCTAACAAATTTGCTGCAAGATCATCTGAAATACTTATTAATTTAACATGCCCTACTATGCAAGATTTTAGATAGTATAAAGATGTATTTCTTGCCAAAATATATACTAGAAAAGATAGCAATAATGTTTATTAGAAAGAAAAGTTTATTTCGAGACTTCCAAAATTATTTGTTGAAAAAGTTAGACAAAGAATTAGAGATATCCATAATGGAGTTGTACCTTATGATCATATCTCCTATGGAGAAATCATAGGATATATTAATTATGAAGGATTAGCTCTTTGTAATGATCTCAAATTAAAATCAAAAATGAAATCTGAACTCCATCAAAGCAGGAAAGAATTGGGCTCATTTTGTAGTCAATATGGTTATGAAACTATTAGAGCCCCATCAGCTGAAAAGAAAAAGAGAACCAAATATTTCAGAAAACAAGCATATAGGAGACCCAATAAGCCCAATAGATTCACTGCTACTCAAAAACTCCAAAAGCCCAAATTTAGGAAATCCAAAAGGCCTCAAAACCCTCAGGCCTCGTCAAAGGCTTGTTTCAAATGCGGACGCCTTGGACATTGGGCCAAGAATTGCAGAGTAAAGCAAAAAAATTAATGAATTAGAAATAAATGAAACATTAAAACAACAATTGACAAAAGTTATGATAAATGAGTCACAATCAGAAGATGAAAATTCCTCTTATGATAAAGAAGATATTATTTATACTATTCAAGAAAGTACGGATTCAGATGACTCTGAAGAATCACAGTGCAACTGTGAAGAAAGTCTCTGTTACTGTAAATCTATCAGCATGATAACTTCACAGAAAGAATTCCTCTTAGATATTATTGACAAAATAAATGACCCCATAGTCAAAAAAGATTACTTAGTAAAATTGAGAGACATCATTTGTGAAGAACAAAAACTTAAAACCCTTCCTGAACCTTATAACCTAGAAAAAATATTAGAAAAACGATTTCAAAAATCAAAAACAGCCACTATTTAAGATTTTCAAATGGAAGACCAAATCTAAACCAAATAAAAAAGATACCATAGATTTAAAAGCAAAAATGATTAACGTAGAAATAAATAATCTTAAAGAATCAATCTCATCATATACTGACAAAAAAAAATAATTCAAGAAGCTCCTATAACCAACTTAATCAATATGGAAAATGAAACAAAAGATAGCTCTGTTAATTTAATAGAAAGAATTAATTACCAAAAATAGTATATTAAGATCTCTATTGTTATTAACGAAGAATATCACATCAACACTACAGCCCTTGTGGATTCTGGTGCTGACCAGAATTGTCTTAAAGAAGGTCTTGTACCCACAAAATATTATGAGAAAACTACAGGACGATTAAATATTGCTAGCAGGTCAAAATTAAATGTTGAATATAAAATTACTAATTCATATGTATGTAATGACGGTTATTGTCTTAAAACACACTTTGTGCTTGTAAAAAATATCCACCAAAATATTATCCTATTAACCCAAATATATCCTTTCAAGGTCAGTCATTTAGGAATAGAAACCAATATATTAGATCAAAACTTATTCTTCCAATTTCTACAACCAGTAGACACTAGAGAATTAAATTTATTACAAACCAATAGTCTATTCCGACAAATAAATTTAATTCAAAATAAACAAGCTCATATTAACTTTTTAAAAGAAGAGATTAATTATCAAAAAATAGAACAACAAATCAAAGAACCGCAAATACAGTCTCAAATAAAAGAGATGAAAAAACTATTTAAAAAAGAAATATGTGCAGATCTCCCAAATGTCTTTTGGGAAAGGAAAAAACACATAGTATCTTTACCATATGAACCTGATTTTAATGAAAAAGATATTCCTTCAAAATCCAGACCTATCCAGATGAATCAAGAATTATTAAAATATTGTCAAGAAGAAATCAAAATGTTATTACACAAGAAATTAATCAGGCCTAGTAAGTCTCCTTGGAGCTTTTATGCCTTTTATATCCAAAAACAAGCAGAATTAGAAAGAGAGGCTCCCAGATTAGTTATCAATTACAAGCCTTTAAATAAGGTCTTACAATGGATTAGGTATCTAATACCTAATAAAAAGAATCTTCTTAATAGACTTCATAATTCTACAATATTTTTAAAATTTGATTTAAAATCTGGATTCTGACAAATTCAGATTAATGAGAAAAGATAAATACAAAAGTGCATTTAATGTCCCTTTTGGTCATTATGAATGGAATATAATATCCTTTGGACTTAAAAATACTCTTTCAGAATTCCAAAACATTATCAACGATATTTTCAATGATTATTCTAATTTCAGCATTACTTATATTGATGATATATTAATAATTCTACAATATTTTCAAAATTTGATTTAAAATCTGAATTCTGACAAATTCAGATTAATGAGAAAAGATAAATACAAAAGTGCATTTAATGTCCCTTTTGGTCATTATGAATGGAATGTAATGTCCTTTGGACTTAAAAATACTCCTTCAGAATTCCAAAACATTATCAACGATATTTTCAATGATTATTCTAATTTCAGCATTACTTATATTGATGATATATTAATATTCTCAAAATCAATAAACCAACATTTCAAGCACTTAAAAGACTTTTTTTCAAATCATCAAAAATAATGGATTAGTTTTATCAGAATCAAAAATGAAATTATTCCAAACCAAGATAAGATTTTTAGGACATCTTATATTTCAAGGGACTATCAAATCTATTAATAGATCAATTGAATTTGCAAACAGATTTCCTAATGAAATCAAAGATAAAACTAAATTACAAAGATTTCTTGGTTGTTTGAATTATATAGCAGATTATTTTCCTTACCTAAGACAAATTTGTGAACCTTTATATAAAAGGCTTCGTAAAAATCCAATCCCTTGGTCAGATCAACATGCAGAGATTGTCAAACTCCTCAAAACCAAAGTATTAAATCTTCCCTGCTTAGGTATTCTCTGTCCTACAACTCAAATCATCGTCGAAACCGACGTTTCTAATATAGGATACGGAGGTATACTGAAACAAATTCTTCCTCAAAAAACCACTGAGCAAATAGTATGTTATCATTCTGGTATATGGCTCGGAGCACAAAAAAATTATTCAACAATCAAAAAAGAAATTTTATCTACTGTTTTATGCATATCCAAATTTCAAGATGATTTGTATAATAAAACATTTTTATTACGAATTAATTGCAAATCTACAAAAGAAATTTTACAAAAAGACGTTCAAAATCTTGTTTCAAAACAAATATTTGCCAGATGGCAAGCCATATTAAGTGTATTTGATTTCAATATTGAGTATATCAAATGAGAGAATAATTTCCTTCCTGACTTCCTCACATGAGAATTTTTGCAGGATTCAAACACAAGTAAAAATGAGTTTGATTTCCCGTCAAAAAGGAAAACAAAAGGTTGAGCCCTCTTCATGACCACAAAAACCCCAAGACCCGTCTGATTATGCCACTTCAAGAATTTCCCAATCACCAAAACCACCAACTCAACCAAATACCCCCCAAATACCAAACAGATTTGTTTCATTACAAGAATATCCAAACCTATCACCCAAATCTTATGCACAAACTTTATCATCCCAATCTCATACTCAAACACTATCCTCTCAATCCAAGATTCCTCCTAGCCAGTATTTTCAAAAAACCGTTCAAGAATATATAAGATGTACTAGCATCAGACAACCAACAGATGATCCCGAACTTATTAATCATTATCTTTATGTTAATAAAGTTTTACCTGCAGGTTTTCAATATGCTCCTACTGATATCCGAAAAACCCAAAAATATTATGAACTAATATTAGTTGATACTAAATCAGTAGAAATTACCCATACAAAAGACCCTTACAACCCTAATTTTATTATCTATTCCAAATGCAAGATTCTCAAAATTATCCTTCCAGACAAAATTCATGATCATTATAAGTCAAACCCTTTTTTAGTATCTTTTAATCCCCCCACATAATTATCATGATTACCAAATGACCTGGTTCAATATGTTCTATATTAGACCAAAAACACATTCATGGTTCATATTCTTTGACAAAAAATGCAAGTTTGATTTCCCTCAATGGATTTTTGATTGGTGGCCATTCTTTGGCTGCAAATCCACTATCCTTCCTCCTGTTACTCAAGAAGCCTTAACATATTTCAAGAAAACCACCAACAATGACAAACCTTATTCTCATGAGATACTCTTCCAAGCCTTATTTGCCATTCCATGGATAATTTCCTGGGATTACACTATTTCTCCATCACCTTGGGAAGTTATGGCTATAAAAAGAGTTTTTAAAGTCAAATGGTGGGCAAAATATGATTGCTCATATTCTAATATTAATACTATCAAGACATGGTTCTGTAACAATCCCCAATATGCAAAAATTGATCAGAAAGTACCAAGATCACATGGACTCCATGAACTATCAAAATAAGAAAAGAAGAAGAAGCTCCTTGAAGAATTGTCCCAATTATCAGACAGTGATGAAGACAGTACCCAGATTCCCACCGACAATTTCAATACCCCTCCAGACTATTATGCTCAGGACCCATATGACGGGTATGAATATGACATAAAGCCAGAAGGGTATTATGACATAAAGTAAGAAGACAAGACAAAAGATGCCAGCCAGCGCATCTCACTTTTTCAAAAAGCAAGACGACAAGACAAAAAAAGTGAAAGATGCCCGACAATGCATCTTCACTTTTCGAAAAGCAAGAAGTCAAGACAAATGATGCCGGACAGCGCATCTCTCTTTTTCAAAAAGCAAAAGATGTTGGACAACGCATCTGTTACTTTCAATAATTTCGGATTTCAAACTCTTGAAGTCCGTCAATAATGTTCTATAAATATGTATTCAAATAATTTCGGATTTCAAACTCTTGAAGTCCGTCAATAATGTTCTATAAATATGTATTCAATTTTTATTTGAGGGCAGAGTGAGTTTAGAGAGGGAAAGATATAAATGAGTGATCAAGAGTGAGAACTTTGAAGACTTTTCCTCCTTTTGCACTGTAAACTCTTTTTATCATGTATTAAATCCAAATATATAAAACTCATATGTTTATTATAATCATTTTAAAACTTTACG
Source organism: Bretschneidera sinensis (assembly GCA_023935145.1). Classification (NCBI taxonomy): domain Eukaryota; kingdom Viridiplantae; phylum Streptophyta; class Magnoliopsida; order Brassicales; family Akaniaceae; genus Bretschneidera; species Bretschneidera sinensis. Next base: position 142,670,482 of record CM043697.1, read on the forward strand.
CTTTTTTTATTTCTAATTTTTTTCAAATAATTGTTTTCTTTTAATTATTATTATGTGCTCAACTTCATCTTATTATTGATCCTATTCACTTATGTGCTCAACTTCATCTTATTATTGCTCCGCATTGATAACAAAACACATGATGGATCTTGTTTTCAATGTTGAATTTGATTTTTATGCTCTTAGTATGCCTAAAATTCAACAAAATGCACGTATAAATAAGAGCATAAAAATCATGTTAAATTGCCCGCTTTCCATTTGGTTCTTTCTTTTAATGTGGCCTTCAATTGGAAGGATCGCCATAACTCAAAATCTGGGAGAATCACACAAGTGGCAATCGAAGAGAATATATCACGACTGATAAGATTTTATAGATCCGTGCATCAAAGTGGAAAGATTGTGATCATCAAACCAAATTCTGTTCCAGAATCAATCACCCAATCAGCAAATTTCAAAGGCATATTAAATTACTGCCATTCATATAAATTAAAACAGGAGAAATCTGACACTGGCCTTCAGGTCAACGGGATATAAATACACACTAACAAACATCTTTACAACAACAGAAAATAAATAGTTAACAGAAGCAACAATGAAGGGACACCACCGAGCAAACATACCCCGAAACCAGATATCATAAGTTATTAAGTTAGTGCTTCACTAAAATCAAAGGATCCAACCATTCAATTACCTCAAGTTTAGAGTTGTCTTCTTCTTTTTCTTATTTTGCTTGGTCAAAAGCAACGAGAACCGAGCAAATCCAAATTTCTTTCTCTTTCCAGTGAATTGCTTACCACTTTCCCTCTCAACCTTCCGGGGGTAGGGCACATCACCATTTTGTTTACTGAGCATGTGACCCAATGAGACCTTTCGCTTCACAGTTCCTTTTTCTGCTAGTATCTCCATGTCAGACTCTTCTGGTGAAAGGAGCTTTCTGCTGAGTATTTGTCCAATTGACAGGGTCGGCTTCAAAATAGGTATTGGTCCATCACTGACCAGGTTCAGTCCATTTACATCAAGCAAACGAGGCTCTCTCCTATTCTGAGCTGGATAAGGATTCTTAAACATGGTAGTGTTGTGTACAGATCGTCTCTTCTGCCCATGGTCAGCTCTCCATTTGCGAAGAGCCTCTTCTACTGCTGATTTCGCATTATTTGCAGCTTCTACTCGGTTCAGAGCTTCTTCCAGGGTTTTCTTACTGGTTTTAACTTCTTCTGTAGCTTCCTCTACTATCTTTAAGATTTCCATCTTTGAAACATTCGCTTCATCAACTTGGAGCATAGCATCTACCACTCTCCTCTTATAATGTTCCTCAGCATCTCGAGCCTTGCAAGTCAGGGAAGCGTACTCTTCAAAGGAAAGGGTTACTACTTCGGGTTTTTGAGAGATACCTCCAGCTGAGTTCTGGCTGTTTGATAGAGCCTTGATCTCTGCAAGAGCAACAGCTTCTGCCGCTCTTGATGCTTCCTTCATCTTACGGGCAGCAACCAACCTGATCTCAGCTGTTTGTATCTTACTTTTTGTCTGTTCAATTTCGAATATTGCTCTTGAAACTTCTGATCTCGCTGTTTCTCCCATTTTCTTGAACTGCTCAGCCTCAGAACTCAATCTTTGGAGCTCCCTTGAAATATCTGAAGGATTATCAGAACCGCCTTTCATTTTGGTGTCCTTTGCTAATTGCAGCTTCAGTCTTGTTTGGTTTAGCTCTTCCTCAAGAGAAGACATCTTTGAGGAACTTAGAGTTAATCTCTCACGGGTCTTCTCAAGCGAAGTTCTTTCTTTCTCTAATTTCTTATTAAGCAATTCAACAGAAGCCCGTATGTCAGTAAGATCATTAGTGGTCCTGGAAAGGTTCAACTTAGCCTGTTTCAGTTCCATTAAGATGAACCCTGGAGCTGAATAAGGGCAGGAGCTCAAACCTCCCATCGAATTGTGATAACCACCCTCGTGGTTTTCTTTTTCTGCTACTTTCTCCAGGGTGTCACTGACTTCAGATGTTTCTTTCTGCAGCTTTGACTTTAGTTCTTCTACAGTTGTTTTGGTTGTTTCCAGCTCCTTTAACACATCCAGGGTTTCCCTTTCTTTCACAATCAGATCTTTCTCCAACTGCACAGCTTGCTCCTCCAATTTTGCAATGTCAATCTCTTCTATGTCACGCTGCAAGTAATAAAAGCTTCTCAGTACATAATTAGTATATTAAAATGCATACAAATGCAAGAGGTGACATGTTTATTAGTATCTCAGCACATAATTAGTATGGTAAAATGCATACAAATTCCTTTTATGCATCCTTCTCTATTCTTTACTATTTTAAAAAAAAACGAAAAGGGGGAGAAATTGAAGAATCAGCAGGCTAAGGTAAACAGATTGTGACACGGGAACATTCCAAAATCATTTTTGCACCCAAGTGCCTTGACAGCAACACAGTCGAAGAAGCTCCAAAATTCTCCTTACGGGCAGCTAAATATGAACAGACATTAATGCATTTTCATTTGTGATCGAGTGCATCGAGGCAATGCTCTAAGGTTGGTGATTAATGATATAAAACTACTTAATCTATTAAGAAGCTACATTGTGATTAGAAAGCATATCTTCAAAAAATTAAAAAGTATTCAAAATCCTAATTATCCATATAGCTTCCTTAGGTGGCAATAATTTTCAGGCCAGGATTGGCTCCAAAACAGCCTTAGCGAGGTTGTCTAAAGGAAGTTACTCATATACTAATATGTTTAAGAACCAGATTTTATGCATCCTTCCTAATTCCTGAAAAGTAAAATTTTGACCCATGACTCCAATTAATGGTTAAGACTGATGTACCCACACATCACTATCGTGAATCGGAACCATGAACAGAAATGCAAATATTCAAGCTAGAAGACCAAGACCCAATACAATTGCAAATAAAAGAGATCTCTTAAGAAACCAAAGAACGTCAAAAAATGACGTCAAAAACTTATGCAACATCAACATTTCTAGCTCAAATGTATCGCTCTATTTCCAAAAAAACGTTACCAAAGGTACTCAATTTCAAGCAAGCATTAACCTTCCGTTGGGAGTCAAATGTAGTACGGAATTCATTTCACTTGCAAAATTTATTAATTTTGATAGAATTCCTTACAAGCTTAGTCAAAGTGAACTCATTTATAAATTCCAAAGTTAATTAACTTTCCAAACACAATAAACTAAGAAATTGCAAAATTACTAGCTTGAATGATTACTACTACATGAAGCACCCAAAATTACTAGCAAAGTAAAAAGGACAAAGCTTTTCACAAAATGAAAGATATTCCTTATAAACAAAAAAAAATGCAGACACACACACAGAGGGGGAGAGAGATTGGAGACCTCAGGCTCAGGGAGCTTATGTTGAGATGGTTTCCAGAAACCGATTCCACCGAATCGACTCACTGCTTCCTTCACTGACTCAAACGGCGCCGAAGTATCGATCTCTGCCCTGACGCAGCTGTGCTTTATAGCCTCACCGGTCTTCAAGTTCTGCTCTCTCTCACTCCTACATGGGCCAATGTTGGTGCTCGAATCGACACTCTCGGGTCCCATAATCAAACCCATTTCTAGGGTTTCAGCCATCAAACAGAAAACCAGAAAGAAGCTTGTCGAAAACAAAAACCCCTATCAGCTTACAATACAACTTGTGGTGGATGATAGGTTGTCTTGTTTGATGAATGATGATAATGATTTTGTTGGTGTTTGTTTTAGTAGCTGTAAACAGCAGTCAGCGAGTAGAGAGAGAGAGAGTGAAGACAAGTGTGCTCGTTATGTCGAGTGATTGTTGCTGGTTATAAATGCTGTGAGGGAGCGGAAATAATTTTTTACTTTTTAACCTTGTTTCGTATAAGACACGACTGAGAAGTGATGAACTGCGGACTTGAAGAATTTATAATGTGATTCTGTGTACAGTAGGAAGATCAGATATGATTCGAAAAATGTGGGGCCACATTACAGAGTGAGTTTCATCTTTCAACGGGCAAAAATCTGTACGGGATTTATTCAACGAAAGAGGCAAAAAATATCGGGAATCTGAAGAGAATGGTCACTGACTCACTAGTCATGTAGATAAACGACCATACGGAATTTTTTTTATTACGTACTACATTATAAAAAAACTTCCGCATCTTTATACGCCCCTTTGATCGTTTGTGGTTTAATTTATAGTTTTTGAAACAATTTATAATAAAATAATATTAAAGATATAATTTTTTTAATATTTAATAAAACAATAATAAAAATTATATGTAAATCACATGTTAAGATATTTAATTTATTTATTAAATATTTTATTATAAAAATATGTGATTTACATATAATTTTTTAATACATAACTTAATATAAAATTATCATTTCAATAAATAAGAAGAGATTTTTTAACACTAACATAGAGTTAAATATTATTTTGGAATTATTGATACGGACAACTTGTTAGTATTAAAAAAGATTCGAAAAGTTTTGAGTTTTGAGTGGGGGGTTTGTCCCCAAGTAGATCGTCCACGAGTAAGACAGCCAAAATGTATCACTAGAAATTACATTAATAATTTACATGAGGTAGACTAATAATTTTTTGATGTTTTGTCGATTTTTTTTTAATGAATCACTGTAACAAATGAAAATTAATTTATTTTGGTGGATGGTATAGCAATCCTCCTGCTAAGAATATGTATAGAATAATAATGGTACAATAAAGGAAAAAGGGTTACAGGAGTTTTAATATTTTGCTCAATTGAAATATTGTGCATCATTATTGCTTGCTTTTAGGGAGACAATACATGCCTTTTTTTTTTTAGAAAAAAATTATTAAAATTGATGGGTAATGTTGTTATTAACACTGTTTGAATGACATTAGATCAAACATAAATATCAATTTAAATCAAATTATCAGAAAAAATCTACTAAAACGAGTTTCTGCCACTCTACTAAAGCTTTGATAATGAAAGAAAGCACCGTTACTTCATGGTACTTGTTAATTGTTATTAAGGTTATGGAACTCTCCTAAAACAGACTTCATCCCATACATAAACAAATGATAAAAGAATAAAGATGATGGAACGTTGAGTTGGCTTCACCAAGCCTTCAATGTTGCTTTCTTCTTTTCTTCTTGAAAACAGAACATCGTGAAGCGACCGTTGCAGAAAAAAGTTATGTTAAAAGGAGGATGGTCCAGCAATCATAACTGAAGCTACCCGTTTGAATTTAAACTTAGCTTTACTTACAAAAATCTAGAGAGCAAACAATCATTCCCTGTTTCTTTTGCTCTCTTTTATATACGTTCTCGATATGAACACAAAATAGGATGCAAAGCTGCAAATAGAACCCAACGGGCCGATTTTTGGTGACATTTTTTTTTTTTGTAAGATTGACCTTGGACATTTGTTATGTCTCTAAAGTTTTATAAGTGAGACCCAGCCAAAAGTTTTAGAGATCTTTTGATGGGCCAAACCTTTAAGTGAAGCTCAACTGAGCCCAATGGAGAATCATACCTGCAAAAGGGTCCACAAATATATCTCAAGCTCATCCAATAATTAAAGAGCGTTTTATTATCATTCACTCTCACGTTCATCATTATGAGTTCGACTCTTTGTCTCGTGAGTGTTCAGTGCGTACTTCGCAATGTGCTAAAAATCTAAATCCTGTCTTCACTTTAAACATCTCGAATGTTAGTTTAGTTTGTTTGTCTTAAACTTTTGACAGACAGAATAAGAGTTTATTTGGGATAGTTAAAAGAAACAAACTTATCACTTAAGTTGTATCAAATTATAATTTAGTGTTTAAATTAATTTTTAAAATTAAGTAGTTTAGTGTTTAGGTAATTCTATTTAAAGTTCTTAATGAACTCAAAGATGTTTAATAAAATAATGTTGAAATTAAATTAAAGTTGTTAAAATTATTAAAATGGACCTAAATGATCTGACAGTTGTATTTTCTTTGATTGATTGGTTTTTACCCCAAATTTTGATTAAATAGTTTTTTAAACCTATTTAAATTCAATATATGAATTTATAAATTTATATATTGTATATTTATTTGTAAATAAGACTTATTGAAACGTGAATACAATTAATATACAAAAACTCATAATTAATATTTTTAAACGAAGCATTAAAAAATAGATAAATAAGCACTAGAATGTGTTAAAAATTGCTATAACTTGTTGGGAGCTTTAACTTGATGGGTTTTTTCTTCTTTCTTTTTTATTAGAGGTCTTTTGGGTTTATGGAAAGATTTTGCTAGTAGATGTATCATATAAAGATATTCCTAAGTTGCAGTTAATTTGTTTCATCTAAGGTAAAAATTAATACCGTATCTTAATTTTTTTTTAATCAAAATATCTCGTCCTATTTTTTTTCAATCAAAATGTCCTTTGCCAGGTTATCAAAATATGAAAATTTTTAAACATTTCATTTTTTTATAATACTTATCGCAAAAGATTAATTAATTTGGACAATATTTTGTTTGGAGAAGATTTTTAAGATTAAGTAAAATAAAAAGCTTTACACATAAAGCAATTTACAGACAACTTACATTAAAACTACATAATTTACACATAAACCTTAAACTTTTACAACAATTTTAAAAAAGTTGAATTAAAGTTGGATAATTTTGGATTTTTTTTTTCTTCAAATTTTTCACTTACTCCTGCTTTGAAAATACCATTACTTATGAATTATTTAATGAAAGTTAATTCTCTCGTATTTGTTATATCCATTTATTGGTATGAAAGAGATTATATTATAATATATGATTTTATCAATTAAATTAACTTACGTGTTTTAATAAACAAGATTACAAAAGAAGACATGAAAAAATAATCTTTACAGCTAAATGTGATAAATAATTTTTATAGTTTGGGCTAAAGACGTCCCTGACAAGCTGCATTTCCATGTGGGTATTGTGGTTTTCGTGTTCAACAACCATGTGGGCAGCCTATCTACGCGCCCATTGGAAAATTATCAAAACTCAATGGTTGTAATTTTAGTTTAATACGGCAACTTAATTAAGTGTTAAGATGACAAAAGACTTTTTTTAAAACTTTTTTTAAGGTTTATGAATTGAGTAAGCAAGTAGTTTACGCCTTTAAAAAATATTGGGTTTTAACCTGTTGAATAAATTTTGAGTAATTTTCTTTGTATCTGTATTGAAGTCGAAGTTAAAAACTAATTCTGCACATTGTACTTTAAAATTTTAAAATTAATACAATTAAACGTTTATAAAAGATTCAAACTCAAATATTTATAACTAAATAGACGAGTTTCTACTGTCTGAACCAATTGCTTATTTGTTTTAGTAATACTTTGACAATTATCCCTCGAGTATATACTTAATTTAATTAATTGTGGCATGATACTTGTTGTATGATATTAAAGGGTGAAACATGGGTTGATGAGCAAATGTATGTTTGCAAATTGCATCATCATGCATGCATGACCTTTTATATATCCAAAAGTCATTATTTGCCTTTTCTCCTGTTTGCAAAGTGCAAACTACATCTTAATCGGAGACTTTACAATCGTTGAACAATTCATGCTACGGAAACAATTTTTTTCTTCTTCTAAATTTCAATAATATACTTATCAAACCCCTTTTTTATTTTAAATTTCTCTCAAAAGTCAAGAAATGATCCAAATCATATATCAAGATCTAAATAAATTACCAATTTTAAGTATATTTCACTTTCTTAACTATCGAGTATTGGCTAAGTTTCGATCCTACATGAATTTTATATTTCATTTAGTTTTAAAATAAGAGTAAAAAATTTTAACGTACTATATTTTATGTCATTACTTTTTATATTAATTTTTAAAACACTGCACAATATTGCATATTACATGTATATCAAAGTTTATGTATACAAATAATGAATTAACACACTCTAGATGAACATTTGATCATTTTAAAGAATTTAATTTGATAATTAAATTGATGGTAATATCTAATAGTAAAAAAATATTTTCTTAACTTTTCTGTCACATGTTGATTTGTGTTTAAGGATGTCCAGTTTAGATTTGACAAATTCTAGGTTCAATTATCTTTATAGGATGAATGATTAAACAATTGATTCAAAATGTGTCATACAAAATTCTGTGACATATTGTTATCACAATCAATTGCATATATTTTCCACTGTGGATGAAAGTTTATATTTATAAATATTTGTGTTTTTTTATATAATAAATGAGAGAATTTTACATAACGAATAATTTATCTAATTCTACTGTTGGTGGCTACTCAACCAATAAAAAAGCTTATCTCAAATTGAAAGGGATAAGATTACATCTTTTCTTTTTCAAAATTTTTTTTTCTTCTTCATAATCTATTTAATTATTTAGTAGGAATAGATGGTTTTGAATCTTGTTTTTTGACAAAAATTTTGATATCTCTCAATATTACACCAGAGGCGGACAAGAGACCGTAATCTCTTTATTTTTTATTTTTGAGTAAAAACAAACTAATAAACCAAAACCCATGAATCATACCATAGGTATTACCCAATTTACTTGTCTCAAATTCACTTGGTGAGTTATGATTATTTAATTGGACATTTTACGAAGCTTTGGATATGATATTGTAAATACCGAATAAAATATTAATGGGGTCACCTCGAGAGTGGCCTTGACAGAGTAGTAAAGGACCACATTATTAATTAATCCCTCACAAGTTTGGATTATTTTATGTTTAGAACCATACAGGAGTACTGAAGGACCATGGCAACACATGCACTCTATCAACAGTGAATCAAGGTGATGGCTCTTGATATCATAATCGGACGGTCCTACTGAGTCCATGTCAGTACTTAAGTGGTGATTAATGTGGTGCATATTTCCTCGATCTGTAGCATTTCACCTAAAATATATTTCTGAGTGTTTACAGAGATTTGGTTTTGGAAAGAAGTTTTTGATTTCTACAAAGATAACACCGTTTGGCTATCAAGAAAATGCACAAAAGACACTTTTCTCACTAAATCTCCAATGCTTTCTTCAGAATTTTCAAGATACCCTCAAATGAGGTCGATCCTCTTATTTACAGGCAAATAAAATAATTGTTTTTAAACAGTAAAAATTGTTATTTGACAGCTGTTGTTTGGGTGAATTTATTAATTGTATGCGTCATCCAAACGTAATTCACGCGAAATTTACTTATATTTATAAAAATATAAATAAAATAATTTTTTTTTTTTGCATCTTTCTCTATTTGATAAGAAAAAATCTTTAATTCAAAAAATCCATGAATTTTTTCTTAAATTGATTTTGGTGAATAATCCCCTATTAGCATGATATTGTCCAAAGAGATAAGTTCAATTGGTGGGCCAAAAATCATTACTTTAACTATATATCCCAAATATTAATACAATGAGAAAAGGGTACTATAAGCAAATACACTTTGGATTCTCCTCAACAATATTATTTTTATTAATAGGAGTTATTACATTAATCGAATCCAAAAGGCAATTGATAGATTCAGGTTAAGTGTTAAAATAAACAAATAGAAATGGCAAAAATTTGTATAGATATAAAGATATTTTGAAATTCCAATCGGCCCGATATTTTCATGAACGTTATAGAATAATATAAATATAAAATATGATAAATTACATCATAAACTTTCAAAACATGAAATTTTTTTTCAAACTTTCATACAAAATTATATATGCACCTTATAGTACATACAAATATTGAAAAATCAAATCAAATTAAATTAGATAATAATATAATATCACATTTTTTTAAATTTAATTTAAAAAATAATCTATATAAAAAATTTTAACAAATTGAAAGAATGACAATTCCGATGATTTTAGCGTATACTTCTAAACTGTAGGCTGTGATTGTCGTGTTGTAACTTAGTCTACAAAATACTACATACTTCACAAGTTCGTAATGGGGTACCACATTGACACATATCTTTAAGTCAAATAATCAATATGTAAGTGTTATATAACTTAATACCCCACTTGTGATTTCATTGTGTTGTTCTCTATTATAAATCCCAAAGAACAGCAATTAGCAAAAGGTCTCCTCTTTCTCCTCTCTTTCTATAAACTCTTCCAATTAGTAAGTGAAACACAGCACAACAATCTCTCATCAATCCAAGGATGCTAAGTGGTAATACTAACCCAGATCTTCCACAAAACACCCTCCAAATCAAGGAAGATGACAAGTTTTTTTCAAGGCTTCTCTCAAAAGAAAGCTCAATGGCTCAACCTTCTTTGAGGGTTTATTATGGTGGAATCTCTGGTTCAGTCCCATTCATGTGGGAATCTCAGCCTGGTACCCCTAAATACACTTTCCGTGACAATTCTCTTCCTCCTCTCACTCCTCCTCCTTCTTACTATTCCAAATCCAACCAAAAACCCATCAAAGAACACTCAAGATCCAATCTTTTGAAAACTCTGTTTCTTAGAATGATTTTCAAAAAATCCAATAATAATATCTCAACATCATCAGTACCCTTTTCACCATCATCATCCTCATCATGGTCATCTTTGAATTCCTCGATCGTTTTTTCAATCAATAATTCTACAAGGAGAAGCCGGTTTTCGACCCCCTGTTCATCGTTTGATTCAAGGGCAGATGATCATGATGATGAAGTAATTGGATGGCCAAATTCAACTCTCTGTTTTGATGTTGGTACTACTAGAGGCACTAGTAGCGGATTAATTAGAGGATGCTATGGGCGATGATCATGAAGACTGAAGAGAGAAACTTGCATTTGTTCATCATCCATTAATCTGTGGCCAAGCTAGGTGATTAATTCCCTGCCGAGATTGATCTCTTGAGCTTGTTTTGTTTATGTATTTTTTTTTAATCTTTAGGTGGTCTTAATTAATTAGCTGCTCTGCACTCTATAGTGGAGTATATGGTAGTGATCTGTAGTATTAAAACTTAAGAAATTAATGTATGATTATGGTACATTATGCAGTAATGTGTGTGTGAAAAGAAAATAATAAAAAAAGGTCTGCAATTTAATGCTATTATGTATCAAGTTCAGTTTTGTAGATTCAGTCTTCATTTACTTATCACTGCAATAGAAAATTTTGGATGGAAGACTCCTTTTTTTAGGAGGATTTTTTTTGGTTAGATTGTGTCTAAAATATTGGTTTTAGATCGGTTGAAATTTTATTAGTAATTTTGAAAAATTTTACTGATAATATTATTTTTTGGATCCCACACTTATACTGATGTTACTAATAAAGTTTCTCAAAATTATCAATAAAGTTTTGAGATGGTTTAAAAACAATGTTTTTAGAGAGAGACTTTGTTTTCTATTATTCAGGCTTTTGATATTAAAGTGTTTATAACAATAATGTCATTATTTGGGGTTAGATTTAAACAAACTTAATCAATTTGTTTAAATCTGATCAAAGCAATTTTTGACTTGAAACTTGCTTAAATCTACCCATCTACCCAAGCATAGTCAATAACGATTCATCCAATAGAAAAACACAGATTGTTCGCTAAATTTTTTGTAGGTATAAAACATATATATTGTTAACAAAGAAATCAACAGAATAATAAACAAAAAAATAAGAACAAATTAAACAGGCAAAGTAAACCAAACTATCAGTTCGGTTTGGTTCACTTTTTTTCATTTTACCGATTTGGTTAATGTGGTTTAGTCAAATCAAATCGAAATGGTAAATTGATCTCTATATATTTAATATTTAAAAATATTTTTTATATATAAATATATATTTTAGCATCCCTAATAAATAATCTGGATAATTATATTGGATTTGTAACATATGATGCTACTTGGAACCTGCATCATATGAACATAATAATTATGTGGTGTCCATATTCGGCATTGTGCAATGATCTTCAAGCTCAGCATGGAGGGATACTACTCTTGGTAGGATGCTGGTCGGGTACCTGTAATTTGAAGTTGATTGTTGAAAAACTTATTGTCGTTAGGTGTTCCTCTCTCATTATTCAATGCAAACAGGAAAGGTAGCTACAGGTTCCTATCTTCATATTTATAATTTCTTAATTTGGCACTTCTGATTTCTTTGGAATCTTCTTGCTTACACTTTTGTCCTCTTCCACATATATTCAAAGCTTTGCCATATTTTTGAAAGGGAAAAGCTAGCTGCGCCTTCCCCCCTGCTTTGTACTTATTCACTCTCTAGTTCTACATGCATAAATCAATATAAGCTAAATCACTAATTCATTTAATTTATTGAATATATATAGTATTATAGTCTCTATCCATATCTGTCTTTTTTTCCTCCTAAATTCGGTAAATTAGCTCTCCATGTAACATTATTTTGAGAAGTCCTCAATGGATCATGTGGGTTTCTTTCGCAATCTACTGTTAGGGTAGACACAAGTTGAGTCCAGTTATTGGTTACTCGAGCTCGGTTGTAGTCAAGCATGTAAATTCAAACTCAAACCTACTTTATGATACTTCTGGGGCTCGAGTCAGTTTCAAACTCATTCGAGCTCGAGTATTTGAACTTCGAATATATATTTTGAAACCTTTGAATAAAAATATTATATATATATATATATATTTAAATAAAAAAATAATTTTAAATACATAATTTATATTCGATTCGAACTCACAAGCTGATAAATTGAATGATTGTCAAGTCAAGCTCAGATCGTTATATTAAACAAACTTAGGAGCGAGTTCAAACTCGATGTGAAAGTCATAAGAGCACAATCTTTGTTGGTAACTTTGCGTAGAAAAAAGAAATTAGAATCTACTTTGAGACGCATGATTGCTGTCAAGTGTGTCAAAAACACGTCACTGCACGCAGATATTATAGAGCTTAGCACATCTTACTCACTATGTTAAGAGAAAGGATAAGTTCACTTTTTTTTCTGTATAAAGTGAAGTGGATTCTCTTAAAAAAAACCAACGTGAACATCGAAAAAACATTTTTTTTTTCACTCTTACGTTTCATGGATTTTAAAAACCCATCACACTTTTCTCTAGATGATTAAATGATTTCAACACAATCATCTAATCATATTACAATCACTGTCTTCGTGAGACAAGTTTCGAGCAATTCGTGAGCAGACCGACAATGACCCAACATAATGTGCCAAATCAAAATGTGGAATATTAAGTAATGATATATAAGATATCATAATAACAAAAGGAAGATAGATGTACTTACCAAAAAACCAAAAATAAAGATTTTGTTATCTGCAAACGATTCAAGACTTGTCAATCACACAAATTATAAACAGAAAGAAAATAAGACATGATATACCTAGGTTCACCCTAAAATAGGGCAACACCATGTCAGAAGTTTCACTATTATCAACCTCACAAATCTTTCATTACAATGTGCGCTTAGTACATAGAGAATATTTATAAGCAACTTAAGACGCTCTAATTAGGGTTTCCGTCCTGCTGCAAAGCCACGACTATTCATGGGCCCAAACCCAAACCGCCAAGCAAAAAATCAGACTCAAAACATGTATAGGACCTGAAATTTTTTGGGGAGCGGGACCTTCGTGGTCGTCGGGGGTTCCACAGATCTGGATCCGTGAAGTATGCACCAACTCTAACAATCTCCCACTTTGTAAATACTTCACACACATGGAAAACTTCCCAGAACTCTGTTTCTTCAAGCCCATCTCAGTAGCACACCACTCAAACTTTGCTAGACTAACTGTTTTAGTCAAGAAATTTGCGTTGTTCACTGTTGTATCGACTTTCTCCAAGATTATCATATTTTCTTCAATCTTTTCATGGATGAAGTGATATTGGATATCAGTGTGCTTCGTCCGTGAATGAAATGCACGATTCTTTGATAAGAAGATAGTATCTTGATTATCACATTTCACCTTCATTGCTCATTGTTTAAACCTAAGCTCAGCACACAACCTTTGAAGCTAAACCGCTTCCTTTCCATCATGAGTTATCGATATATACTCTGCTTCTATGGATGAAAGAGCAACAAAACTTTGCCTTTTGGTCATCCAACTCACCGCCCCACCAAACACATTGAACACATATCCTTTTGTAGATCTCTTGCTATAAATGTCTCATTCCCAATCAGCATCAACCGATCCTACAATATCAAGATTCTATTTACCTCCATAACGCAATGCAAACTCTGACATGCCACGAAGATATCTAAGAACTCTATTGATTGCAGTCCAATGCTCTTTCTCAGAATTAGACATATATCTGCTCAATACTCTCACTGCTTAGGAAATATCTGGTCTCGTACACACCATGGCGTATATCAAGCTTCCAATCGCACTAGCATAAGGTATATGCGCCATCTCTTCAGCTTCTTCCTCCATCTTCGGACATTGTTTCACAGATAACTTGGTTCCCAAAGATATGTGAGTCCCTACCGACTTGTTGTCACACATGTTAAATTTCTTTAACACTTCTTCAATATACTTTTTCTGACTTAGCCACAGTTTTCGATTTTCATGATCTCTCTTTATGTGCATGCCCAAGATAAAGTTTACGGGCCCTAGGTCTTTCATGTCAAACTGTATTACCAATGATGCCTTCACAGTGCTGATCATCTTCCTGTTATTTCTAATCAACAACATATCATCAACGTACAAAGTTAAAATGACAAAATTAACCCTCTAACCTATTCATATAGACGCAGTGATTAGCATAGCTGCGAGTGAACCTAAGTTGAATGACATATGTGTCAAACTTCTGGTACCATATCCGTGGTGACTGCTCTAGTCCGTACAAAGACTTCTTCAATTTACAAACCAGCTCTTCCTTGCCTTTACTCACAAAGCCTTTAGGCTATTTCATGTAAATTTCCCCCTCTAAATCCCCGTGAATGAAAGCTGTCTTCACATCTAGTTGCTCGACCTCTATATCATAAGCAAATTCCATGGATAAGACAAATCTGATAGATGTCAACTTTGCTACCGGGGAAAATATCTTACCATAGTCAATTCCATCTATTTGCAAGTACCCCTTTGCAACCAGACATGCCTTGTACTTTTCTACTATTTCATCTGCATTTGTTTTTTTCTTGAAAACCCATTTGCACCTAATTGCCTTCCTACCTCTAGACACTTTCACAAGGCTCCATATTTCATTCCTATCTCGTGCATGCATCTCCTCTTTCATAGTGTTTTCCCACAGATTTGTATCCTCCGAGGTTCTCGCCTCTTTCACTGTGCTATGATCATCACTAGTAATATTTAAAGCATATAATGCACTGCAAGCACTAGGTGTGGTCACTTAACCCTTGTGGAGCTCCTTATGACAGATGTGGTCTCTATCCCCGAGCCAGTATCCTCATCCTCATCCTCTACATAAGAAGCCAGCTCCTTATGATCATCACTAGTAATATTTAAAGCATATAATGCACTGCAAGCACTAAGTGTGGTCACTTAACCCTTGTGGAGCTCTTTATGACAGATGTGGTCTCTACCCCCGAGCCAGCATCCTCATCCTCATCCTCTACATCAGAAATATGAATATCGTGCTCAGACCCAACTGACTCAGAATCTAAAGCATCCGATGTAGTCTATGGGGTAGTCTCCCACTCTTTATCTCTCTGGTTACGATCAATCTGAATCTACTTTAGCTGTTTCGGTACATCTTGGACAACCGTCACATCTCTTTGTGTTTCTCTGAACACAACATCTATGCTGAAAATTGTACTCATGTTTTCTGGATTCCATAACTTATACCCCTTGACCCCATCCTTATAACCAATGAAAATGCACTTCACTGATTTGCTGTCAAGTTTGTTTATATTTTCTTTTGACACATGCATATAAGCATGACACCCAAACACCATAATATAAGCTAAACTCGGATTCTTCTCGAATAGTGCCTTAAACGGTCTCTAATCCTGCAAAGTTTATGTATGTGACATATTCTTCAGATAACATGTTGTAGCCACCGCCTCTTCCCAGAATTTCGGCTCCAACTCAACATACTCCTCGATTTCTCTATGAGTGATTGATTGAGTCTCTCGGCCACCCCATTCTGTTGAGGTGTATATGGAATTATTTTTTGTCTTGCAATGCCGCTTGCCACACAGAAGCTCAAACTTGTCTGAGCAAAATTTCCCTTGTTCTCAGTACCTTTATTTTTCTTTCCATATGATTTTCTACAAATACATTCACGGAACTTATCAAATGCTTCAGCTTTACTCTTAATGAAGTAAATCCATGCATACCTTGAAAAATCATCAATGAAATAGACGAAATACCTTGATTTTTCGAGAGATTGGACTAAAACTGGCCCAAGCACATCACTATGTATCAAATCTAGAATACCTTTCGCCTTCGTGCTAGCGGACTTAAAACTCACACGGTTCTGCTTGCTATGTAGACAATTCTCACAGAAACCGAATCCCATTGAGGAATCTAAGACTCCTTTCACCAACTGCTTCGACAATAAAGTAGATAGTCCTTGTTCACCAATATGCCCAAGTATATGATGCCACAACATAAAGGACTTCGCCTCATCATCAGTCGCGTCCTTAGAGATAAAACCTCTACTGCATTGACTTTGTACTGTACTTCCCAGCAACTTGTATAACGTACCATACCAAACACCTCGTGCGATTACTAGCAATCCATGAGTCATCTTGCACGAATTTTTATCACAACTGAAATTTGTTCCCATATCTATCATCTTGCTGACTGACATCAAGTTCCTGCTGAAGCCCCGCATCACATCTGGAAGTGTCATGACCGTCCCGTCATTCGTTTTCAATTTCACCTTCCCACGACCAATAATTTTCACCAGAGAGTTATCTCCCAATAAAATGTTTCCTCCATCAAAGGTTTCATATTCACGAAACCAATCCCTATAAGATGTCTTGTGAAAGAATGCTCATGTGTCAATTATCCAAATACTTCGATTTGATTGAGCTAAACAGGATACCATATTTAAGTCACCAACATCATCATCCTAGTTCTTGTTTCATGAAGTTGATCTATCGTCTGTCATCTTTTTAGGGTTCATACTCTTACTTCTGCAATCCTTTTTCAGATGTTCAGGCTTTCTACACTTCCAACACTTTAACCCAAATTTATCCCTACTTTTCGATCTTCCTCTGAACTTAGGTTTATCACCAGACCATTTGTAGTGTCTATCATGGGTTCGCCCTCTCACAAATAAGGCCTCATTTGATGAGTTCTCTATACCCTGCAGCCTCATCTCCTAAGATAATAAGGCTGCCATGACATTCTCAAAGGACAGATCAGTCATACCACTATCAATCACAACTATCAAGTTATCCCATGAATCAGACAGTGAACATAGTAGTGTAATAGTCTTATCGTCATCCGCCACATCAACACTGATAGACAATAACTGACCTATCAAAGTGTTGAACTCATGTAGATGAACAGAGAAAGAATTGGCCTTAGTCATCCGAAGGTTGTACAAATATTTTCGCAAAAATAGTTTGTTTACCAAAGATTTACTTTGATAAAGACTTTCTAGCTTTTTCTAGAGTTCTATCGCAGTCTTCTATCCAGAAACGTTTTTCAAGATAGAATCGGTTAGGCACAGTCGAATCAGACTTCGTGCTTCCGATTAAGCTTCTCCTACTCCGTGATGGCCACTGAAAATGATGCTGAAACCACTACCGGTGACACTGCTTCTGCCGTGAACGCTACCGTCATTCTCATCGTACTCTTCGACATCTCATCGACTATCACCATCTACAGATCCTTGTCCCACGAGTAGATCCTCCATATTCAGTTTCAATAACTCGAAGCTCTTCCTTCCAAACTTCTCGATTTCAATCCGTGATCCAATCAACATCTTTGATCGTTAATCCTCGAACACAAGGCTCTGATACCAATTGAACGATTCAAGACATATCAATCACATGAATTATAAACAGAAAGAAAATAAGACACGACGTACCCGGATTTATCCCAGAATAGGGCTACGTCATGCCAGAAGTTTCACTATTCTCAACTTCACAAATATTTCGTTATAATGTGTGCTCAGTACATAGAAAGTATTTATAAGTATCTTAAGGCGCCCTAATTAAGGGTTTCACTCTGCTGCAAAACCACGGCTATTCATGGGCCTAAACACAAACCACCAAGCAAAAAATCAGACTCAAAACATATACAGAGCATAAAATTTTCGAAAGAGCGAGATCCTGTAATCATCGGGGATTCTACAAATTTAAACCTATAAAATATATATCAACTCTAACACTATGCCTTTTAATTGATGTAAAGGACGCTGGATAGGCTCATCCAGCAGCTATGGAGATACAAGAAAAGTGTATTAAGGAACCAAACATGCACATTATAGGTGAAGCTTGTTTAATCATCAATTGTCGGCAGTTGTCCTGCTAGTGACTTTGTGCGTGTTCCCGGTGGTTGCATGTGCGCGTGGGCCATATGATCTCTCTATATATCTTATGAGATTCACGTGTGACGTCCAATCAAGTTGCCTACTCTTAGGAACAAGTGTACAACTTAATTTTGGCCATTTAAAAAAACATTTTTGAGAACAATAATAATATATATAATAATCCGATAGTGATGTAATTTATAATAATATCAAATAACTCTTATATAATTTAATAATATTATTATATTATTCTCTAATATATAAAAAATAATTAGTAATAAATTAGTCAATTGATGAGAGTCTAACATGAGAAAATAAAGAATATCTTTCTTCAAAATGTATGATTATTTATAATGAGATGCATAAAAAATATTTAAGGTAAAAATTAAAAAAATGTTTTAAATAAAAAATATAAGAAATTGTTTTATTTTTATGTTTTTAAAAATAAAAGAAATAATTAAATACATGATCAATCATCCCAAAATTTTAAAAGATGAAAAATGACTAAACTAATTTTTTATTATCTATCACACCTTCTCATATGCAAATCTAGTGAATTATAGTAAGTTTTGCACAAGAACCCAACATTCACCTCTAGTTGCTATGATACAATGTGAAAGAGATTTTTTATTCTAAATAAAGTAAATTAACAAATATTTTAACTGACTCAAAAATATATTACATGAATTTCGAATTCTTTCTAGGTAATTTTGAAAGACTAGAACATAGTATATAAATATAGGGTGGATTTCAAATGTAATATTTAAATATATCATTTAAAAATATATTTTTAATATAATTTAATTACTTCTTTTACCATTTTTTTAATATAAATAAAAAAAAGTAGAAGAAGAAATATCTCGCACATGGCACGAGCTCGAATCTAAGTTAACTTTTACTATTAGATAGTGAATTTCTAAGTTAGTATCAAATTAAAATGAAAGTTTTCACAACTTGAAATTAAAATCTTAAAAGTGTGGGGTCAAAGCTGTAAGCTTTAAGCATGGACAAATTTACAGTAGCCCAACTGCCCCGTTTTTTAAATTTCGAGAATTCTAAAAATTCTTTACCAAAAGTTTCAATAAAATTTATTACCAAATTAAAGAAATATTTTAAATACATGTCGTCTAGGATATTAAAAACCACAAGCTCTTGTTTGATTTGCTTTTAAAGAATGAAATAAAATTAATACTCTAAAAATGAGGCATGAAGAGAATTAATATAATAAAATGCTAATATTTTTGTTGATATATATATATATATTATAAATAATAGTATGTTAAGTTATACTCGAATGAAACAAATAGGGTTGTCAAATGGAGATGAAGTTATGCTGACTTAAAAATGAAATAGGATTAATACAATAAAAATGAAGCTCGAGAAGAACCGAAAGAATGAATTGTAAAAGAACAGGATTGTCAAGTTTAAGATGATAATTCTATTCCTTTATTGTACATAAATCAATATACCCCACCAACAAAAATACCAACACCTAATCTTCCCAGTTCCCCTCAAGCTTCATCATTTAGTCTAAATCCTATTCCATTCTTTGTGCAACCCAAACAATCTCCAAATGTATTAGTTCACCTGCATATATACTTGTATTTGTATCCATTGTTCTGTATAATCTAGGATGCCTACTTCAAGGCCAAGGAGCAAGCAAATTTGTTCTCATATATCCATTGCTTTACAAAGTGCATGAGTACATTAAAGTTTATGCAACCTGTGCAAAAATTGAACAATAATGTATTAAGAGGCTCCTTTTCTATCTCCTGCTCCTTACCCATGACTGCTTGTGGGTACATATGACCTTCTAAAGACTAATGTTAACAAAGTCTATTCTGCTTTCTGACCAAATCTGGTGACTTCATGTATTGCATTAGCTAAATAACTAACGTTACCCGTAGTAACACCAGCCATGCTGCTTGCATCATCATACATCATAGAATGGAATCTTCATATTAGTATCATAGCAATTTACAACATAAATACAAAACAGAAAAAAGCAAATCTTAATTTCAAAATAGGTTTACCTTATACGTCCATCCTGAGTCATGTATATGTGAAATTCCCTCCCTAATTGATCTACCTGATCAGGGGTTAAGCCAGAGAAGCAAAACATCCCAACCTGCAGTTTTGAGTGCTCAATTATTTAACTTTTTAACCGAACACTTCAAGCTGCCTTGCTGTACTTCAAAATAAAATCACCAACCTGATCAGTTATGTGTTCCCAGTTGAGAAGAGAACCCAATTTCTCAAGACCTTCTCGCAGGGTAGTCCGCATTCTTTGAATGCGGTTGGCCATGCCCTTATAACATGAGTGTGATTATAGGAACATCAAAATCCACCTAAACCTTACAGACATGAAATGGAAGAGAAAAAAGTAACTGACAAACAAAATGAAAGGGAAATTATCTAGTACCTTCACCTCACTGACCCAAAGTGCTTTCGTATATGGATCACTCAGGATTGTGGAAACAAGCAACCCTCCATGAATAGGAGGGCTGCTGTACATTGCCCTGGCTATCTGCTGCAGTTGGCTTTTAATTGCAGCTGCTTGCCTTGCATCAGCACAGAGGATACTAAAATTTGAAACAAAAATCCCAAATGAGGACAGTTGCAGACATAACTCTGGAGGTAACATAACTCTGCACTGAACTTCTAGGGCGTATTTTATTATCATCGAAGACCATGGATATTTTGGCTATGGAATGCGGGGGATATCAGTTGGTCCCTACCTAATATTGAGTTCTAAATATTTACATTATATAGTGGGGATTCATTACAGTTTCAATTATGCTTATGTCTCATGATTCTTGCTGCTAATAAATCTAGAAATCACAGAATTAACATAAACCAGATGAAAAACCTACATGTTTTGATTAATCCTAAATTTGATTCCTGGTCATAGTTTTCACTCTTGGTGAATAGCCTCTTTCTATCAAAGTCTCTTCCATGCCCTCAAAAAGTAAAGAAATGCATAAATATAACTGTTTCAAAAAAGAGGAAAAAAGATAATATTTACCAACCTAAGAGAGCCAACTCGATGCCCATATAGCCCCATGTTCTTTGCAAAGGATTGTGCACAGCCCATCAAATGTCCGTCTTCAAGAAAAATACGGATTGCTTGGGCATCCCTGTCCAGATTCCCACTTGCAAAGCCTTGATAAGCCATGTCAAAGAAGGGAAAATGATTCTTTACCTGAATAATAATTAACATAAGCATTTTTTTTATAAGAATAATCAACATAAGCATTGAAAGTACGCATAGATATGTGGCTGAAAACTACATTTGTCACAGTTACCTTGAACTGATATGAGATTTCCCTCCATTGCTCCTTAGTAGGGTCAACCCCTGTTGGGTTGTGAGCACAAGGATGAAGTAAGAAAAAGGAGCCATCTGGTGCATTCTACAAGAACCACCAAATGAAATAACCAAAGATGGTCAGTGACCCATTTTACACAGCCAATAACATTTCATTGATTTAGCATCAACAAACACGAAATCTTGGTGTGCTTTCATGCTTGCACTCACTACCTAGGATTTAGAGGGCATCTCTAATGGTTCTGAAGAAAAAGAAATGATTAAGTTCCTCTTTTTATGGTCACAACTCACAACATTTAGATAATTTCAGTGCATTATTCTTCCGCCCAATGGACATCCTGTCAGAAAGCAGAGCCTTTTGCTTAAAATTTTAATGTGATGAATAAAGTCAATTTAAACAATAAGTTCCTAAGGTCTAGCCAGAGATCATGATTGAAAAAATATGCCTCTCAAGGTCTGATTAACGCGGTTCAATGGGTCAGCGAGAAAGCTCGTTATATCTTTCAAATTTCTGAAAATTGAATTGTTGTCAGTCCATGCATAACCATTAAGGTAGACTCTCATACCTTGATATCATCCATGAGTGCTGCAAAGTTTAAACCCCTTGAATCAGGATGGTAGTAGTGGAAGGTTCTCTTGGGAACTTGGGCATCTCTCCAAATGCTGTGGTGGCTATTCAATGCACATGACCAAAGAAGAAATAGATGCATTAACATATGCCTCATATGTAGCAGGTTTACATGAATCCTGTGACTGTAAAATTAAGAAGAAGGTAAAAGGGTACAGAAGGACATACTTGGACCAAGTTGGGTCAGGCAAATATATTCCTGACTCAGGATGGAAACGCCTTTGGAATTCAGCAAAGAGACGACATGCACCTGTGCCGGAGAGTGCTTGAACTCCAGCAAACCTCCCTTCTTTTATAACATCTGAATCCTTTCCATAAACCAATTTTACACTCTCCTCGACCATTTTTGAACTAACAGCACTAGAAATTGAATCCCTGCGATGCCTCTCTAAACATTACACCAGGATATATTTGCAGACAGCGGGGAATATTTACAAAAGCAAATTGAGGCATTAGGCTCACATGAGATGAAATAAAATCCTTTGTTGCTGACTTTTGGTAAGGATTTATAGATAATGTCGTAAAAATATCCCAACAGTTTGTTAAGCATAAACTGTCAACAACATGCTATACAAGTGCAATAAGCAAGCAGGACAACTCCTATCAATGTAGATCATTCATCAAAAACTGAAGGTAGTGAATCCAGGATGATTTCAATTGTTAGAATATATAAAATGTTCTAATATTACTGATGGACTTCCATTAGTTTGTAGGGTTTTGTATTTATAAAACGGATTGGATTGGGTCCCTGAAATGGACTTTGTGGGCCTGACATCCACTTGATCTCGTGGATGGACCAGATACACCTAATGGTTTTAGATGTGGTTGGGTAGTGGTGTGGGCTTGACAAGCCTAATAGGCTATGATAGGCGGCTTATTGAATTTATTATAAATATGAGCGAGGTCCCCTCCCTTCTCTTAACCTAGGTAAGTTTTCTCCATTATAAATCTGTCGTACAAAAGAGTAAGGAGAGGAAGAATCCTAACTAGACGGTCTTGCACGCATTAGTGTGTTGAGATCCATGTGGTGTTACTGGAATAACAATATGTCGCAAACATCAGATATGTGATATTAAATAGATCAAAATTACTAATACAATGCATGTAATAGATCCTTAGAATTATTAACATGTGGTATCAGAGCTAGTCTTTACATGTGTTTAAATCTATTGTTCATATAACCTAATTCATAAATATTGTATTTAATTTCAAGATAACCTATATTATTTTATATGAATAAAATTATATAAGCCTGCTCTTAAATCCAAAGAACTTTGAATTAAGGCTCTCTTGCTGAATCCAAAAATCCTGAACTATGGGCACTACTGCTGAATTAAAAGAATCTTGAATTAGTGGTTTTGTTATCAAATTCAAAGAATCTTGAATTATGACGTTACTATTGATTCAAAGAATCTTGAATTTAAATTATTGGCTTATGTGATGTAATCAAGATCTTAAGGCAATGTGAAATACTAAGAGAATATGAACTACTAAATTAAAAGAATCTTGAATTTGAATTATTGGCTTATGTGATGTAATCAAGATCTTGGGGCAATATAAAATACTAAAAGAATATGAATCTCATGGTAATGTTGCTGCAGTTTACAATAAACTATTTAAAAGCCAATATATTAATCAACAAAACAAAAGCTCTAAAGTAAAATAATTTATGTTAAATAAATTAACAGGAGGTTTAGTATGGATTTAACGTAGGTTTTGGTTGCTCAAGTATATTTTGGATTAGTATTGGGAGTACTATGAAACAAAATCTTTCTTTTAGTACAATTTTAATTGTTGTGTTTAATGACCTTTCGGTTCAAATAAAGGTGTTTGGTTAATGATCTGTTTTTTTTAAGAACAATCAAGATAACAAAATGATAATATAGTTCTTTTAAAAACCCAAAAAAAAAGAGGTTATTTATTTAGTAGTTTGATCCATTGATAAAAGGTTTTTGTATCAATGTTTCTTCCTCTTATTTTGTTTCCCATATTATTCAATGGAAAGTTAAGATCCTCTAAATATTTTCTCTAGTTGTTTCCCAATATAATATAAGAACACTAGTTTGTTCTTGAATTAGACTTCAAAATTTTCAATTCAATAATATTGCATCATAAAACTACCATTACAAAGTTTCTGAAAATGAGCAGAAAATCTCTATGCTAGTTAATTTGTTTGTGCTGGCTTGTTTGTGTATTTACCCATCTGAACCATAACTTGCTTGAAGAATTTCACTCACGACACCTATTCACACACTGATGTAAATAATATTGAACTGATTTTGTTGAATTTATTTGTTTATCCTATGTTCACTCACTTTATGTTTTTGGTATGATGGAACTTGGTTATGGAGATTCTAGGACCAAGTCTATACTAGTGTTGAAGTTTTGAAGAATTTGATTAATCAAACACTTTTAAAATCTAGTTTTTAATTACTTTTGCGTGGTTTGTATTAATTTTTTTTACAAGTACATAAAATGTATTAAAAGAGAAGTGCGCCAAGGGGTGAAACCCATGTACAAAATCTACTAATCTATCTCATTTACAAAATAATTCCCCTTGACCGAAAAATTAAGAGAATTGAACCACCTTTCACTAATTACATCGATAGGTTTCTCGATGCCGTCAAAAGTTCTACGATTCCTCACATTACAAATAATCCAAAAGATAGAAAAGGGGACCAAAGAGTAAACTTTCTTGAGTCTCTTAGAAGCCCTAAATCCACACCAAGCCCAAACCTCAACTTTCACGGGCAAACGCCCAAGAAACCCCCAACACTTTATAAGCGCAAGAAACTCCTGTCCCATGTGATAAGCTCCACAAAATCTAGTAAATCATCAAAATTTACAAAGAAATTTCCTTTAAACCAAAAAATGAGGATATTAAACCAACTATCTCTAATATTTGCAAGGGGCCTTTCAACCCCGTCAAAAGCCCTTCGGTTCCTTTCTTTCCAAACAATCCACCAAATAGAGGGTGGAATTAAATCTAAAACCTTCTTGACCTTTTTTTGAGTCTTCAATCCACTCCAAGCCCATATTTCGTCTCTAACCGAACCCGCAACCGCCCAAGCTAGCGAGCACTCAATTAAAAGATGGAAAACAGATTCAACACATCTCTTACAAATGAAACATCTATTAACAACAACCTTCCTTTTTCTTTGAAGATTGTCCATGGTGAGAATATAGGTAAGGTCTTACTATCTCATATTGAGATGAGAAAATGCATACATGTTGTTTTAGTATGTATACATGTTAGTTAATATGTTTTATCAGTCTCGGTTTGAAAAAGTTTCATTAGTTGATATGGATGGTTACGGCCAAAGTGGTCCATTCATTGATATTTATAAAGTTATTTTATGTTGTTGTTGCGGAATGTTTATATGGGTTATTACATTCAATCACCCGCCTAAATGGGGTAATTGCTTGTTTTTAATTCATAGGTTGACATGAAACATTTTGTGAAATTTATTTCAGTCTAGATTGTCTTTCTAATCAAAAGTGTGTAACGATGCATCGAGAATCTAATTATTGAAATTACCCTTCTTAGTAATATGTTGCTTTTTGATTGTCCTGAACAGTTTTCATTATTGCTGA
Organism: Bretschneidera sinensis; assembly: GCA_023935145.1. Classification (NCBI taxonomy): domain Eukaryota; kingdom Viridiplantae; phylum Streptophyta; class Magnoliopsida; order Brassicales; family Akaniaceae; genus Bretschneidera; species Bretschneidera sinensis. The sequence goes on from CM043697.1 coordinate 142,696,320, forward strand.
TAATAATAGTGCTACTTGAAATTTTGATTAGGTCAAATAATAAAATCAAGTCTACTTTTATGGGAGTGTATAGAAAATATGAAAATTAAAATTACAGAAAATATGTAATTTTCTTAAATTTTCTAATTCATATTTGCTCACTAGGTGTAGTTATCGACAATAATTAAATGTTGAGCATGTGAAATATATTTCAATGTTGTGCTATGCTAATATATGGAGTAAAAGATGAATGAGATCTTAATATTTTATTATTCATAAAATTTGCATTTTGTGTACTCAGTGGGATTAATTATTATTTTACAATAATTGCCATATTTTTCTGGAATTTTTGGGTTCAGTAAATATTTATTTATGAACATATGTGATTAATTTCTTATTTCTCAAAATCTGTGAATATATTTTGAAATTTTATTTCACAGTAAATTATTTGATGTGCTGAGATGTTGTTAACCGTAGGTAATCTCCTAGATTAATTGTCTCATTTATTGTATTCCCAGCTTAAAAAATGTAGAAAATATGCATGTTGTAAGAAATAATTGATCCAATTATTTAAATATATTTTTATGTATTCCAGACCTGTTGTATGGATGCAACTGTTGATTGTTTGGTGACTCATAAAGGTACATGTTGTTTAAAGTATCTCTTGTTGTATAGTCACATGCATGCTTGTTGTTTTGCATGCGTCTGAAGTTGTAAGGGGCATTACCGTTTATCACGGTTTTGAGAAATTTCATGGGTTGACGTGGGCATTAGCTGCCAAAGTGGCACACTCATTGATACTCGTGGGATTTCACTAAAATATGTTGCGGGATGATTTCAATTACATCATGCAGTTACCTACCCAAAGGGCTCAACTCGTAGCTCTGATCTTCTAGAAATAGTGCATACTAATATTAGTGGTACCTAAAATTTGATGAGTTGGTGAATTCTATTGGTTTTGAAGAGAATAAGGTAGATCGATGCATATACCTAAAGGTTAGTGGGAGAAAATTTAATTACTTGGTATGTTATGTGACTTACGTAATTATCTATGTTATAATTACAACCATTTAAAAGGGCTCAACTCATAGCTTTGATCTTCTAGAAATAGTGCATACTGATATTAATGGTACCTAAAATTTGATGAGATGGTGAATTTTATTGGTTTTGAAGAGAATAAGGTAGATCGATGCATATACCTAAAGGCTAGTGGGAGCAAATTTATTTACTTGGTACTTTATGTGACTTACTTATGTAATTATCTGTATTATAATTACAACCATTTAATGGTTTTGGTTGCTGAAATGTTTTAATTAATTAATTGATAGTAAGCCATTTAAGTGGCTTACGGTCGGGTATTAACTTTTTAATTAATTATTTGATAGGATTGTTTATCAAATCTATTAATTAAATTGGTGAAATTATTGGGCTTTTACTGTTCAAAAGTTATATATTGTTTACATGATTTTAACCAACTAAGTAATAAAAGGTCTTTATCTCCTCCGGCGATAAATCAAGCATATGTTATTTCAGATAGTTTAATAAGTTTAAAATATAAGAGAAAGTTAGCAAGTAGTAGTCGAACCATTGACTCCTAGGCCCTTTTAAAGTTTTAGTCCAGTGTGAGTGGACTCAAATGCTTTTATTAAACTTATTCTCATTTAATATATCTTATACTGCATCAGAATAAGTTAATGATTAAAATAAAAGTATAATAATAATTATTTTTAATTTAAAATACTGATGCTCAAGTTAATAATAATTATTTAATAAACTTTTAAAAAAACATACACCCTCTTAAGTTTTGTTTTAAGCCTCGGTTTGAAATAATTTTAAGGGTTGAAGTGGATAGTCGCTACCAAAGTGGTTTGTTCGTTAAATTTTTTAGATATTTCATACCTTTTGAGGCTCAATTAATACATTCAATCGCCTGCCCAAAGGGAGTTGTTGCGCGTGTTAATAATTGATACACATGAAACTATTGTTTGAATGCATATTAGTCTAGAATGTCTTATCAACCCAAAGGTGTTAGATATTTTGAAAATTGGTATGCATTCGGTTGTCCGTTTCTTGTAGGAAATACTAAATATGTATTACATTTTATGCCCAAATGGGAGTTTGTAATGATACGCTTGGGATCCTGTTGTTTTACTACCCAAATTCATTATCATGATTGCCTTATATTTTTCCTCGATTAATTTCATTTGTTGCTAGCCATGGTAACACCATAATTAAGATCCTGATTGGATCAAATTATAAGAAACGAAAACAGGATATAAAGTTTGCTCTAGGAATTGTGTACAATGGTGATATGTTTTTTTTTGGCATATTGATACTGTGGGGCTATGCTTGCTGATCCTTTGACAAAGGGTCTTGGACCTTCAGATTTTGTCAAACATGTAGACAACATGAATCTCGTTAGTTCTTTTGATGTATTTTATTAGCGAGAGTATAACTTTCGTATGTCAATTTATATGTCGTTTCCTTTGGACATCATTATTGTTTTCTTTGATTGATATCATACTATGAATATTTTGTGCACATTTTATATGACATGTCATGATGTATTAAAATTCTAAGACTTAGCGTTGTCTTAAGAATGACTTTTATGTCATTATTGAGTATGTCTCATAACACCATGTTGCAAACTTGAATCTTATTGACCGGGACAAACTAGCTTCTAGGTGAAGCCGTGGGGTTACTCAAGCTTCTAGGTGAAGCCGTGGGGTTACTCAAGCTTCTAGGTGAAGCCTTAGTTTTTTTCTAGTTTCTAAGTGAAGCAGGTTAATAGAAGAACCTAAGATTTCTCTAGCTTCTGGGTGAAGCAGGTAATAGAGAAAACCCTGGATTTCTCTAGTTTCTTGGTGAAGCAGGTAATAGAAAAATCGAGGAATGACATTTTTGAGATCATATGTTGGTGCTGTTTCATTGCCACACTCCCATATCTGGATCTAAGTCGGTGAAGTTATTAGTGTTTATGATTATGGATTAGTCTAATGTCAATTGAGATATAATGGCTACCATGGTCCTATGTTGATGAATTTATTGGACTGGATCATGTTTAGGTGTTATCTCAGGAACTTATTTTTCAAAAAATGTGGCCACATTTAAAATCAGTAATTCAGTCTAAGAGTTGTTTTCTAAAATGTTTTTTTAAGACATCTAAAACCTACAGCTAATGTTTGCCCAAGTGGAAGAATGATAGAATATATAAAATGTTCTAATATTACTGATGGGCTTCCATTAGTTTGTAGGGTTTTGTATTTATAAAACGGACTGGATTGGGTTCCTAAGATGAACTTTGTGGACCTGACATCCACTCGATCTCATGGGCGGGTTAGATACACCTTAATGGTTTTAGATGTGGTTGGGCAGTGGTGTGGGCTTGACAAACCTAATGGGCCTAGCGACCTATTGAGTTTATTATAAATATGAGCTAGATTCCCTCTCCCCTCTTAACCTAGGTAAGTTTTCCTCATTATAAAGCTATCGTACATAGAGAGTAAAGAAAAGAAAAACTCTAGCTAGACGGTCTTGCACGCATTGGTGTGTTGAGATTCATATGGTGTTACCGGAATAATAATATGTCGCAAATATCAGGTATGTGATATTAAATAGATTAAAATTAGTAACACAATGCATGTACTAGATCCTTAAAATTATTAACATCAATAACTTTTCATCTATAACTGTTCTTATATAAGATTACATGGGTTCTGTTATTCTTCTGTTACATGAATTTTTTTTATAAGTAAAAAAGTTTCTTCTAGGATATTTTAATTGAACATGCCTCAGTCAAATCCACATTAATTTCAAAAGAAAACGGAAGTCCACATTAACAAAAAAATCTTCCTTCTTTTGTTACATGAATTAGCAACTAACAATTTAGACTACAAAAACTTCCATGTAAAAATTTACTTACTAAAAAAACTTCCTTCTAGGATATTTGAATTGGACATGACTCAGTCAAATCCACATTAATTTCAAAAGAAAACGGAAGTCCACATTCTGGCTTCGTGTCAAGCTTGCATTGCTCTTTAATTTCCAGTTCATGTGAATTTTGCACTTTGGCATAAACACCAAATTCAGAATTTAACTCATAGGCTATTTTGCTAAATAAGATTCAGAAACTCATAAGTTCAAATGCCCATTAAACGAACAATTCAATATCAAGGGTTTTTATACTTATAAATGGGATTTCTAAACAACGAAAATAAGCATACAAAATGAAAACGTTAAGTATTAAGCATAAAAAAAATAGAGAATAAGAAAACTCACAAGAACTCTCTACCCGCGATCTTTGCCTCTGCTTCTCGAACGCACTGAAGCACAACAGGTTTTCCTTCATCATCCCTGTAAGCTCCCTACAAATTCCAAAAAAAAAAAATTAAAACCCAAATGAACTAAAATCCCACCAAACTGCCAAAGCTAAAAGCAACAGGGGAGAGATACAATACCACACCAAGATTGATCTTATTGGGGTAAGGGTCGGCGAGAAATCTCTCGGTGACACCAGTGATGGGGTCCTTAGGAGCCGGGCCCACATGGTCCCACCATCCAACGGCTCTGGTTGAGGTTGAGATGCAACATCGTCCGGTTCTTCTTGGCAGCAGATATCTCCACATCATGACCTAATTCTTCAACTTTTTTGATTGATTGAAAACGCTGATGCTCTGCTTCTGTTGAGTGGTAACGCACAATTCGCTTTATATTTAGACTATATGTAGTAGTAGTAATAATGAAGATAACAGAGATTAGAAAGCTCTCTAGATCTCCCATGGTTTTGCGTGCTTTGTCTTCGCCTTCCGGTGGGCTACTCTTGGTTTTAGTTTTCTTCTTTCTTTCTTCCTTTCTTTGCTTAGAAAATATCAGAGGTTTCCGTCAAACGTGGCCAGCTAAAAGGCGTTCAGGGTTTTGACAACTGTTTTGTCAGCAAAACATTAAGATGGGCCCAATTGAAATGGATATGAGACTTATATTTGGCCCATTCTCTGATAGGCTTAACTTACCTAACCGCTCAAGCTGAAACAAGAAAAAAAGTAACTTTTTCTTTTATTTTTACATTTTCTCTTTGAATGAAGTATGAATCTTGTTCAGAACATAAGGGATGTGAATATTGACTTCTGGTATTGATTCTTTTTTTGTTTTGTATTTTTTTTCTACTTTGGACTAGAAATTAAGCATTCTAAATATTACTCTCTGAATTTTAAAGATTGGAGGTTCATATTCTTAAAAAAAAGAAGAAAAAGATTGTATCTTCTTTTTTTTGAATTGTGAATCTCCATCAATTATATAATTTATTATTTAATAAAATAAATTTCAAAATAATTTATACATCCATGCAAATGTTCACTATTTTACATATATAATGCATTTTTTTCCTTTAATAAAAAAATTCATTTTATGTGTAATAGAAAAAAAAAATCACTTCATAAGTATGTGTACTCTAAGATATCCAGCATATGATGCTCGTATATCCGTGATATACTCTAAGATATCCACTACTCTTTTGCAGGGGCTCCTAAACAAGAAATGATATACTTTGTTAAAGACATCCTTTTGCATAAATTGCTTTGAATAGGTAAACTAATCATTTATCTTTGAGGATCCGACACTTATCCTCTCATACCTGCTAATTAGTGTACTTGAGATGCATTTCATCCGACTTCTGAAAAAGACACTATATATGGACTGAATTGAAAGGGTTGCTTAAGAGAAATTGTGCATAGAGATAGATCATTGGCAATAAAGTTCATTCTTGGCCTATAACATATATCCCATTGCAAAACATCCAAAAATATATACCGAGCATACCCAATATTTTGCCTACAAATTAAATGGAAATGTAAAATCACCGAAGGCACCGACGAAAAGTAGAATAATCATCTTAGAGGTGGAGAGAAGGAAATGCATCATGTAATATATTACAAAGACAAGTTATTCTGCATTTTTTTATAAATCACCTAGTTATTGTACATTACCAGTGTCTTTAACGGGTAAATCGAACCTTTTTTATTTTATTATGGAGATGTTAGCCTATGGATTTGACAAGAGACAACAAGACACCAAAATATTTAGACTTAAAACAATAAACAATGAGTTAAACATTGTTGGTTTATAATAAGAGCCAGAACGACTTAAAAAGAGCCCAAAATGCAAATTTCCTTGAATACAATGCATACCCGCGAGATGAAAATCATAAACAGGCATCAAATCAAGTCTCTATCTTTATTACTTCATTAAGAGCGAAAACAACTTGGTCTCATATACCAACTGAATTCAATCGAGAAAAGAGAAACTCTTAAACAACATCAAGAGCTCTTGCTAAATTTACGTCCTGACATCTTCTCAGACTCGTACAGAATATGGTTTATAAGTCCCCTTGCCGCGCTGCAAAACCAGAGAAAATAAATTACTACTTTGAAATAATGTTGCCACCATCAGAAGGGGAATAGGATCAAATGTCCTCAGACTGCCCCATCCTTCAGCCAGGAAAACAAGAAAAAGGAGCCGCGTATATATTGGAAGATTAAGTTGGAGAAACCAGTAAGGTGCACTCTTGAAACATGATATGGCCAGCGGCCACACAAACATGTAAGAAAAAAAGGAAAAACTTACTCATCCTTCAACTTTTGAATCTTGTCTGGATCTGTCTCATGCATGTGTTTTTTGAACTGCTGTCTCACCATATCAACAACAAGCTGTGTATTATGTTGCTGCACAAAAAATAGACAACAGAGCAAAAGTTAATTCCCTATATATCTGCCTAATGTGATTGGAGAAAGAATATTTATAAATACAACTTAGGTTTTTCACAAGATGCATTTCTATAAATGTGCAACCGCACTAATAATTCTTGGAGTATAGAAACCACCCCTCATTCAAATGATGCTCTTATCAGAACATCTCTCAGTTGGGTCTTCCTAAAAGGATTTTATAATCAGATTATATATCTGAAAATGTTATAATTATTAGTTCTTTTGCTCAGAATCATAATTCCTGTATAACTTTGAGATTAATACAAATTGCAGGCCTAATAAATCTTCTTATCATTGTTATAAAAAAATCTGCTTATCATTAACTTCGAATTTTGTCTAGGAATGATATACAGATCCCAAACTCACAAATCACCTGAAGTTCTACACTTATTTACAACTAAAAATCTCTGAAGACAACAACCATAGACCTTTCTGTTGGGAAAACAATTCCCACCACAGAGGCACAAAACTGTACGAGTGCACACTCCAAATTCATTTCAAAGTTTCTCACCAGTCAAACGTACAGGTGAATAAACATGGTCACCCTCCTCATCCGCATTTATACCCTTTCTTTTGCTATTTCAATGTTCGCCCATTAACTGTATTCCACAGAATTATATATCAGTGATATGCAAAGGAGGACAAGAGAAAAGGTTTCCTCTGCTACACAGGCTGCCGTTGGCTATTAAGTGAAGACTCTTGCTTTAGAGGTTCTGTTGACTCATTAGTGCCTTTGCCCAACATTGGACCATCTAATTTGATTAAAGAAGAAAGAGTTCCAAGTTTTAACTTTGATCCTTAATGTTCCACAACAACAACAACCATTATAATTGCTCCACACTAAAATCAGTAAGTTGACATAGCTACTGGTGGCACCACAGATAGTCGATTTAGATGACAAAGCCAAAACTTAACAGGAGCTTATATTATCCTCGCCATTTTATTATTGGAGTGTCCCATCACATCTCTTTCTATTAGCTAAGCGCATTGAGTACTCATTCAGAGTTCCATTCCTAATCAATAAGGCATTGCTACAAGGCAATCCCATGAGCCCTCAACCAGGTTCGTTTTCATATCAAAGACCTGCTTTATAATCGAATACCGCAGATGATAAAGAAATGACATCTTAAATCAAATTCTAATCTTCTACTGCAGACATCAAACAGGAAGTGCATGTTGAGTGAGATTATAATCTTCTATTGCAGATATCAAGCAAGAGGCGGATACATTCAAATTAGACTCTTTTCACTTTGTTCCTTTTCCTGGTGAGCAATGCAAGTGAAACTCAAAATCAAGCAATTAGTTGATAAAACACTCTAAAAGACACATTGTAAAGTTCTAAGATTTAACCAAGAGACCAAAATATAGTTGATCATAAGAGAACCAACATCTTTTTGTTTTGGGCATGAGCATATTTAATCTTTCAAATCTCAATACACTTTAAATTTTAATAAAGCACTCACAAAGACAGATACTTGATAAAGCCTGGAGCTTTCCTCGGTTTCGTCTCATCCGTCGTGAAGTCTACATTTCCAATTTACTATCACCAATCTTAAATCTAATGAAGAAAAATGTACTTTTGCAAATTATTAACAAATGTCTTTGAGTAGGCTAACTGAAAAGCTTAAAAAATATAATTCAATACTAACCGAATTTGAAATCTTCAGTTCTAAATGGTTAATATTAAGAGAGAGAGAGAGAGAGGAATAGTAAGTTTGCGTACCCGATGACCAATATATTTAGCTCTTCGAAGACATTCCCGGTAAAGCTGCGAAGAAAATGCATGAATTTAGTATATAAAAAAATGCTACAATCCTAAATTTTTAAGTGTAATTGCAAATAATTACTCTAATCACATTGTTGGCGAGTTCGGGAGGCAAAGCTGTCTGCAAAGATGGCATCCTCAAATTTGACTGAAAATTCAAAAATAAATAATTACCCACCAACGCACAAATTCTCAAATATAGACTTCTATTGTTTTAACCGGGCCATTCTCGGCAACGAAAAAGAAGAAAGAAGTGAGAAAGGAAGCAAAAATAAAAACCCTGACTTGAGCGTTACATACCTACGATCTGGAACCGAGTTAGACGAAGAGGCAGTGGCAGTGCAGTTCTTAATCTCGGCGACGAAGAAGAGATGTTACAGAGAGACGGGAGGGAGGAAGGGAAAAAAGTTGGTTTCGGTGCTTAAATTATTTTTTTACAATAATTTTATGAAAAATAATATATTAGAATTAAAATAAAACATTTTATTTATAATAAAATAAAGATTTATAAATAAATAAATAAATAGTAATTTAAATATAAATATTTAATAAAAATAATAATTTATAATTAAAATAAAAAAATTATATTCCAGTTTGGCTCAAAACTCGAGCTCAATTCACAGCTCGATAATATCGAGTTGAATCGAGATACGAGCCGCGCACAATAAGCTCGGCTAGTCGCCAACCCTAATTGGTACATTTACTTTTCACTCTGATTTTATAAAAAAATATTTTTTTTAACTTAATCAAATAAAAATTATGTATATTAATAATTTGAAATTTAGATTATTTGAATTTAAATCAAAGCAATTAATTTCGGATTTACTTGACTTCATTTTAAAACTGTACTAGTAATAATAATACTAACAATTAGGATTGTTTCTTTAACTTAAATTCCAATAATAATAAATATTTGAATTTAAATTTAAAATATAAAATAATTAATTTGAATGATTTAAATTAAATTAAATTGTTCAATAACAACAACAATTTGGATAACTTAAATTTAAATTTAAATTTGTATTACTTTAATTAGATTTAAAATTAAAAATTATTGAAATTTTATTTGGATTACTTAAAAAAAATTTAATTGCTCTGCCTCTATAAACGATTCTTTCACAAATAATTCATAAATTTGTAATCAATTCCTTTGGCCAGACTATAAAAGTAAAGATTAATAATGTAAATTTATAATATTTTTCATTATATAAATATTATATTATATTTTTATGATTAATATATCTCATCAATATATTACATTTTGTTTAATAATATTAAAACAACATTTTTTATATATAAATTTAATTGATTGTTTTTATTATTACCTTTTTATGAAAATCGAATCACTATATTATTTTCTTGTTTTTCCCTTTCACATTTAAAGAAGTAACAATATTACTAATTACGTGCAATTTTCATTCACGCCCATAAATATTCTATGCTACATATAAAAGTATAAATGCATTCACCCTCATACAATAATTATTTATTATATTAAGTTTTTTTTTTTTTTTTTTACTTTGTAAAATTAAGATTTAGTTTCATTCATTAGAAAAAAAATCTCATTGTTTAATAATTATTTTATTTGGTTTAATATTTTCTATACATATCATACCCAATATTTGGGTGTAAATTAGATGGAAATGTGATACAATTTCATCAAAGGCTCCCAAGAAAAGTAGAACAATCATCTATCTTTGGGGAGAAGAGAAGGAAATGCATTTTGATATGCACATTAAAGATATTTATGTTGAATCGGATAAGAAAGTAATCATTGATGAATGTACTGGTAAAGTTTTTCTTAGTGTTATACCAATTAAGGATTTGGATCAAACCTCACATTCATCTGAGATTAAAGAAGATATAGATGAGGGAAAGCTATCTTTATTGTATAGGTCAGCGATTCAACAAAAAAAAATGAAGTGATAGATAATTGCAAACTATTCAATTCTAATTTGCTTCTTATAAAAGAGATGATTTTTTTTATTAATTAAACTTATTTTCCATATTCGGAAATCTTACACTTTCTCAATTTATAAAATGAAAAAAAAATGAAATTATTTTAACCTATAGATTATTCTATGACTTCTTCAATTGAAATCACGGTAATACAAAAATTAAGAACTGAAAATATTTCACATTAACGGTAGCTACAATCATAGTTCAATCACTCTACTCTGATTAGTTAACCTTCCTGCAATCCAAACGAACTTGACCTTCGTTCCCAGTCAAAGGTTTGATATTCCCCATCTTAACCATAGACTTGGCAAAATCATATGCAAAAGCTTGAGCGTCTAAGCTATACGTCTTAACAAGCTCATCACTTGACCCACCATCAAAAAGCGCCTGATCAGAGTGAAGTAACCCTCTTTTATTCACCAAATTGGAGAAATAAGCAGTGTCAAATTTTACAGGAGTTGGATCCAAAGGACCAAGATTTTCATCCCCTCCGGTTCGTGGGCATGTCTGTCTGCGCTCTTCAGCAAAAGAAGGGTCTATGTTTGTTTCATTGTAGATTCGGTTTCTAAAGACTTGACATTTTGTAAAACCTATGGTGTGGCCACCAGACAGTGCCACCAAGTCTTTTTCATTGAGACCTTGATTCTTGAAGTTGTTGATCAAGCCAGGGAGGTCCAAGAATGGAGCCGGTATGTCAATGTTGGCTAAGGTCCGGTTAGCATTGGTTGAGTCTCTCCTCCCTAGTCTTACCTGCCATGTTGGTCCTCCTAGCTGCACATTTTAATTTGCAGCACATTTAGCTTCATTTTAGTAAACCAAAAGCTAATTAATTGACCACTTTTACCCCCTAAAAAAAACCTTCTTGACCAAGTCCAATCCTATAAACCAATAGATTTCTAATAAAACAAAAAAATGAAAAAAAAAATTATATTGTAAGTACTCACCGCAACCACAGAATCTCGAGCTGAAACTGCAAGGATATCTGCACATGAAACCACATAACATCCACAAACTTTGTCAACTTCATCTTTAATTTGATCAATGACTTCAAATCCTCGTGCAGAATTTAAATTAGGAATCGCATTCTTTTCGCTATCAATAGTAGATGAAGGATCTAGAAGAAATGAAGCATCACAACCCTACATATTACAGAAATAAACGAATGAGAATTGCATATGAAACTTAGTTGCACAATAATAATCATGCATGATAAATTATTATTTGAGAGAGAGAAAAATAAAATAAAATAAAATTAAGATGAATTAAAACTATAGTGTATTACATTAACAAAACAATCATGAAAGTGAAGACGTAGTAAAGAAGCACCCATGCGGCGTTCTTTGTAGACAGCAGCCTCCACTATTCGTTTGATGGTTGGCAAGGCTTCGGGGCACACTGTGTCGTAGTAGGAAGGAGAGAGTACTGCTGACAGAGTTGTGGTTGCCATAGCCAACAGGACAAAGACATGAACGTATAAGATTAATCTACGTGAAGCCATGATTTTGGTCATTAAACTTAATTAGAAAGCTTAATTTGAGTTTAATTTGCTTGCCATTTTAGCAAAGTGGAGGTTTATATAGGTGTTTATAGAAGTGACAATTAATTAAAATATAGTAAATAATTTAAGGGTTTTGTTTTGATTTGTTATTCTTGGACTTGGCCAATGAGGATTAATTAATTTTATATATATATATATATATATATATATATATAATTGATTCAACCTTTAATTAATTAAGTCACGCTAAACCCATTCCATTGATTCATTCCTAATTATCTGCTTTGATATAGTCAAAGGCATTTCAATAAGAAAGTGTCAAATATATTTATTTAGAAGTACGTGCAAAACCCTACCTTTAGTTAATTATGTCAGCCGTACCAAAATTACTTAATATATAGTAAGAAAATTGTCATGCCAAACCCTAAATCATTGATTTATTCCAAGTTGGATAATTATTGAAATATTAATGCACCTTCCTCAATTTTTGATCAAAAAATTGAGGTCACATGCTTATATTTTTATTTTTTTTCTAATATATATAAATATATAGATGCAGTTTGAAATCAAGTTTAATCATTGATTCATTCCTAATTATCTGCTTTGATATAGTCAAAGGGATTTCAATAAGAAAGTGTCAAATATATTTATTTAGAAGTAGGTGCAAAACTCTACCTTTAATTAATTATGTCAACCTTACCAAAATTACTTAATATATGGTAAGAAAAATGTCATGCTAAACCCTAAATCATTGATTTATTCCAATGTGGATAATTATTGAAATGTTAATATACGTTTCTCAATTTTTATCAAAAAATTGAGGTCACATGCTTATATTTTTAATTTTTTTTCTAATATATAAATATACAAAGTTTGTATATTTATCACTAAACATGTTGGGGTCCAATGAGAGACCTGTGTTTTGTTGTATGAACCTTGTACTTTGTGAGGGTCATTTTCTTTTTTTTTTTGGGCGGGCTCGGGCGCGTTTGGGGGCGTTTCCGGGTCAAAACACCTCAGGACGTGAATCTTGGAGCGAACCTTTCACCGGACGGTGGTTTTTTGCATCTGGGCGTTAGCCCATACCCGGGGCGTACGCCCTAGACACCCGGGTCATCTGGGCGTACGCCCAATGCAATTTTTTTTCATTGCATAGCAACCAAAGTAGAAAAATCACACAACAAAAAGTACTTGTGCCACCATCGCCAACGATTACGAGCTTGAAGCTCGGATAATCAACAGTTTGCTGATTTGGCAAAGCCTGAAACATATAATTGAATTACGATTACAACAAAGAACTGGAAAAACCTCATTCATTTAATAGAACAACAGTTCGGTGAAAGAATCATTTTCCAGGCCTTTTCGCTCTAGAGGAATTATATATATGGAAAAGTCTTCAAACGAAATCGCATAAAATGAGATCATGCAAAGATCGGGGCGAGAAAACAAATTTTCCAGAAAAACAAGAGAAAATCAGGAAAAATGGAAAACGAAGAATTAGACAAGGGGAAGAGACGTACCATTTGTTCGCTGTTTCGATTTTGAAAATTTGAATTACAGTGTTGAGCAAAAAGCACCGGAGAGAGAGGGGATAGAAATGTAAGAGGGTTTAAGCATACCCTAAATTGTTTAGGAATTGCCTGAGATGAGCTGTAGTACGAAAAGAAATTTGTACCGTTAAAAGTAGGCAACAAAAGCTGACGGATTAGATTGCTGTGGTGAGTGCGATACGTGGAATAGGATATAAGTCAAAAAACTTTTTCTCAACTTCTCAGGTGGCTTGAAAGTAACGCGACTCTATTGACCGTTTGATGGAGGGACTCTAGCTGATGAGATAAGTTCACGTGGACAATATATAAAAAGGGTTGGGAGATAAATTTTCATCAAATTGATTGATATTTGTGTAAAAATATTTTGATAAATATTTATTTATAGGTCTTAAGTTAGTAAAATTTATTGATAATTAATTAATTTATATTATTTAGTATTTTTATAATTTAATTAATATTATTTTATTCAAAACGCGATAACATTTCAAAAGGTTTACGCTTCAACGTCTCGAGGCTTACATCTCGCTTCATTGAGGCAAAACATCTCGCCCAATACTCCCGTCTCTGAAAACACTGATACAAACGCAGTTTGAAATCAATTTTAATCATTGATTTTTTTTAAATAAAATTAAAACTGATTTTGTCAACACCCTTAATGATTAAAACTGATTTTTTTAAATAAAAATTAAAGATGATTTTGTCAACATCCTTAATTTTATTTTTCAGTTCTGACCAACGTATATACATCCTATCAGAAAAAAAAAAAAAAAAAACTTTCCATATAATGCACGTACTCACTCTAATATTTTGAAAGTGGAATGAAGAGAATTGTTTAACTATTCTTGAAATTGAGGATGACAAGCTTTTGATTGATTCTTTTGAAAGCTTTTCCTTGGGTCATATTGGGTGGATGCATGTGTTTCTTCTCCTTTGTTTTGGATGCAGAAGGTCCCTGATGATGAGGTCCTTTTCCATCCTTATTCAAGATATGTTGTACGTGTATTCAACTGTTGCTTCTGTAACGCGATGAGATCTTTGATTTCTATGTTTTTTGTAGAATACAAATAATATAATTGTTCAATGACCATAAAAACAAATAATTCAGCAAAAAAAAACTTAATGGAGTAATAAAACACATTCATATAAAAAAAATGGCCTAATTACAAAAAAAAAAAAAAACTTTATACAATTTTCACTTATTTTGCTTGAGGAATTTTTTATAACAAAAAAAATCTATTATATTTTTTGGTTTTTTTAACAGTAAAGTTGTATCATTGGTGTTTGCTATACCGTACTAAGTTAATTTTTTCGAGTGAGTCAAAGACATGCCATCAATGATCACCTAGATAATTCATAAGGAAAATCCTTATGATCCGATTACTTGCAGATATCTATGTGTAGTTTACACCAACAACTATATAAATTTTACTATAGATGATCTCATCTTGTTACGCATAGATATGAATTCCTTTAAATAAGAGATTTAGTAGGATTACTTTACAATTTAAATATACTATTTTATATGTGTATTACACTAACAACTATATCAATTTTAGTAAAGATATCTCTTCTTTGTCTTCTCTGTCTAGTTCAGTTTGTTTAAACTATTTTTTTGAGTTTGTTTTAATTTAGTTACTAATATTATTGTTATGTTATATAATTTATTATATTAATTTTATTATTAATATTTAACACATTATTTAAATTTTAAATTATTATATTAATCATTAAATAATAATTTTTATAAATTAAAAAATATTTAATTATTATAATAATCATTACATAATAATTTAATTATAAACCGAAAAATATATATTATTATATTAAACAATAATTTACTTATATACTAAAAAATATTAACTAACCTTAAAAAATTACTCTACTAATTTATTTGATATTTGTACTCTCAATATACATATAAATTTTTTCCTTCAAATTATTGATATACAATACCATATATACTAATCCATATATAATTATGGACTAAATGGACTGATTGGAGCAATGTTGTAAATTTTGAGTCTGACAAGGTTTCTTTTTAGTTATTAAAATAAAATATTTTGGCTTTGATTTGTTTCGACATATCATTTCATATTTGACGGTGTTTTCAAATATATTCCTTTCAAATAACATACCCTTCAAAAATATATATAGAATTATAGATACAAATCATAATAAAACTGTCAGCATTCAAATATAAGATAATAAAGATAATGTATTAACCAAAACCAAATCATAATTGTAATCCAAAATACAAATGATAACACAAAACAATACCAAGTTCATGTTATTTTAAGAACTACTATTCAAAAGCAACATGTACATTAGCTAAAAACGTTTAATAATTGCATTACTAAACTTAATTAAATGTGTCATTATCAAAAAAATATTATGTAAAAATAAATCTAAACTAATGAAAAAAAATCATAAAATGTTATGTTTCAACCGACATAAAATGTCTTTGTAACATGGCCACTACAAATCTCTTTGTTTGTTTGTTTTTCCTTCGTCCCTTTCTTTTTATTTTAAACTTTTTTATTAGATTTCAAATTTGCAACTTAAGTTATTGGTTGTATACAATTTATGTCGTCCCAATATTTTATATTCAGATACAAGTTTGTTACGATGACATTCAATTTCAGCATGAACTTAATTTTTATTTCAATTATCAAATGGAGATGATTCAAATATGTGTGTTTATGTATGTATGTATTATCCCAAATAACTAAAGTTTATGACCATGTATGCATGTCAATATACTTCATTTCTTCCATAATAGATGTCTCATTTGAAAGTCCAAAGATTAAGAAAATGTGTAATTGTATTCAAAGTTTCAAACCACTTAATATGAGTATTAAAATATCAATTTTACCACTCAAATATTAAGAAAGTGTATCAATTGTGTGTAAATCACTTGATCACTTGAAAAAATAATGAAATGTATTATCGAAAAATTGATGATAAAATGTTTTGACTTTTGATTGAAGACAATTATTTTGAGATATCTTAAAAAATGAAAATGGAGACATCTATTATAGGATGAAATATTTTATTTTATGTACGGGCACCACCATCTCATACATTCAATACGGAGTGCACCACGACATGTATAATGTATGTACTTATGTATGTATTTATATGTATGTACATGTGTGTATGTATGGATGTATATCAATATGTTTATGTGTATAAGAGTATGGTTAGTATGATAAAAAGTAGAAAAAATTACGAAAACACATATAGTTTGATACAGTAACGACCCATCCCAGGTTGGCCACCCCCAGACGGTGTCATCATATTTTGAAAATTCCAACACGACACATATATGCAACAATAAAAATAAATAACACCAATCGAAAATTTTTATATAAATTCTCATTCCTCAACAAGAGAGTTATATCAACCTGATCTTTAAACATTAGAAACAACGTAAAATGCATGAATATTTACAAATACATTTTTTGTTTTCTTTTCTCATTAGTCTGAGGATGTTGACACGTATGTGACTTACATAAAATGATTTCTTCTGACCCTAAATTCACAAAACTATTTGTTAAGCCTGCCACTGGAAATCATTGTACAATGAGAGGTGAGCTTCACAAGCTCAGTGAATTAAATTTACTAGAAGTACCCATTTGTATAAACAATCTTTTAATATTTAAATCAATTATATCTCATACACTTGATACTAGCATTCTACTATCACTATACATGTCATAATATCCATTCTCTATCAATTTCTTCCTCTTATTTATTGGTTCACCTTAAGACCATCAATTACCTCATAATTACCTCATAATAAGGTTCACATCATAAAGTCTATAATTTAGATAGTTCTTATCACCATAACTGTCTCTCTCTGTGAGACTTATCCATCTATAATTAAATTCACAATAATACACCACACATCGGCATTTTAATAATGCAAGCAATAATTAAAACAAATGCAATCCATGAATGATTATGATGGGAACATCTTCCCACCTGTCGACAGGTTGTTATTATCTTAGACTGGCCCCTTGTCAGTTCTTTTCTTTCTCATTTAGACCGGTTGCCTTCCCGGTTCTTTTATTTTTATTAGATCGGCTACCTTCTCGATTCTTTCATTTTTATTAGACCAGCTGCCTTCTCGGTTCTTTTCTTTCTCATTTAATGAATATGCATATGAACAATGATATGAAATATGTATTTGAACAATAATATAAAACAACATGAACTCAAAATATCTAAATTGATTATCCTGATTTTTCTCAAATTATATAAAAATTCCACTAAAATCCTATCATCCCAAATCATATCAAATCATCTATTAAAGTTTGTCAAGATCTATTAAATTTCATCTCAAATTACATCAAATCATCCATCAAAGTTTGTAAAGATCCACTAAAATTTATCTCTTTAAAAATTCGTATCAAAACATCAACCATAGCTCATCAAGAATTTCACTTATCGCTATTATTATTAAATCAACCCATTATTCTAATAATATTTCTTCTCACATAATAATTCTCTACATGTCCAATATTCATATAATATTTATCAACCAAATTTGCATCTATCACCAAAACATAAGCTAATAATTTAATTTAATATTATTACTAGATTTTTCATTTTTATTTAGATTACTTAGAGTAATTCAACTCACCCCGTAGCACTTAAAGTTACCCGTGGGTCACCTTCTTGCCTTTCCCGTTCTTCTCAGAAATTTTTCCTGGTTGTAGATCGTCAACACCTGACATCATATTTATATTAAATTTCTAATTTATTCTTCAATTTGTTATAAGCCACACACTTTGAAAATTCCCACTTTAACTTCTTAGGAAATTTTATGAATGCTAAAAATTCCAAAAATAAAACTATGTTATTACCTTCTGTTTTTTTAATAGCTTTTCGTGATTCTCTATGAATTTCCACAGAAAACCTCTTCAAAATTTTGCTCTTTAGGTTCCAAAGTGTTTAGAGAAAACAAGAAATTGAAAGAAACGTAAACAATTTCACATAGGTGCATATGTATGTGAGATTGATTTGTAAAAATCTCTGGCA
The DNA here is from genome assembly GCA_023935145.1 of Bretschneidera sinensis. Lineage (NCBI taxonomy): Eukaryota > Viridiplantae > Streptophyta > Magnoliopsida > Brassicales > Akaniaceae > Bretschneidera > Bretschneidera sinensis. The sequence continues at coordinate 142,714,872 of CM043697.1, forward strand.
GCCCTCCAAAGTGTTTCTGAGACTTGGAAGGCAATGAAACTTTGCTTCCCTTGGCAGTAGGTGGCTGCCACATTTAAATTTTTCCCTCCCCCCGCTCTCTCTTTTTCTAAGCGGCCACGAAATTCTGTGGCTTTGACTTTTTTTAACCTTTTTTTTCTCCTTTTTTTTTCTTCTGGGACGTCTCTGGACATCCCTAAATTTTTATTTATTTATTTATTTTTATTATTATTTTTTTATAATTTAACTTTTCATATTTAAAAATATTTATATATTATTTTAACTCTATATCATATTTATTAAAGTAATTTTTTACCCTTATTTTACAAATATAGGTATTACAAATACAGAAGGACCATCTTATACTAAAATATACCATTTCGCTTGAAAACTCAATTATGGTTAAGATATGTTTGTTGTAGTTTTACGTGAAAGTAATTTTTATCATTTTTTTTCATAAAAATACTTCAAAACTGCTTCAGTTGACCGTGGTTTTATGCTCTTAAAATTAAAACTCTAGTTTTAACCAAACATGTTATTTGATCATTAAAATGTAATTTTTAACTATTAAAAAGCTGCAACAACCAGAGTCTTAGTCATGATTGTGATTCATTGACATTAGGCAAGATCATTAAAAAGTTAAATGTAATTTTGCAGCTTTCAATGTTTCTTCACAGTTAGTTTTGTATTGGTGTCTGTTACAAAGATTTTATGTAATGCATGATTGCCATTCTCGCTTTCGAGGAGAAGTGTTTAGATTAGCAAGAGCCTGTAATTTGAGTTGGCGTCAAATATATTTAAGCTCGGCATAATATAATAATACGTTCTATTTACTGACCGGGAGTTTAAAAGTGATGTGTTTTTTATCGCGAAATTAGTTCAGTGATTGCAATTTTTTTATGCGAAAATAATGTTTCAATTTTGATCCAAATTGTCATCGAGAGGGTTAGCCAAAAACCCAATAGTGTTCGATTAGGAGAAAGTGGATAAGGGGTAAAACTATGTGCATTTGGCTTGTTGATGAACTATCAATCAGCTAAGGAACTCTAACTGAAACCATAAATCCAGCCAATATTGCTTCTCAATGGCGAATAAACTATCATCTTTAATACTCTCGACAAAATAACATTACTTTGGTTGTCAGAAAATAAAAGAAAGGCACAGAAAATCATTGTCATTTTTTGACTGGAAGAAGGCAGCACAGCAAAGAAAAAAGAATCTATATCCTATCAAAAACTCTGTACAATTTAGTCTTGTACGATATATAACTAGCATCCAAAGTCTCAAACTTGCAATCCACGCATATACACACTGTAAATTAACATTTCATGTGTATGATACACATCATATGATGATCGAAAACACATGCACCCTCTAACTGAAGAACATCACAAGTCAAAGGAAGAAGACCTGTAATTGTAATTATACAAGAAATAAGCACAAAAGTAGGAGAAAAAGGGCAAAAAGAATGAATAAATCAAAGAAAGAAAAGAGGAATTTCAATCAATTTGGATTTGGTCTGGTCCAGGTCCAAGGTTCTCTTCATTTCCATTCTCTTGCTCTTCAATGAGAGAAGCAAAACAGTGATCCTCCTCGTTAACTTGTCCTTCACTCTCCCCAGTAGTTTGTGGTTGGACTTGGGATGCTGAACTTTCTTGTTTCTCAGATATTAAGCTTGTAAGACCATTCTGCTTCAGATACGTCTCCAATGGAAGGCTTGCTACTTGAAGAAGACTCATCATGCTTACACGGGTCAATCCCGCTCGCATGTCTTCTTCACGATCAGGGTGGCAATTCAAGTCTATCTGTCCCTTTCCAGTTACAGTCAATTTGTTGGATTCTAATTCATTTGCCGACCTAGCTTCGTTCTCTGAAGTATCAATGTTCGATGATACATGCTTGGAAACACTATCTACTTCTGCTTCCTCTTTAGGGCCCCATGTATGCTGATTTCTCTGGGCGATCTCTGCTTCGCGCTCTGATTGGCGCTTCTTCTTGCGCATCATGAGGGTTTTAAAACGGCGCTTAACTGTCATGCACAATTTGCATGTGCAAGTAGGCTTATGCTTGCCTTTCCCACTAGGGGGTTGGATGCAGACAATGCATGAGCAGCCAGGACGATGCCTCGGGTGTTTGGTTGTAGCTGCAACTGATGTCATGCCTGGGTCACCAAATTTGTCTCCAAGGATTGCAGCATTGGCCAACGCATCCAGGCCAGATGATTCATGCTCAGGTGTTGGCTTATGGCTTGTCGCGGTTCTCCGTCTTTTGAAATCTATACAACAATAAGGCGTTACAGTATCAATAGATTATCATAATTCAAAAGAAGAGAAAAAGGTAGTAACATCATTTGTAATTTGAAATTAAGAATATAAGAAATTAAGAACATGAGAAGTGCTTAACCCAGCCATTAGGCCAAAAACAATGAACTTAAGAATGTAAGAAATTCTGACTGGCTCGTCATTTTTATGATCATTTAAGCACAATAACACTTCTTTTCGGTCTACAATAAGACCAGAAAAAATCCATTTCCTGATAGAGCAGTCTGGGCTGGAAGCCTGCTATGATTGTATATACTTGAAAAGGCACCACACATATTTTGGCATTATACCCTTACTCAGCCTGAGGAGATTTTCCTGTTCTCTTGCAGTCAGTTCATCCAGGGCAGAACATGAAGACCTGAGGACATAAAACCACAGAAGCTTAAAGATCTACTCACACTCTTTCTTGCAAAAAATGGAGCCTGCATCGGAAAACTAAATGAGACCTGCTTTGATCCCAAGTGTTGTCTGTGCATGTCCACTTAGCTGGAAGAAGAAAATCAATTGGCAACCTTCTCCATTTGGAGCAACTATCACACTGAGCCCACTGCTCTTGTCCCCTGAGGATTAAGCTCAAGATTAGATGGATTAACCCAACCATGGTCCTGAGGAAGACATGCAGATGTTTTCAAGCACAAATAACAGAAGCATACACAAAAAGTTGCACATGGGGAATTTGGAAAGGCTGCTTTTTGTATATGCAGTAGCTCCACAGAAAGAAACATGAATCTATGTTTTTCAGGGATGCGGAAACTAATGGATTATATATATATATATATATATATATATATATATATATATATATATATATATATAAAATTGGTTGACAACTTGTATGCAAAGCTTAGCAAGAAAGTTATTAAATTGGGAAGAAGGAAATTAAAACAACATTTACCTTTGACAATGACACAGGGAAGACATTTCATTTCAAAAAAAGAAAAGCATGACACAGGAAGGTCTGCAATCAAATGGGAGTGACATCTGATATTTACAGATAATTTTGCTGAAAAATTACTTCAAAAACATATAACTTAAGTTCTAACAAAATTCACGACTAAGAAAGAAAATATACAAATGGTGAGAAGCTTTTTTCCACTTAAATTATTTTTCTAGGAAGTTCAGTAACATTTCCTGTAAAACATTATTATTGTTGATCTATTCAATAGCTGAAACTTTTATTTAAGTTTCACAGGGCCTTTAGAACCCCTTTAGAAGAACATCATTAGTACCAGAAGCAGTTTCTAGGAAACGTTAGTTTTTTTCTCACAAAAAGAGAATTTTCAGAACATAGTTTCTCTAGGTTCTTTTTTGTTCTCTCTTTCCCCCCATTGTATGCTAACTTTACACACTAAAAAGCTATGATAAATAATAAATTACTAAAATTCTCACCCAGTTGAACACACTACAAAAATGCTCCTCTTTCCAAAAACTGGAGGTACCTGTGTGACAAGAAGTCATAATAATCAGAACAAAAATCCTGTACTTTAATTTCTGATGAATAACCAGATGAAAACCACTATCTAAAATCTACAAACCTCAAATATGTTAGAGAAGATACACCAAAAGAAAAGTGGGGTGGTGAGGGAGTTACTAATGTTATAATGACCAGAAGCTTCAGCAAAATTTACTCACTTCATATTCTTCAAAATCATGCTCTTCTATTGTGACAATGCTCGGCTTGGCACTTGGGGGTGGGCGGAGCAAATCCTGTGCCTCTTCCCATGTAAGTTTTAGCTCCAGAGCATCTAGGCTATCTATGAGTAGCCTCTTACTTTTCGATCCAATATTTCGAGTTCGTTTTCTCTCTGGAACCAGCATTGATGGCTGTAGCAAGCTCTCCCTTGTCATGTCCTCATGCCTCTCAGGTTTATCCCAACTAATATCACCACTAGCTGAATTCAAATGTTTGGACAGTGCGTTTAGGTGGAGATCAGTGCTTCCCTTCAATGACTGAAGAAGACCAGCATAACCACTTATTATAGGCAGGTTCTCAAAAACACCCGAAAAGAAACTTTCACTTGAATGAGTCACACTAGGAATTGCAGATGGTTGGGTGTCCTGTTTATTTGATAATTTATATATTAATATTATATGGTCGTGTTTGTAACATGAAAACTGACTGGCTTTTACCTGCATGGTGACAGAGTTTGTTGCTTTACGAAACCCCATGACAAGCTTTCCTTCAGGATCAATGCGGCTAAATGTTACTGCAGAAGAAATACAACTGGGTAATACATTATGCTAAATATGCCTCCAATACTTAGGAAAAAAATGTACAAGAAACTAAAAAACAAAACTTAGTAGAGTAGAAAGGTTAGCATGGCAATGAGTGAGAAAGGGATCGATCCTTGCTATGTGAAATCAAGACCATAAGTTGGGTAGCATATACAAAATTATAAGTTGGGTAGTTTCATTTCATAAAAAGCATGGGCAAGTGTACCAAAAAAAACATAGGGCCTAACCAGTGGCAGATGGAGGGGAACTTCCCCCTCCCCCCCACAAAAAATAACTCTTAGAATCCCCTTAAATGGATATGATATTAACATTAAGTATAGACTAGTTCTTCCATTCTCGCCCTCCGCCCAACAAAAAAAAAAAAACTCAGCTTATAACCTTTTATTATGCATAAAAAGAAGATTTGACATAAAGTTCTTAAAAATATATTTTAGTCAATATTGGGAATGTTTAGTCACTTGGTATTGGGTGATGTTACATTAATGAGAATTCCTTTTTTTAGAGACAAACCATTAGAAGCTTTATAATATGGTCTTAAAAAGTTTTTTTTTCTTTATCTAAAAGAAAGCATTTTCTCCTTTTTAAACTTACGCGCAAGTAAACCATTTTTTTTCAAGAAAAATGTCTTGATATCATGAAAATGTTAATGTGAATTCTGGAAATTGATTGAATGAAATATTAACTTTCCTTTTCAAGTATTAGTTAATTGTCAATGGCTTTTAATTATATGATGTGTTATCAATGAGGTTACTATTCATCTCAGTAGAAAAATTAATTTATGGTCTCCATTTGAATCTCTTACTGAATATATAGAAATTGTTGGCTTTGTGAAGTTGAAAGGTTAGAACTTGAAATCTAAAGGTCATTCAAACTAATTATTGGTTGTATTATGAGATTATCTCAATATTATATCTCACTATCATTACCCAATGCAAAGAGGACAAACTCTGGGATACTCGACCCCATGGGTTTTTTTGGTACCTAGGCGAGGACAGGGATTGAACCCAGGTCTCCTCTATGGAAGACCTGGAGATTACCACATGGCCAGGAGGATAAACTCTGAGATACTTGGCCCCATGATTAATTTACTTGGAATATCTTTCTAGGTTAAAATATGATCAAGACAAAAACCATTGACTCATTCCTAAAGAGAGTGAGAAAAAATGATGTTGATAACTAAAGTTCATATTAACTCAGCCCCCCTCAAAGAAAAATTCTGGCTTCGCACTTGAGACCTAATGTAGAGCTGATCAAAGTTGAGCTCGGCCGGGTTGAGGCCGGGCTTACACTAAATTTTAGGTCTTGTAGATATGGCCAGTCCGGCACAGAAATTCGAGCCTTAATTTTTGTCCAAGCCCGACCCTAATAAGTTAGGCCAAGCCCAAGCCCAAACCCGCCTATCATACTCGAATTTTTCATTTTTTCCTCTACTCTAAGTTAGCTTAAAATACAATATTATAGGCAAAGAATAAAAAAAAATCCTACTCTTAAGTTATTGCATTTTCTCCTATTTTTATATAGCATGGAATGGAATCCGAACACTAGTATCACATGTTAAATAGAGTACATAATATTTAATATAAAAATAATTAAATATAATATATTTAAACGATTTGGTGACCCACCTTATTTTTTAATTTTTCAAGCCCTGTCCGTTTTTAAATCGGGCATAAATTTTTACCCAAGCCTGGTTCATTGATCAATTTTCCTAGTCCAAGCCCGAAAAAACTATGGCTTGGGCCAAGTGGGCAGGGCGGGCCAAGCGGGTTGATGATCATCTCTAGCCTAACAACAGAATTTTTATTTCTAGATACGTACAAAGCTCCATAAGTGTACATAAAATTATCAATTCCAACTAAAACTTACAAGGAAGACAATAAAATTCATGAAACTTAGCTTTATTTGCACTTTACCATACCAAAGAAGAGAAAAATAGTGATGTCTAAATGAGGGAGAAGTAAAATTAAATTTTGCTGACTTTAAAATCAGTTCTGAAAATACCAGTATCACCAGCTTGCAACTGCATGGACTGTATGCAAGGGGTCACACCCTCCAAAACGTACATCCTGCTGTTATTATTAGGCCAAAATCTGAACTGAAAAACCCATTCTTTTCCTTTTACATCTTGAATCCTTAGAGGAAGGCCCTCCGGTTGAGAGATAGGTGGAAAATATGCCTGCATATATATATATATATATATGCTCAATTTTAACTAATCTACACCAAGGCTCCTCAATGAGAAGGCTCAGGCTATCACTTGGAAAGCTAGAACAAGTTCAACACAAACTTACTTCCGCACATGCTTTAGGAAGAACTAGACGGCCGATGCGACCAGCATCACTAGCACTCAGAACCTTTTCAAACAACGGAACAATGGTGGAATTTGAACTTGAAGATCACATGGTTAAGGATATTTCTATTGGAGTTAGCAGATAAGCATGAACTTCATAATAGCAGTCAATACATGGTTCTGCATGGAAGTAACAGTAAATATGAAAATATTAAAACATAATGAAGGATACTCTCCAGATATTTGCTGTAGTTCTTGGTCTGTAATCCTGGGCCAATAGCGAGGAAGTAACTGATTCCTTCCCCGTCCTTCAGCAGGAGGCCTAGCAACTCGTATCTGTGATACTATGCTCGCATTTGACTCTAAACCTGTAGCAAGGGCTGACTTGGGAGGCTTGGGCAGAAGATGACGAGACTTGGGTGCTTGTTGGAAAATGGAAGATGCCTTACCCCTTTCATCAACAAAAGCACCATGAGAGGAACTTGGATTTCCTGAAGGAGTGCCCAGGGTAATACTCAAGTTTGTCTGTGCTAGTGATTCGTAGATGTCATTTGCTCCCATATTTGCTTTACAAATGTCTGGTTTGGCAGCTTGAGATGGTCCATTGGATGCTTGGATAAAATTCGAGAAACATGTATTTCCAATTTCTCCAGCAGGAGGCAAAACATCCTCCCGTTTCATTTTCCCAAAAGACCGATTAGGGTCATCATTCTGAAACTGGAGCAAGTGTTTAAGTGCAACACTCTCTGGATTATTGCTCGACTGCATAAGATTCACCTTCTCAACACTACAACCACCTAATTGGCTGTCTGCAGCAGTGGATTGCAGTTCACTGATACTTTCAATTTTCAGCAAACCAAATCCATTAGGTTTTTCATCAATAGCCATCTGTACGAATATATCGTGGACCAAAATTTTAATAATAAAAAATCTTGACTGAAACATAGCCAAGCTAGAATCTAATATAATTCAAGGAAGAACTAAAGGAAACAAATACTCTGTAGACCATAAGATAATTAATTTGTTCTGTATTTTTTTTTATAAGTAATTCATTTTTTCTGTATACAGATGTGATTATTTCCCTAACGATCCCTTGTAATCCCTATAATTGAAATATGCACACAGATGAGAAGCACCAACATACGCCCCTAAAAGCATCAATTGGGAGTTGGAATCTTTAAACACACCAAAGCGTATGACAAATCTGCCATTCTAAATACCATGTTGTGTGCAAAGAGCAAGGGTGTATATGAATGGGCCTACAAGCATCAGTATGACTACGTGCGATTCACATTTGGATTTGGCATTTTAAGGCCGATATGATGATAAGATGGAATGGAAAAAGACCTGGTCACCAAATACATATAGACTGATTATTTTAAAAGTTATACATCTGTGACATGTCTAAACCTGCATGGGTTATTATTAGATAACTATATCTTTTTCTTCTTTTCTGCTAGGCAAAGTAAAAACGATAAGTAGATTGATCTTACAGGGCTGAGTCCTGATTTCTTTGCACAGTTTATACAGTTTACACCTCCACTATCAAGAAGCTCAACCAGATACCTCGAAGTAATGCATCCACAATGTAAACGCTGCCAATACCAAAACCAATTAGATAATACAGTATACACCACATAATTGGACTGAGAAATGGGTCCGAGAAGGCTTAAAAATTAATATGCTTTCTTAGATTATTGGTTCACCTTGCCACATGAAGTACACTCCCTCCAACCAGACTCCTTTGAGTGGAACACCTCACAGAAAATTGATTGTTCATACACAGACCTGGAGTAAATACCAAAGCCAAACCAAAACTTATGGATCACAGATGTGTCACGAGGTGATGCTATGTTACTATGCCAAGCTTCTAATCACGCATTGTAAACATGCAGCTCATATATTTACAATGAGCCCTGACTGAGCTAAGGGTAGTGAAAATGGTTAAAAAGTAGAGTAAAAATCTCATGGCCTAAAGTAATAAAAGAAAGATTTAGGGTGTGTTTAGTTGTAGAAAATGTTTTACATTATCTATCTCCATTTTCCTTAACACTTTCCTCAACAATTTGCACATTCTTTGCATAATTTGAAACAACAATTCTTTGTTTTTCATCTTTTCAGCGTGATTTGGAAAACAACAAATTTTTCTTCTCATTTTTTTCAATATTATGTTGAAAAGATGAAAACAAAAAAGTTTTGTTTTCCAAATTATGTTAAGAATGTGCAAATTGTTAAGGAAAGTGTCGAGGAAAATGGGGATGGAAAATGGAAATCATTTTCTCCACAACTAAATGCACCCTCAATCTTTAAGTATATTACAAAAAGATTGGTTTTTTAGCATGAATTTGTTTTGTAGAAAACGATGCTGGTGTATAAAAAAACCCAAGAAGCTAAATAAATCCTCCAAGGTACTGTCACAGGAAAAAGGCTGTCCTGTTGGCTTCCCTTGTTTTAGTTACTTCACTGATTCAGAACGCATAAGAATAAACATATCAGGAGAAAACTAGCTTCAATAATTGTTTCATAACTAACCAATAAATTATAACAAAAGATTTTAACAGTTTCCATAAAAATCTATCAAGAACTATGATAAAATAGGATAATCAGATGTTCCTCCTTCTTCTTCTTCTTTTTTAAAAAATGGCACTTATTACAAACAACTTTGACATATTACTGCCACGTAAAATAAACCGGGCTGGCATTGCTCATACACCATACTACTTTCATGTTTGTTAATTAAAAATTAAAAAAATGAAAGAAAAATAAAAAGTCGAATACGTGTAACTGTCCGTATAATTCCATTACAAGCTACACTAATTATGCAAATCTCCATAAACAGAGAAGAGACACGAAATTACCCGCACTTATCGCAGAGACTGACAAATTGGCCAGATCGCAGAGCCCAGCCTTTTCTCCACTCGCTCGACGTGGACGCCCCGCACTGTGCATTCATGCACGATTTCGACTCCATATTTATCGAGCAGCTCAATTTCTTCTGTCAACTGAAACAGAACCAAATCTAAAACCCTAAATTAGAAATCCTCTTTTTCAAGAACTCACCAGCAAGTAAGAGAAACAAAATTGGTCGGCAAGGAGTGAGAAACAAACGAAAACGAACTGACATCTGCGACTATCTGCTAAACAACATGAACGCTGCTTCACTTATTATATAAACATCAAATAGAACTGGCATCTTTGATTTCTCTATACTGATTATACAAACAACAAAAAGGATCCGTCACTAACTGATATGGTTAACTGCGAAAATTGATTCGATCAAGCCTTAAGCTGGCATCAGATTCCGGCGAGCAGAGAACTGAATTGGTGATCGAGCTCTGTTTGGGTAAGAGAAAATATGTGCATGCAAAGGAACCGAACGAGAGAGAGAGAGTTTGGTACTAAAACAAAAAATGCATGCACGATGATGCTTCAAGACTCGGCGAACTCGCCCAACTTTTTTTTTTTGTAACTCGCCGTCTTAGTTTGATAATTTCAATTTAAATTTCAAAAAAATGTAGTAATCATGAAAATATCTTAAGTTACTCGCTAGTGGACGCGTGACGATACACTAGTTGCTTATGATCGTCTGATTAGATGATGGGTCATGCTTTGAACCTGGACAAACTTGAAAGGTAGCGAATAAACTGATAACTAGCGAGCATGCAAAGGTAGTAGAAGACGGAGTTAAGTACATTACTAAGCAGAAAGTATAAGAATACGGCGTGTGGCCAACACCCTAAAGTGCGCCACTAGGCGTCTTTTTTATCCAATCGCATATTTCGCATGCAATAAGAATCAGAGCGAGGAAATTACAAAAACATCCTCGAATTTTGTTCGTTTCTACGGTTGGGGCGCTAACTGTTTCGACTACTGTTGAGAAGAATTTAGTCGTTGACTCATTGTGAGTCCTTTGCCGTCCAACGGAATATTTTGTACACTCATCGATCATTTTATCGTTGATTTCATTTATTTTAATTATTTAATTTTGAGGCCAGTGTTATTTTATGACGTCATATTATCAGGTGATGATGTTAGGTGGCCTAGAATTCCGGTACCTACCACGCCGAGAAAGAAATGCAAACCCACGCGCTGTCAATGGCGGTCACGTCTGACAACTGACAGCACAGGTGAACACACGCTCACCCCACTGCGCGTAGGTTGAATTTTGAGCATCCTTGGCAAACAGTCGGCTCTTGGTGTTGATAAAGGTTATGCATTCGAGGTAGGGAGAAATGTTTGGCTAATCGACGGCTATAATAATTCGCGAGTTAGTGACGGCCACCATCTTCATCAGCTCCTACTGTTTGATACGACGTCGCTTCGTACTGGGGACGGCCTAGAAGTAAAGAGCGGCTTAAGGCCGGACAGAAAAAGGCAGGCCCAATCCAATCCGTTAAACCTTCCTTATCATTTCATGGCCCTCTAAATTTTGGGGGGTCAAATCTCTCGAAGACGAAGCATTTTCAGACGCACCTTTTTTTCTTTCAATTTTTCTTGCTTCCAAACAGCCATGGCGGGAACGGCGGCATTCAGTGTGTCGTCAGCTACTTCTCTATTACGCCGTTCATCAACAGCTCCTTCACTTTCACTCCCATTAACGAAGCCGTCCGTTCTTCCAATGCGGCCTTTTCCCAAAATGCCCCTGCGTCCCAAATTTCCTAGTAATTTCTCCCGTATTCCTTTATCTCTCTCTAATTTCTAAAAGCAGCAAGCTGCATATTATCATGGGTACTATCTCTAGAATACTGTTATGTTAATTTTCTCTTAATTGCAGAGATTTACGCGTTGTCTAGCAACGATATTAAGGTGGGCACTAACATTGAAGTTGATGGAGCTCCTTGGCGTGTTTTAGGTATTTTCTTCGATTTATTCCTTTTCTATTTCCGTTCTTTTTTTTTCTTAGTATTTATTTACTCAATCTCATTATTTGCTAGATATTGTCATTTGTGTGATTTTGTGTGTATTGCTCTTCTTATGAGCCATGTACAAAGCATGAGTCAATTCCTAATATTTTTGTTGAATTGTTGGCTACTAATGCTTATTTTCTGTTAATTTTGCACCGGATATAATTTAGCCGGCATATATCTGTTGCTAGTCTGTGTGGCGCACACATGAGACATGGGATTTTGTTTGTGTAAATACATTTGATGGGGAACTCTGCTTGCATGTAGAGAAAATTTTGCTGTGTTCGAGGCGTTTAATTTCTTGTCTCTTGACCTTTTGTAGAGTTTCTTCATGTGAAACCTGGAAAAGGGGCCGCATTTGTGAGAACCAAAATGCGCAATTACATAACAGGAAACACAGTTGAGAAAACTTTTCGAGCTGGAAGTTCGGTACTCTCTTTTTAACTGAGAAGGAATCTGTTTAATATTTCTGGTTTAAATTAGTTTGCAATGGCTAACATTTTGAGGGCGATATCTATCTGCCATTTCTTGTGGAATCAGTAGGTCACAGTTTGGCTATGATTGGTAGAGAGGATGAAAAAGTGAGAGGAAAGGAAAATTAAAAGAAAAGAAAAGGATGCAAGGATGGAAAATTAGAGAGAAAGAAGAAAAAGACAAAAAATTAGCTCATTTTACTCTTAACTCTCCATTTTCTTTCTTCCCACATTTCTCTCTTATTTATCAAAAAAATCCTTTCATCTCATATTTTTCTCTTCCAATCATAGCCTTAAGCTGCTTTAACAAATCCTATCTATTTCATGGTCATGAAGCTCTCAGTGGCAAATGATGTTTGTGTTTTCGTGACAATAAAAAGATGAGGACTTTGGTCATAAGATGATGATGCTAACAATACCTTTGCATCAAGCTTGATGCATAAGTGTTGCATAACTCAGCTTTATGTTTAAGTTGCTAATACAGAAAACACGGTGTTATTGAGGATATATTTAGCCTTTGGGAGAAAGAGGATCCTGGAGAAAATATTTTAACTTCCCAGAATGGGTGCTTTCCTGAACTTCAAAGTGATGGATAATGGCTCATTTTTCTTCATTGGGATTTTCTGACATGGGCATGCCAAAGTTATGCTACCAGTTTTACGAGTACAATGGCCTCTTCAATGCCTTAATGCGTGTCTCCACTCTCTTCAGATTGATGACGCAGATGTGTACAAGGAAACCAAGCAGTTCACATACAAAGATGGTTCCCAGTTTGTCTTCATGGACTTGGTATTTTTCATAACCCATTTTGTCTAATTTGTTAGTACTTGTGTTATCCATCGACTCGAAACAATTTAGGATTTTAACCTCTAATGGCATTCTAGCTATTTGCTTAATAACTTTTAATTTGGTGGATAATTGGCAATTAGCTATCCTTTTTAGCTGTTTAGCACATCAGGAACAATTTCTACTCCCAGGTTGCTAGTGGATGCTGTTAATCTTTACTTATTTAGTCCTTGCTGATGGCCAATACCATTGAAATACTTGTTTGTGCTTTAGTTTTCTTATCTAAATCTAAAATATTTAACTTCATGCAGAATACATTTGAAGAAACTCGTCTTAATGAGTCAGAAGTCGGGGACAAGACAAAGTGGCTGAAAGAGGGAATGGATTGCACTTTGTTGTTTTGGAATGGAAAAGTACTTTCTAATATCTTATAATAAGATTTGAGAAGCCACAACTCGCCTGGATGATTATATTGTTCTTGCTGGAGCACCCCATGCTTACCTATCTGATCCTTGATTTGCTTGCAGGTTATTGATTTTGAGCTCCCGATTACAGTTCAGCTAACTGTGATTGATGTTGACCCAGGCCTTAAGGGTGACACTGCTCAAGGTAATATCATTTGGCTTCTTTGTGGAAATTTTTTAAAGGTCTTAATTCATTGTGTTAATGGTGTAAATGCCATCATCTGTGACTTGTGAAGACAAAGACATGAAAACTGAAAAGTGCCAGTAGTCACATTACTGGTTTAAAGTTTTCCCTGATGAATCAAAATGTAATTATGTTCGAATAGAGTAAAATTCTGATTGATCAGCTCCAAGACCGTAATTAAAAACCATGATGCAGATGTGTGCAATGAATTGGCTTTTTGAATGTTTCAGGAGTAACTAGCACCTATTAGTAAATTGTCGAACTGAAGAAACTATTATGAAGGCTGCACTTTCTCAAATAAGATGAAAAATAAGATGGTTACCCATTGTTGGGTACACCGCTTAGGCTCCACAGGATTAGGGCTCATCTTTGCTGCAATTGCCTTTTGATTTTTCTCTTTTAATTATAGTGTATATCTCAATTTTTCTTTGCGCAACTGTTTGAGAAATAAAATCTTGTGGCAGGTGGATCAAAGCCGGCAACTCTTGACACTGGTGCAGTGGTTAATGTTCCGCTGTTTGTTAATATCGGTGATAACATATTGGTAGACACGAGAACTGGTACATACATGAGTCGTGCCTAATTTTTAGCTTGGACAGTTCTTGTTATCACCACAAAAAAAAAATTCTGTTTTTGTTACTGATACCAGATACTTTTATTTTCCTTTGAGGGAAAGAATGTATTTCAGGCATAGATGGTGAAAGGGTTCTGTGATAATTGAGTGTATGTCAATTATGCAATCCAATTCAAAATTTTCTCAGGGTATATATATAATTACTCTTCTGTATAAGATGAGGAAAGTTAAGTTTGTTCTGAGATCACATGAAGATGGATCAGTATATCCAAAGCAGTAAGTTACAAAAGGGTTTGGTTAACTGGTGCTCTAAGGGTAATTTTTTTTTTTTTGGAAGGCCCTAGGGCACTTGTTAACAAATAATAAGTGCCGACAAATACATTGGATTTTAAAATTGCATTCAAATTTAAATGTCATTTCAAATATATATTTTTGTTTATAAGTGTGTGGTATATGAATTATATGCGAGTGTATTTGTAAATTTAAGTCAAGTTTTGGGTAGTTATCTTATTTAATATTCTTTATAAAGTGTCCTAGGAGGTAGCAATTTTTGTCGGACATCGTGCTAGGAATTCAATCTTGACGATGGCATCGTGCTTGAAATTCAATCTTAGGAAGTTTCACTAGTAATTATAAAAAATCACACTAGCATATTTTGTATAATTGTTTTTGGGACGTGTCATTCTTTATGTGGTTTGGTCCAAAATGTCTCGTCACGCCACGGCAGATACTTATTTCTCCTTGAGAACACCCATAACTAAACTTTAGAAATAATACGTAGATGCTTGTCCGTGTCCAATCTATGTAACACGTTTAAAAATATCAAAAACTAATGAAATCCATTTAACATGACCCATTTAACTTCTCTTTTTTTATAAAAAAAATAACACAAAAAAATTAAAAATCAACACATTTTAAAGATTATTGAATAATTAATCAAATAAATTACATAAAACCTAATTCATCAACATAAGTATATAAATTCTAAAGCATTTTTAAAAAGTCTTCAAAATAACCTATTATATAAAGTAACAATGTTCACTAGAAGTCTCTAGGTTTAGCCATAGGTTTTCTCTCTAGAGTTAGCCGTAGGGTTTTTGCCTTCGGTGGAACTAGGGTTCCTGTAGGAGTTTCTTTGTGGCAAGTTTTTCCTTCCTTGTGAGAATGTTTTAGGGTTCTGTTGTGTTATTGGTTTCAAAGGAGCTTGAAATGGAGGGTGGAGTCGAGTTAAATGATTTTTGGAAGTGGTTTGAGTCTTACAGAATATGAACTTACACTATAAAAAACACCATTATTTATCTCACACTTAAAATCATATTTACAAAAATACCATCATACTAACCTAGCACATCGACATCTAATAGCTCGACGCCCAGCACGTTGACACTTAGCACCTCGATGCCTAGTAGCTCGAAGCCCATCACATTGGCACTTAGCACCTCGATGCCTGGCATCTTGACATCTAGTAGCTCGACGCCTAATAGGACATTGGCACTTAACATCTCGACGTTTAGTAGCTGGACACATATACAAGGCCAGAGTCACGTTTAGCACCGTGATTAGAGATTGAAATGGAAAATAATGATGAAGGGTTTAGTGATAAGGAAAATGGCAATGAGCTAATAGGGCAACTTTTTACCACCAGACCATTTAATGCAAACTCGCTAATAAACACTCTAAATCTGATTCGAAAGTGTTTGAAACCAATGAAGAGGAAGTCCTGGGAAACAATCTTTTTCTTATGGAGTTCACGAGTAAGCGAGACAAGAATAGGATTATTGAAGGGTCACCATGGCATTTTGATGAGTGTCTGTTACTTATGCAAGAGTTCGATGGTAGAGCTCAGGCTAATGAGATTCGAGTAATTAAGGCTTTGTTTTGGATTAGACTGTATAACTTACCAGTAGGTTATATGACAGTGGGATGGAAGGAACAGATGGGAATGAAGATTAGAAAAATGGTGGAGGTGGAGAATGATAAGAACGATAAAGGATAGGGTAGCTTCTTAAGGATTCGTGTGTTAATGGATATTACTAAATCTCTAAGTAGGGGGATTACGTTCTCCTTTAAAGGTAAAACTAAGGTGAGGTGGGTGCATGTTAAGTATGAACGATTACCAATGTTTTGCTATGTTTGTGGAAAATTAGAGCACATATATAAGGACTGCACAAATGGTGAAGAGAGGCACGATTACTGAACTTTCAGTATGGCCCTTAGTTGAAACCTTCACCTCTAAAGAAAATTGATAAACAAAATAGGGGTGATGGCTGGTCAAGCGAGGGGAGGAGTGAATCATGGGGAGGAAAGGGAAAGCACTTGTTGATACAACATGGGTTGGGGGCCGAGATAGGGGAGTAAATAAGGGTGAAGGTGGTAACTTTCAAGGAACTATGTCAAAGGGAGTTATGGTAAGGGAATTAGTAGTGAAGGAGGTGAGAGAGAGTAAGACAGAAGAGAGCAAAGTCAAGGAAGTAATTAGAAGAGGGGCATGACGATCAATTGCACATGATTTAGAAATTCTTGCAATTCATGAGATCTCGGAGAGGGTCGAAGCAAGAGGGAAAGAATTGTTGGCGGGAGTGAAAGGCAGATGAGGCAAATGTGAGGAGGAAGAGGGAGAGGCACTCATTGCGAATGGTTGTGCACAGCCTTAGCGAAGAGCTTGAGCAGGGAGGAGAGAGAAGGGAGGGGAAGAAGGGAGAGATGGAAGTGTAAGTGGTGTTGTGGGGGAGGGAGGATGTGAAGTGTAAAGTAGAGGTTTGAAAAAAAGTGAACGGTTGGTCCTATCTTTTATGCAGCCGCGGTTTCTCCAAAGTATAGGCTTACGAAGGGAAGGCCTGCAAAGGGCTGGAAGAAATTAACTCGCTAGAAAGAGCTGGGTAGTAAAGAGAAGGAAGTAATAGTGTTACAAAAAGGTAAAAACAGGTTTGAGGGAGGCAGTAGGGAGGGAGATGGTATGGATATGGAAGTTGATGAACTAAAAAAAAAAAAGAATGAATAAGAGTTATTGTTTGGAACTGCCGAGGGCTTGGGAACCTTCGAGGAGTGAGAGCTCTCTTCAAGATGGTAACATAGGAAGGACCTATAATTTTAATTATTTTAGTGAGGAAACTATTTATCGGAGAATTACAGAGAATTAGAAGGGCTTGTGGTTTTGAATGTGGGTTTGGAGTAAGTAGTCAGGGTAGAAGAGGTGGCATTGCTTTGTTTTGGCGACGGGAAGTATAAATTAATTTGATTAACCTTTCTTCGAGACATATTAACCTAAGAGTTCGTGGTTTGGGAAGGATAGATGAGTAGACTAACCGATTTTTCGGTGCACTGGAGTTAGTATGGAAGCGTGAATCGTGGGAGCTCTTGCGGGAGTTGAAGTTAAAATCTTCATTGCCATGGTTGGTATGTGGAGATTTCAACGAGTTGTTAAATCTGAATGAGAAGTTGGGTAGATCGAGTAAAGCACAGTGGCAAATCAATGGGTTTTGGAAGGCCTTAGATCAATGTGAATCGGTTGATATAATGTGAATTGGTTAATATAGGGTGTCAGGGTGGATGGTTTACATGGTGGAATGGGAGGGATGAAAACTAAATGGTGCATGGGCGATTAAATAGAAGGGTGGCTACTTTCGATTAGATGCAAATGTTCTCAAACTGTTGTAGTGTTCCGCTGAGCCATACTGTTTCTGATCATTGTCCTCTTCTTTTTCAATTGCAATCCAATTGGGATAATTGTGAGACACGTGAGAAGAAATGAATTCCTTTTTTAGGCTATATGGGTGAAAAGTTGTGAGTGTGCCGAAATCATTCAGCAAGAATGGGGAGGGCTAGTGAGGGACTGGTTTGGAGAGGGTTATTGCTAAAATCAAATGAACAATGTTGAGGCTCTTGGAATGAAATAGAATGCACTTTGGGCATGTTCAATGTGAGTTTAAACAGAAGCAGGATGAGTTGAGACAAGTTCAAGGGGGAAAAAGCCAAGGGTGGATAATTGTAGAGTGTGGGAGCTTTCAAAAGAGGTTAGTGAATGGCTTGAAAAAGAATAGGTGATGTAGAAGCAAAGATTTAGGGTTTCATGGTTGAAAGAGGGTGATCGCAATATAGGATTTTTTTTCATGCTCAAGCATTTCGTTGAGATGATTATGACTCTTAGGAGATATGATGGTGGGATTAGAACCAGTGAGGGTGAAATGGAGAATATATCAGTGAAGTATTTTGATGACACTTATACTTCCATGGGAATTCATAACTCAACTGGTATCTCTAGACTTGTAGATAAACGTGTCACCGATGATATGAATGAGAATCTTTTATAGGTTTTCAAAGTTGAGGAGGCGGAACAAGCCATTAGACAAATGCATCCCACAAAAGCTCTTGAACCTGATGGTATGTCTCCAATTTTCTTTCAAAAATATTGGCATATATGTCACTAATGATGTTTTAGGTTATCTTAACCATGGTCATTTTTTACCCAAAATAAATTTCATTATTATTGTCTTAATTCCTAAAGTTCAAAATCCTGAAAATATGACTCAATTTCGACCTACAAGCCTTTGTAATGTTTTATACAAAATCATTGCAAAAGATCTAGTTAATAGGTTGAAACATGTATTGCCTTACATTATATCAGAAACCCAAAGTGCCTTTGTCTCTGGGAGTCAAATCACAGATAATATCATCACTGCTTATGAGATTATCCATTCTTTGAAAAATCATAAAAGAGGAGAGAGAGGGTTTTTTGTTTTAAAGTTGGACATGAGTAAGGCATATGATCAAGTAGAATTGGGTTTTATTGAGACAATGATGGATAGTTTGGGTTTTGATTGTAGATGGACTCGTTTAATTATGACCTGCATTGCGTCAATTACTTATGTTGTAATGTTTAATGGTGAACAATGTGGATTCAGCCGTTGAGGGGTATCCGACAAGAAGACCCCCTTTCTCTTTATCTCTTTCTGATTTGTGCAGAGGGTCTTTCTGTGTTGTTGGCGGATGGGGAAAAGAGAAGAAGGTTAAGTGCGGTGTCAGCTTATTGTGCAGGCCCAAGAGTGTCACACTTGTTCTTCACTGACGATAGTCTGTTGTTTGCTAAATCAACAGATGCAAAGGCGAATGAAGATAAGCAAATCTTGTTGAGGTATGAGCAAGGATCAGATCAAAAGATCAATTATGAGAAGTCAACACTTTTCTTTATTCCAAATATAAGATAGAAGGATAAGGGATTGTGCAACAAATTTTAGGCATTCCTTTTGTGGCTCATCGTTAAAAATATATTGGTTTACAGACGATGGTTGGTAGGTTAAGAAATCAATCTTTTAAATATATTAAAGATAGGTTGTGAAAAACTCTCAGGGTGGAAAGGAAAATTACTCTTTAGAGCGGGTAAAGAAGTGCTTCTTAAAGCAGTGAATTAGTTTATACCGACATACTCAATGAATGTCTTCAGTCTTCCCAAAAATTTGTGCTCGGAGTTGGAAAAGATGATGAACAGTTTTTGGTGGGGTTAGGGTTCAACAAAAAAAAATTCATTGGCTCTCTTGGCAACAATGTGTAGTCCAAAGAAAGAGGGTGGCATGGGCTTTAGGGATTTTAGGACCTTTAATCAAGCTCCATTGGAAAAACTAGGGTGGAGAATTCTCAAAGAACAGGATTCGTTGTGCCATAGTGTTGCAATCTAAATATTTCTCAATGGAGATTTTCTTAATGCTAAAGTTATGAATAATCCATCACTCACATGGCGAAGCATTCATAGTGCAATACTAGTTCTTGAGAAGGGGTTAAGGTGGAGGGTGGGAGATGGTGAGGATATACAGGTTTGGTATGAAAATTGGTTGCCTAGGGAGAGTTCATTCAGAGTCTCATCGCTAGTGGTGGAGCTTCTTGAAATGGACAATGTTGTGATTGATTGATGAAGAGCATAGGTGAAAGAATTACTTAATTTGGAGGATTTTCACTCAGGCTAAAGCTGATATTTTTTGTATTATTCTCTTGAGTCGTACATGTATGAGAGATTCGATTCAATGGCATTATAATCGCAATTGAAAATTCTTGGTGAATTCAGCTTATCAAGTTTGGTGGAATGCTTTGATAGTTCAACAGAATAATGATCTAGTTGCTGGGAAATCTCAACCGCTGGATGGTTCCTCCAAAGTCTGGAAGTAAAAATGACATGATAGGTGTGAGAATTGAAGAGAGTGAAGAGAAGTGAGAATTTGAAGAGAGTAAAGAGTTGTACAAATGCTTGCTTGATTTCGTCTATACAATTAAGGGTATATATAGGTTGTTAAAGGAAAAATGTCATTCTTAAAACATGGATGAAAACATGGCCTAAAGTGATCCTTAAAACAAGGATGAAAACATGGCCTAAAGTAAGCCTTAAAACAAGGATGAGAATATGCTAATATGTTTCTCTATCATGCCCCCGCAAGATGGAGCATCCATCTCGGATGCCAATCTTGAACCGATGATGCAAGAACTGTTTTCGAGGAAGTGCTTTGGTGAGTGAGTCCGCCAATTGATCATTAGTATAAACATGAGAAATACGTAACAGATGATTAACAACTTGGTCACGAACAAAGTGAAAGTCAATGGCAATGTGCTTCATACGTGAGTGGAACACCGGATTTTTACACAAGTATGTGGCACCAATATTATCGCAGTAAATTGTAGGTATAACTGCAGGTGGAGCATGTAGTTCTTGGAGCAGATTAGTTACCCAGTTTAGTTCAGCAGCAATTGAAGCTATGGCACAGTATTCAGCTTCAGTAGATGAGCGAGCAATGGTGCGTTGCTTTTTGGAAGCCCAACTGATTGGTGAGGCACCTAGAAACACAACATATGCAGATGTGGATGTACGATCGTCAGTGTTTCCTACCCAATCAGAGTCAGAGAAGGCATGGAGTTGCGGACGTGATTCTTTGTGAAGAAAGATTCCATGATCGAAAGTTCCCTTGAGGTACCGCAGTAGACGTTTGACAGTGGCCCAATGATGTGAGGTAGGACAATGCATGAACTGTGACAGTCTATTGACTGCAAATGAGATATTAGGTCGTGTTAAAGACGGGTACTGTAGTGATCCCAAGACCTGTCGAAACTGAGTAGCGTCATGGTGAGGGGTGTCGTCGTTGAGTGTTAGAGACTCGGTTGTGGATAGAGGAGTGCTAACCTCTTTAGCATCAGCCATATTCGTCTTGTGCAGAATGTCAAGTACATACTTTCGCTGCGACAAGAACAAACCAGTTGGAGTTGTGCGAGCCTCAACACCCAGAAAATATGACAAGGGGCCGAGATCCTTCAATAAGAATCGATTGGCCAACTGATCAATGAACTGCTGGACGGAGACAGAATTGTTGCCTATAATGATGATGTCATCAATGTACACAAGCAAGTAGAGTGTGGTCTATCCATGGTGAAAGATAAACAGAGAACTATCTGATTTAGAGTTCACAAATTTGTGAAGGAGTAGGAAGCCACGTAATTCATAATACCATACACGGGGAGCTTGGCGAAGACCATAGATGGCCTTGCACAACTTGCAGACATAAGTAGGAAACTGTGGATGAGTGAAGCCTTGAGGTTGCTGCATGTAAACATTGTCAGAAAGTGTGCCCTGCAAAAAAGCATTGTTAACGTCCAGTTGGTGCAAGTCTCATCCATAGGAGATCGCTAAACTTAAAATAAGGCGAATTGTTGTAGGTTTTACAACAGGACTGAAAGTATCCGTGTAATCAATTCCGGGACGTTGATGGAATCCCTTGGCAACCAAACGAGCCTTATGGCGGGCAACAGTACCGTTGGGGTTCCGCCTAATCTTAAATATTCATTTGCACCCAATGATGTTTTGTGTGTGGTGATGGGGTACGAGAGTCCATGTGGAGTTTTCATACTCATCACTCATCGCCTTACGCCATTGAGGGAATTTTTCTACTTGACGATATGTTGTGGGTTCAGGAGGTTCATCGGTTTTGGAGGTGGTGGTGTGAAGGTCAAGTATTTTGCGTGGCTTGAAGGTATTATGTTGGGACCTGGTAGTTATTTTTGGTGGTGTGGGCGATTTGGATGGAGCAGTCTGTGAGGGAGATGAATGAGGAGAGGAATCATGACTTACCCGATTTGTAAAGGAGTCCAGGGAGTGTGATTGGTGCAAGGCAGAGGTAGGCAGCGTGACATGAGGATCCACTTGTTCATTAACACCGTGATTTGAGAAGTGTGTATTAGTGGGGGCAGCTGGTGGAGGAGAACTTGATTGTACGTGTTTTAATGTAGATAGGGAAGGATATGAAGGTGTCTGATTGTGAGTGACAGATTCATGAGATGTTGACTCGAGATTTGTGAGAGGATTAGAGATATTTGAGGGACACCGTTGATGTAGAGATTCTGTGTTAATTCGTGGTTCATGTATGGAAAGTTTTTTAAAGGGAAACTGAGACTCAATAAAAACGATATGACGTGTAATAAAGGTTTTTGATGTGGATGGATCAAGACAGATATAGGAATTGTGAGAGAGTGAATAACCAATAAATATGCATGGTTTTGATCGTGGAGCTAGCTTATGAGTGGAATAGGGACGGAGCCAAGGGTAGCACAGACAGCCAAATACTTTTAGTTTTTGATAATTTGGTTGTTTGTGAAATATTTTTTCGAATGGAGAGTGGGACTTAAAGACTGGTGTGGGCATACAGTTAATAAGATAGGTGGCTGTTTGGAATGCTACAGACCAGAACCGTAAAGGTAGTGAGGCTTGGTGAAGTAAAGTGAGACCAGTTTCGACTAGATGACGATGTTTTCTTTCAGTGGAGCCCACTAACTGAGGAGTATATGGAGGAGATGTGAGGTGTTGAATACCAAAGTGAGATAGGTGATGAGCCAAGCTTTGATATTCACCACCTCCATCGGAATAGACTGTTTTTATTTTCAATTGAAAAAAGTTTTCGACTAATTTCTTGAATTTGTCAAATATGAGGGGAACATCGGATTTGTGTTTGATAGGATAGAACCAAGTATATTTTGTAAAGTAATCCACAAAAATTATATAGTACCGAAAATTGTCATAAGACATGATTGGTGATGGTCCCCAAACGTCGGTATATAAAATTTCTAACGGAGAAGTACAAGACACACTTGTTAGGCCAAACGGAAGTTTGTGACTTTTATTACAGAGACATGAATCACAATGATGAGAAAGAGACTGAGATACGGGTAGAGAAAATGTAGTTACTAATTTTTTTTGAATGGATTCGGAGGGATGGCCTAGACGGCGGTGCCATAGGTCGGCGGTAGTTGTTGTGGTGGCTGTGTATGTTGTTGGAACAGATACACATGATGGTGATGATGACATAGAGGGCCATTCATAGACATCATCCTTATTCTGGCCTCGCACCAAGGATGCCCCCGTACTCAAATCCTTCACAATAAAAGAATCAGGAAAGAATTCAATAGATGTGGCATTTTGTTTGCAAAATTGCGAAACTGAAAGTAAATTCTTTTTGATGTGGGGAGCACACAACACATTATTAAGATTAAATGAGATATTTGAAGATGTGAGTTTTGTAGAACCAATATAAGATATTGGAATACCGTTACCGTTGCCAACTATTATGTCTTCATTCCCATTGTAATCTGAGTGAACAGAGAGGTTTTGCAAGTCAGCGGTAATGTGGTGCGATGCACCAGAGTCAACTAGCCAATTGTTGCGGTTGGATTGGTGATCTGTGGTCGAGTGATTCGCCTGAGGCCAGCTGGGATTGTGGTTTGGCCTTACTCGAGACCGACAAACCTTTACTGTGTGCCCAATTTTTTCACAGAGTTGGCATATTGGCTTAGGTTGTCCATGGTTGTTGTTTGGTCGCCATGTTTGATGTTGTGAGTTCCTTGTTGGAGCAAAATTTCCCCCTGTGTTATAGGAAAAATTACTGTTGGGGGGGGGGGGGGGAGTAGGAGGAGTTCTAGAGTTGGTCTGTGGATTAACGGAGAATGACCTGTTGCCATAATTATTGTTTCCCATTCTATTGTTTTGATGATTTCCAGAACCTGGCATGTTTTTATTGTTGTTGGAGCGATGATGGTTGTACTGGGCAGTGATTGTTGTTGTCGCTTTCCTCCCTTCTTCTCGTTTTAGAAAGGTCTCATGATCTAGAAGCTTATCGTGAAGCTCTTCGAATGTCATAGTCGTTCCTCTTGTACGTATGGCTGCATTCAGTTCTTTATAGTCATTACTGAGGCCATGGAGAGTGTGAACGACAATCTCAGCATCACTCAGAGGGTGCCTAATTAAGGCAAGGTCGTCAACAATTGTTTTGATGTGTTGCATGTATTCGGCTATGGTGGTGCCTTCTTGAGAGATCCTCATGAGTGTGGAAAGAAGGGAGAGCATCCTAGTGTTCGAACGATTGGCAAAAGTTGTTTCTAGCTTATTCCACGCTTCAGTAGAGCATTTGCAGGTGGAGATAAGTGGTGCAATGGTACCTGCAAGGGAGGCCTGAATAACCTGCAGTACTAAGCGATCCTGACGCAGCCACTTCTTGTGATCTGGATTCGGAACAGACTCAGTTCCTCCAGTTATGTTGATGGTGGATGCAGGACAGGTATGTGTGCCATCGACATAGCCTAGCAAATCATAACCAAACAGTAAATTAGAGAATTAAGATCTCCAAGAGGCATAATTACCACCTCCGGATAGCTTGAATGGGATTTGGGATGCAGTATTGATAGAGATTAGATTGTTGGTTTGTACGGAAGAGTTTGTACCAGTTGATACAACAACCGGTGTTTCGGAGATTGAGAAGTTTGATGAATCTGATGAGTTGATTGGAGATGACATTGTAGGGAAAGAGAAGAGAAAAAAAAAGAGAGAGAGATATATAAGGAAGATATGAGGATCGGTTTTTAAGCTTAGTGGCTTGAGGGCTCTGATACCATGTGAGAATTGAAGAGAGTGAAGAGAAGTGAGAATTTGAAGAGAGTAAAGAGTTGTACAAATGCTTGCTTGATTTCTTCTATACAATTAAGGGTATATATAGGTTGTTAAAGGAAAAATGCCATCCTTAAAACATGGATGAAAACATGGCCTAAAGTGATCCTTAAAACAAGAATGAAAACATGGCCTAAAGTAAGCCTTAAAACAAGGATGAGAATATGCTAATATGTTTCTCTATCAATAGGATCCCAAATAAGGTGTGAGTTAAAGCATGGAGAGCTTGTTATGACATCTTTCCTACAACGAAGGTCTTACAATGAGGGGTTTGGATGTGGAGGACAATTGTCCTTTGTGTCACAAAGTTGTAGAATCAAGGATACATGCGTTGAGAGAATGCCCCAAAGTTGTTGCTTGGTGGAACGCTTTTGGGTTAGGCCAAATGGGGCTTCAAGGGGTTACACAGTCTATGAACGAATGGTTCAGTGTGATGAGACAATCTTTGGAAGAGGACAAATTTCAATTATCTTTTATGGTCTCATGGTCCATTTGGCATGATAGAAATGCGGTCAGAGTGGGCTCTAAAGAAATAACCAGTTTTGAGGTTGCCTATGGAAACAAATCTCCTATCTTAATTTCATGAAGTTCAACCAGTAACAAGGACGCGCAGTTGGCACCATGTCCATTGGGTTCCTCCTCCAGTCGAAGTTTTCAAAATAAATGTTGACGGTGTACTAACTGTTACAAATGGCATAGGTGGAGTTGGGGTGGTGAAGAGCGACGCATATGGTTTTGTCGTTTGCATGCAGGTTGCGAGGTTCTTTGATGTGCGTGATCCAACTATTATTGAGGCTTTTGGTTATTCAGGAGGGTGTGCAACTTGCTTCTGATCTTGGTTTTGAAGGTACCATTCTCGAGAGCGACTGCATTCCCTTAGTTGAAGCTTGCAACGGTTCACGCGATGCTCCAACAGATATTCAGGCCATTATTAATGATATTATATGGTTTTATCTGCAGGGCTTAATTTTATTGTGAAGTTTATAATTTATTGGTAAGGATGGTAACAAGGTAGCGCACTGTTTAGCGAAACATGCCTTATCCGTCGAGTCAAACCATAAGTGGGTCGGTGACTCTCCAAGCTTTGTGGAGGACCTTCTTCTCCAAGATGTTTAAGTTTTTTTAATATATAGCTTATTATCAAATAAATATTATATAAAGTAACATAAATATCCAAAGTATACAATATTAACTATATTTTTCATTTTTATACTATTTTTTTATTATAGTATATATAGATAATTATAACATCAAGTTTTATTTAATTTTATCATAAATTTATAAAAATAGGTATCCTATTAGAAGGTTAAAATTAGTGTTATTATTTATTTAAATGGGTTAAGTCGATCATACACGCGTACATATCGTAATCACGTCAGCTGGACACGATAATAAGTTGATTTCGGGTTGGCAAGTCAACTCGCGACACGACACGATTATTTCGTGTTTTAACTAGGTCGATATATACGAACACGATTAAGGTCAACTCAAACTTATTTATTCCGTATCATGTTCGTGTGTCGATATCAATATTACCACTCTTAAGAATCGTGATAATTACATATAAGATAACAATATACGTCAACTTCGATATCGCATATGATGTTAGTTAGTTTAGTTGATAAAATCACATATCATTATATAAAATATTTAAAATTAATCTCGTTCTATTAGAGATTGAGGGATAAAGAAAAGAACTATCTCTCTCGTTCAATTAGAGAGTAAGAGGTAAAAGAAAAAGCTACCTTCGTTATATAATTCATGAACTTTAACAATACTTTATTGCAAAGAGGGAAAATAAAAGAAAAGGCTTCAACACAACACAAGAAATGGCTTACATGAACCAATTAGATAAACATTTCAGCTCAGGACATTAGTCGCATCTTACTTGAACTTTTACGTCATTTCTAAAGCTAAATTAGAAATATTACCAATATCACATGAAATAGCTTACAATATGCATTGACCAATTATATGAATTTTAGATACAATTCTTGATAGATAATCTCTTCATTCTTGAGGTTTCTTGTGGGGAATTACACGTTGCTTTAATGCAGCCCCATACACATTACAAGCACCCAACAACCTTCGCTGCCGATTTAACTCATTAATCAAAATGTCATAAGATGTTCTACTTGGAATTTTACCGTGTTCACACATGACAACTAAGATCAGCAACGCCTCGTCAACCTTTCCCTCCAGACAAAGGGCTTGTATTATATTGTTAAAGGTGATTGTCCTAGGAATAAAACCCATTCTAATCATCTGCTGCAAATGGACCAAAGCCTCCTCAATTTTCCTTCCCATACAAAGAGCTCGAATCAAGAGACCGTAAGTACTAGATTCTATGACAGGAACCCTCTTGTTTATCATTTTATCAAACACTTCATAGGCATGATTCACCAGGTCTCTTTCCTCCCATGATTTCCTGCATAACCCTCTGAGTAAAGTGTTCATCATCCTCTCATCCACTTCAAAACCAATCCCTTCCATTTCCTTATAAACCATAAATGCTTCTCTAATCTTTCCCCATTTCAACAACCCATTCAACAAGGTGCTATAGCTTATGTGATCAGGGATGCAGTTTCTCTCCTTCATGCGCTTTAACACAGCAAAACCTTTCATTGGTCTCCCTTCCTTACAATACGCATTAAACAGTGTGTTGTAAGTGACAACACTAGGTGTCAATCCCATCTCTATAGCTTCATTTAATAACTCAATTGCCTCATTGGATCTGCCCACTTTACAAAAACCATCCATAACAATTGTGTATGTGTAAATGTCAAGGGCTATTATCGAGTCTTTCTTGATATCCATCAACATTTCATATGCTTCCTCCACTTTCCCCACATAGCACAACCCTTTTAACAAGCAATTGTATGTCTGTACAGTGGGTTTGCATCCAATTTTGCCCATGACCTCAAAAACCTCAAAAGCTTTCTGCAATTTACCCTTTTTGCAGAATGAATTTAAAAGAAATGTGACTGTTACTACATCTGGGTGATACCCAGTTTCAGTTATGTGATCTAAGACCCGTTTTGCCTCATCAAGATCATTTTTCTTGCAGTGGCACCTGATCAAGATGGAAAATGTCCAAGAATCTGGTGCGAACCCATAACATGACAGATTAGAGTACAGTTTAAAAGCAAGATCTGCCTCATTTGCTATGATTAAAGCCAATAACAGATCGTTGAAATCAGATATGGTCCAATTTCCACCATTTTCTTCAACGGTATTGAGAATTTCAGTTCTCTCTTTAATGGGTAGTGCTCTAATTTTATCCACGAAATTTTGTACCCGCAATCTACTAGCTCCTTTGTAAAATTTTAAGCTTTCGTGTCTTTCTTCTTTGATGGGAGTTGTGGTAGACAATGAAAATGATATTCTTGCAAGGACCACTAGCTTGCCTCGTTGTACCTTGTTGTGATTTCTTCTTTTGTTGTTGATGAACAGAAGCTGGTTACTAAGGAAAGGAAACTGAAGTTGAGAGCTTGAAGCATATGGAGAAGGCATAGGGAGAGAGAGAGGTTGAAATTGATTCAGCTCACAAATTTGGTCTGTCGCATTTCCCAGTTACAGACTTACAGTAGCAAGACAAATGAGTGTAAAGCGTGTCGTTTTACTTTGTGTTTGGGAAAGGGGCGTTTAGGCAACGGGAAAGAAACGAAGGGTTAATTAAAATTATGTAGAGAATTTGTTTTAATGAGCAGGTGTTTCTTATAGCCCTCTGAAATCTTTCGGCTCGTCATTTTTTAACACTCTATTTTGGGTAGGTTTTCATTATAAATGAGTTTGTTTATTTTTCTTTACTTTCTTTTGTTTTTTTAGAATTGGTAAAGTTTTTGCTCCCAAAACTGTATATTTAGTTATCATGTCTTTCTTTGATCTGTTGAAATTAAGTCAGAAATTTTACGAAATGGTTTCTGTTTCAATTTAGCAGGACTCTCTTAAAAACAATTTCTTAAAAACACAAAATCTAAAAATGAGCTTTTATTCACTATTATTTCGTAAGTAGAAAAAAAATAGCTTTATAACCGTTTATCAAACCTGTTTAAAAAAAAAAAACTTAAGTTTCTTAACTTAACAATTACCTCCACGTACAGATTTGGATTCCATTTTCCATCCGTCTATGTTAAGAAAATAAAGTTTCAAAAACAAACTAC
This sequence comes from Bretschneidera sinensis, assembly GCA_023935145.1. Taxonomy (NCBI): domain Eukaryota; kingdom Viridiplantae; phylum Streptophyta; class Magnoliopsida; order Brassicales; family Akaniaceae; genus Bretschneidera; species Bretschneidera sinensis. Next base: position 142,744,226 of record CM043697.1, read on the forward strand.
ATATAAACCAAACAGTACTTAAGCACTATGTCTGCAACTGGATTGATTTCCAACACAAAAAGGGGGAAAATGGTATATTGAGGCAATTAATTATGTGAATACATGAATTAAGAGAGAAATAAAGCCCAAATAAAATGACAATAAGAAGCACTCAAAGCCGCAGAGATCTGCTGAAAGCCTTCCAATACTTGTGATCTAATGAGGGTACTTGCTTCCTTCCAGCGTTGGCATTTTTTCTACCAAAAATGGGTTTCAGCAATTTCTTGAGGACCTTACTGAGACCAGACCCACGGCGCCGTTGACTCACCTGTGTTGTCACCAACGGTGGTGGTGGTGGTGGCGGTGGACCGGACTGGAACTGGGTTCGAACCACGGTTGGCTCAGAGAGGCTCCTGCCCAGTATGGCTCGGTTCAGTTGGGCCTCAAGGGAGAGCCTCTCAAACCGGTCCAACAATGTGCTTTGTTCATCTCCAAACCTCCTTTGAACAACTGATATTTCATCCATGCTTCTTTTCTTTTCATTTGCACAACCAATAATTGATATTTGTCATTTGGTTACCTTGCTTATAATTATTACTACTTTATATACTTCCTGTAATTATGTGAAAGTATGATCTTTTTCTTTTTGAGATTTTTTTTTTTTTTTTGGTATGGCTTAAAAAGAAGCTAAGCTGACGAAGGAATGACAATATATACACTAACATGGAAAAGAAGCCCTTATCCAAGCAAGAGAGCAAAGTATCCATTACTATTAACAAAGAGAGAACCTTGTATGTATGGAAACTGGAAAGGCTGTCAAAGTAATATTGCAGTGACCCAATTGTCCTTGGTGGAAAGCTAGACATCAAAGGAAGTAAATAAAAACCATGCATTCATCCATTCCTTACTTTAGAAAAAACAACCATCGTAAATATCAAATTTGACTCAATTAATCAATTGGCCAAATTTATGTTAAGACGTTTCAACTTACATTTTCATTTTTTCATATTTCTATTAAAAAAATTTAATAAAAAATATTAAATATCATGTGTGACTCACAAATTAATAGAAAGATTTACTTTTTTTTATTTTTATAAACTAGAAATAGTGATTGTTGCTAATAAATAGACAATAGGATTGCCTTCACTGCTCTAAATGAAAAGAAAAAAATAAAAAACTGAAAACATGTAACACATCCATTGTTTGTTAAAGTGGTATTAAGATTTATTTTATGTATATGATGTATCGTATTAAATTTACTTATCGAATCAAAAACAAACTATCCACGTTAAGTGTAAAAAGTTTGTTAGAAAAATTCTTACGACCTGACAATTCACAAACATGAAAAATAAATACATATATTCCACAAGTTCTCTACCATTTCACCAATCACACACTATTTTCATTGTCTTCCTTTTCCATTCATGTTTATTTGAGCAAAATTTTGAGATGCCTCCGTTTTATTGCATTTGATCTATCTTATATTCCAATAGAAGACAATAAATGATAAATAAATCCCAATGGGTTCCTCATATTAATGGGATACATTTATAATTTCCAATAGTATTTATAATTACTAAATATGGAAGCTTAAACTGTGGGAAAAAAAAAAGAAATTATGAAACCCAAACCGTGAAAAATGTTAGCCATGAGTGAGTTATGGAGCCAAAGTGACCACTTTATTCTTCCTTGTATCGAATAAATTATGTCTATATTTTTTGATCCTTGGGATAGGAGGCTTATATAACACAAAAGCTAGCAGACATTAAAGCAAAATCATTCTACTAACTTGATTTGGGATTATTCTAATTTCTATCCGATATAGTTATCATGTTATTTATTTCCGTGAGTTAACCCAAAACAAAATGCGTAGACCGAATATGGGCCTTAATCTCATGTAGGATTGGGCTCAACTAGACCCACAGGCCCAATAGTTTCATCTCCGGCCCATGAACATTCACAATTTCGCACACTCCACAGGCAGAGCAAATTGCTGCGTTGCTTTGCGTGTTTCTCCTGTAGCTCTGTCAAAACTAGACTCCGGCTATCCAACCGACCCCCCTAATTACCCATATTCAATTTCAAACCCTTGAAAGGCATCTAACACCCAATCTTTAATTTCAACTGCAAAAGAACCCTTTTGATTATTTCTTATTTTTCCACTCATTGCGTTAAATATAAGCTTGAAGATCTCCTGAATTTTAAATTACCGATTTATTTTAGTTTCACTATGATCTGTTACAACAGCTGTTAATTTTGCTGTAAGATGAGCTTCTCGGGCTCGTTATTTGGATCCAGAGCCGGTGCGGTTTATAGGGATCGGATCTCCACAGGCTGACAAGTCAAGGTTTTGGATCTCAAACGGTTTATAAGCTCTACTGTGATGGATAGAAATGGAATTTTGGCAGTGTTTCTCTTGTTTTTTGTTGTTGCCGATGTTTCTAATGCTTCCTTGTTTTGGAGATTTCGAAAGTTGGTGGATGATACTCCAAAGGATAATTCCACTGCAGTGCAAGTAATTCTATTCAATTTCTCTCTTTAAAAATCGAATTGCTTCATATTTATATTTTATTTTGTTTATTTAATTGAGTCCTGTTAAAATACTAGTATGTGTTTCTGTTTCAGGTTTCTCCATCGCCAACTTCTGTATCGGGCGGCAAGAAATCGGATCCTAAACCGACTAGTACTGAAAAATCCAATGAGAAGAAGCCGAAAGAACCTCAGGTACCCAACAATCCATCTAACTCGGATCCAAATGAGTCAAATAAAACGGATTCTGTGAATCCGTCTCCTCAATACCAAACTGATAATGAGAAGAATAAGAATAATACAGAAGGATCAAATAGAGCAGACCCAGTGAGTCAACCTCCCCAAAACCAAATGGATAATGAGAAGAATAAAAAAGGGACAAGTAAAACAGACCCAGTGAATCCACCTCACCAAATCCAAACGGAGAATGGGAAGAATAAAGAAGGGTCAGGTACGACCGATTTAGTTAGGCCACCACCTTCTCAAAACGAAAAGGGTTTAAATAAAACTAAGGATTTAGTGAGTCCACCTCCTGTAAACAGAGCGGATACCGGTAAGAGTAAGAAGAATGATGATAAAGCCAATTCTCAATCAGGAAATAGTGAAACTTGCACGGGCCTGCCTAAGTGCACAGACGAGAAGGCATTGGTTGCCTGCATTGAGAGCCCCAAAAGTGGTATTGCTTTTGATCTTTTGCCACTAATTTCAATATAGTTCATTTGTGTTGTAAGTTATGTCTTCATTTTTTTTTTCTTTTCTGCTGAATGATTTTGTGTTTGTGATGAGTGTTATTACCATTGGTAGGATAGTGAGATTAAGTTTCTAAATTCCTGGAGGGTGAGTTTATTTTGATAAATTCTAGCTGCATGGTGGGCTTGTCAAATACAAAATGCTTCATTTGCATTTTAGGTACCATGCTACTGCTAGAGCTATTGGTATATTGTGAGGTAGAATGACAGAACAAATATTCAACCTTAAATCTATATAGGACCGTGTTGAGAATTAGCATAGTGAAAGTCAATATTGAAGTGAAATTAAGGACGTGAAAGTGAATATAAGCATATAGTACTTTCTATATATTATATTTCTATTGCCTATTTGTGCATAATCAATTTAGTAGTGGGAGGTGGTTTGTGCAGTTCAAAGAGTTTTGGCTTTTGATTTGCTGAGATTCACTCTTTTAACAAAAACTGTGGCCTCCCATGTGCTTGGGAGAGTAAACCATGTCATCACATGACTTACTGAGCGAAAATGAATATTTAGATATTAGGATGCTTGATTATCAATCAGTAATAGTAGTAGCTTTCGAGCTTGGCTGGAGATCATATGGAGCCCAGCCTTCTTGAGGCCTAGGTCAGCCCTCTGTTATTGGGATAAATACAATTGCTGATATCAACAAATAGCATTCTCAATTTCAAACTAAAGGGTAATGGGGGTCCTCAAACAAGAATAAGGATCTAAGTGTTATCTTGTATAACAAACTAAGGGCTGAAAGTGAGACAATCTGAGATGAGCTGAAGGCTGTCAGGGCTCAGCTTAATCAATAGCAGTAGTAGCTTTCAAGCTGAGCTGGAGCTCAAATTAAGGTTAACTTTCTCAAGGCCCTAGTTTAGCCTTCTAAACTCACCCTGTATGGATCTTGAGGAGTTGCCATGACTATATCATTTTTGTGTAAGAAAATAGCACTTGTATTTGAGCCTACTGACAACAGCCTCTATGCCATTGGAGTTTTTATCATGTATCATTCCTACCTACATATTTTACAGCTTACTTTTATTTTGATGGATGTGTTCTCGGAAGTGCTGTGCATAGTGATATATATGATACTATTTTCTGGTCCTTGAACTCTAGGTCAGGTGGCAGCGGGTGTATACATGGAGTTTGGTTAGCGTAAACCATAGGTTCAAATTCTGTCAATCAAAATTGATTAGGAAATTAAATCACCCCTGTTGAAGTTTTAGGTCTAGCACGTTTGTTGATGTACTCAAACAAAAGGTTTTACTAATTTTAACTGTCTGTATAAACAGCATCATGTCTCTGCAATTTTTTGTTTCTATTTAGTTGCTTAGTCAGGTGGGATTTTTTTAGCTTTTGGTGCCTCTTTGATTGATTATAGGAAACAAGCAGTGATGTAAAACGCTAAACCATCTGTTCAAATTTTGCAGAAAAATGAAGCTGCTTATGGCAGGGAGTGGATAAGTGGAGTGGGGTTGGTGGAGACCATAGGTTGAGATTTTGGCAATCAAAATGAAAAATAAATGAAACTAGTTTGTGACCATAAACCCTAGGTTGAAGAGGAATGAAACTGTTTATGGCAAGGGTTGGATACGTGGAATGGGTTTGGTTTAGATCATAGGTTCAGATTTTTCCAATAAAAATAAAAATAAATTCTCAAGCAATACTAATTTTAACTGTCTGCACAAGCAGCTTCATTTCTTTGCACTTTTTGTTTCTATTTGTGTTCTCATTTAGCTGAATTTTTTGCTAATCTTTGATGTCTCTTTGATTAATTATAGGAAACATGCAATGTTGTCAAACAATCTGATTTACTACTATGTTATGATTTTCGTATATATGTCAATAGTGTGGTGTGCTGATTAATACCATTCAATTGTGACGAGGTAACTCTTAATTACAAAAAATACCCTGTGGTTGACTTCATTTTCAAAAAATACCCGAAGGTTTTTTTGTGGCAAAAAATACCCTGTGGTTGACTCCATTTTCAAAAAATACCTTGAGGTTTCTTTTATGGTAAAAAATACCATGTGGTATGTTTCTATTAGCCAAAGATATCATGTGGTATGTTTCTGTTAGCCAAAAATACCCAATCATATGTTTCTTACAGTCAACCACAAGGTATTTTTTGCTAACAGAAACATATCAAAAGGTATTTTTTGCCACAAAAAAAATCCTCAGGTATTTTTTGAAAATAGAGTCAACCACAGGGTATTTTTTGCAACAAAAAAACCTCGGGATATTTTTTGAAAATACAGTCAACCACAGGGTATTTTTTGTAATTAAGCCAAAGTTTATTATCTAATTTGCTTTTCTCATAGCAGGTTCCAAAGAATGGGTCATTCTAGTCCAGAATGAAGGAGAACAACCTTTGAAAGTGACAATTGTTGCCTCAACTTCTGTTGAAAATCCTTTCAAGGAGCTAGAAATACCTAAACACCAAACTGAAAGGGTATGGATACTTTCTTGCTGCTACCTTGTGCTTTGTCTCTGAAATCTGAGGTTAGGCTATAATCTGTTGCTGTCCTTATAAAGAAAGATGAATGCCACCCCTCCAGAAAAGGAAAGCAACCTGAAATCATCTTTTATGGAATATATATGGGCCCTTATGAAGAGCATGGTTTAAACTCTCAGTGAGATCTTATATGTTCATGCTGGGTTTCTAATTTCAGCCAGCTTGGATAAAAGTCTTATTTAGTAATGGAAGAATGATTACCCGAAATGTTAGTTAATTTTTAGGTTGTTTACCAGAAATCTTGCTAAGAATTCTAAGATAAGCAAAAGGGGAAGATAAATGGTAGTTTAAAAAGAAAAATACTTCCTCTGTTATCAGATATTGGTTGAGAATAGAGAGTTTTATCATTTTTTTAAGGCTATGGTTCGTAGGGATGAAAAGTGGGGAGAAGTAAGAGGGAGAGGAAAGAAAAGTGAGTGGAGAGCATTTTTCTATCGTTTGGTATGAAAGAAAAGTGGGAGTATTTTTCTTTCACATATTCAAATCATATTCCTCTCAAACTGGGAGAATTAAGGAGTGGAAGTTAAAATTAGCTAATTTTTGTCTTTTTCTTCTTTCTTCCCATTTTTCTATGATCTTTAGCAAACACATGATTATCCTCATATTTTTCCTTCTTTGCGCTTTTCTTTTCTGACAATCAAAGCCTAAATGTTGAATTGATGATTAAAAACCTTGGTTTAAAATGCATTTTGTACGGGGCTCAAGACCCTTATGTAGTAAATTCATTGTTCATAATGGATGAGACTTTGTATTCCAGACTGATGAATGATCCAGATGTTACGCATTTGCTTACTGCTTGCAGATGGTGGCAAACTGTATTGACCTTTTCTTATAAGTGGAATTCTCATTTTTATTTGTTTGTTTCCAGGTAAATATCTCATTGACGAATAGCAAAAGCAATAAACTAATATTAGATGCTGGACATGGGGATTGTGTGCTGCACATGGACCCTCCTGTTTCTGAAGGGAACTTTTTCCTCCACCTTCCTTCTTATGAGAAGCTAGTGACCCCCATCAACGGTGCCTACTTCTTGATTCTTACAGTTCTAGTTTTTGGAGGGACATGGGCTTGTTGCATGTGTATGAAGAGAAAACGGCAGGGTGGAATTCCTTATCAAGAGCTTGAAATGGGATTACCAGAATCTTTTTCAGCTAACGATGTGGAAACAGCAGAAGGTTGGGATCAGGGTTGGGATGATGATTGGGATGAGGATAATGCCGTGAAGTCACCAGGAGGACATCATGTAAGGAACATCTCAGCAAATGGTCTTACTTCTAGGTCTTCAAACAGAGATGGCTGGGAAAATGACTGGGATGATTAGGATTTTCATTGCTGAAAGAGGTTAAGATGATAACTCAACCTGTGAACTGGAAGAGGAGGTAAGGAATAGTTAAAAAGAAAGTAGATGTGATATATAAAATGTAAATTTTTCTCACACTTGCCTTGACATTAGTACGTTTTCCATATGGAAGAGTTCTCAAAAGAGGTCTATTAGGTGAGGTTTTTTCTTCTTTCTGAAGTCTTGTTAGCTCCATTTGTTTCTTGCAACACTGACGAACCACTTACCTCAGTGATGGCCTGAGTTTTCCCCACTATTTACTTGTTTTTTAATTCCCCATTTTATGGGAACAATTATTTAAGAAGAGAAAAATTATGTCTTTCTGTTTATGGCAAGGATTGTGAAAGACCGAGTAAATGGTATTTTCTGCCTACCATAGAAGAATGTCAAATGCTTACTAATGAATTATGTCTTTCTGTTTATGGCAAGGATTGTGACGGACCGAGTAAATGGTATTTTCTGCCTACCATAGAAGAATGTCAAATGCTTACTAATGCAAGGGTTTTTTTTTTTTTTTTTTGAAAGTAATGTTAGTAAGTATTCATTCTGTCACATAATTTTGTTATATTTATTATTTAGTTAATTAAATTAATATTTTTTTATTTTTAAATCATCAAGAAAATTTAATTATTTTTATATACATAAATAAAATTTGAAAGTTTTAAAAAATATTTTTTTTATATTTTAAAATAATATATATAATAATAATTAAAATCAAACTTAAATTAAAAAAATAAAAGTAATAAGTGGCTAAGTCAACTTAACTCAATTTATTCAAATTGGTTTGGAATGTCAGTTTAATATTTTTTTAATTAAAAATTAATTTAAACATATTAAATAAAAAAATATTTTATTATAATAATTTATTGTTCATTAAGAATAATAACGAGATGGATTTGGATCGGGTACCCTACATACCTGCAAAAAAATTGGAGAAAATTACAGGAACCGGGCATGGTAGAGTTACCCCTTATTATTTGAAAATGCCAAAAATCCTCTTTGTTTATTTTGATTTTTGAAATTTCGTTATAGATACCTTCTTCCGTAAATTTAACCGTTAGTCAAATATGGGGTTTTTAGTCAAAGTTTAATCCACCTCAGCATATTCATATGCAAACCCCAAAATACCTCCATTGCTTGGTTTGAACATTTTTTTTTTTTTCTCTCTCTCTTTTGTTTCTTCCCGTTCATCACTTCAACTCTTCCCTCTCTCCCAATTTCTCTCCCCCTCTCCTCTAGCTCGAAAACTCCTCTAGAAGGGCCCCAAGCCCTTCTTCTTTCTCTAACTTATTCTTCATTCTCTTTATTTCGACAAAAACAATTTTCCCTTTAAACCTTAATATAACATGTTCCATTAAATTAACATTTAATTAAACTCAACTCATCAAAAATCATCCATATAAATTGCAAAAAAAAAAAAGCACAAAAAGCAATCTATATAAAACTCAATGTTGCTTCTATTTTTAGAAAATATGATGGCAGCCATAATTTTTTTCTTATATGGTGTTTCTCTGTTATCTTCTTTTCTCACCAGATCTTCTTTTACTCCACTACAACCATTCCAAAACATACTCCTAAGAAGAAAAAAAACATAGCAACACAAGGTCTAGTGCAGTCGTAGATATGTGAGAGAGAAAAGGAGTTGGAGAGAGAGAGTAGAGGAGAAAAGAGAAAGGAGAGAAGTAGGGGTCCCTATGGGTCGGTTTGGGCCGGGTTATCATAAAATTTTAACACAGTCCATTTATATCGGATTAGAAAAATCTCAACCTAACTTAACCCATGAACCCATCCAACCTCAACTCAACTCAACCAATTCTAATCGGTTTGGGTCACCAAGTTGATATATTTTTTTTACTAAATAATTAAACCATACATATTACATAACAAAAAAAATATTATATTAAGTCCAAAATTAAATTCATTCATATTACAAGTAAAATATGTGTGCCTGAGAGCACAAAGAATATTTGATAACATAAAAAAGAAAACAATTGTCTCATGAACTACAATAGTTGTAGGCTATGTTAAATTTGGTTTTTTGGATACTACTAAGAAACTTTTTGATGACATGCACGAGAAGGATGTTGTGCTATGAAATGCCATAATTGGATGCTACATTGAAGCCAAACTTGGTAAGGATGCTTTAGCATTGTTTTATGAAATGTAAGCGAGTAATATAGAGCTTGATGAGGTGACTATGGTCAATTGCTTATCTGTATGCTCACAACCTGGACCCTTTGCTGTTAGAATATGGATTCATTGTTATATTGAAAAACACAATCTTCATCTGAATGTTGCGCTAAGAACTGTTTTAGTTGACATGAATTTAACTTACTTTAGAAGACTATTCAATTACGAAGGAAATCTGGATTTCTGCACAGTTGCTAATAATATTTTAGTAACTCAGTATTTGTTGGTCGTACTAGTGCTTTCTCACTAATCAGTCTAATTTTTGGACTATGCTTTAATGAACTTGAAAGCGACATGGGGGCTCTTAAAAGGTCATAGAGATGCAAATTGAATGGTTCATGCTTGCATGAAAGGCTTCCAGCAAGTTGGTATTACTAAGTTTTATCATACCTTCAATATTTTTTCCATCAACATTATGGTACATTTTTTTGGAATATAAGTTTATTTTCATATATTGATCTCGATTGGAATCTTGTAGGTTAGAGTGTTAATTTCTATGTTTATTTTAAAGTTACAACGGTACAAGAATCAAAATTTTGTTAGCATAAGTTAATTGTGCATCAATTTATTCTGATTGAAGTTATGCTTAAGAATAATTATGAAAGCTATTTCATAACTTGAAATCGGTATTTATTTTCAATGTAAATATTTGAAACTAAAATCTAGGTAATTGGAAAGTATGAGACTTGTTTGGACATTAGAGTATCTACTACATATAATTTTACACACTAGTAGTAATTAGAAGAGACATTTTATGATTATATATTTTATAATTATACTATCATTATTTATACACTATTTTATATTCAATAAATATAAAATATAAAATTATATATTTGACCGAGTTTCCGGTTTAGGTCGGGTTAAAAATTTTGAACCCATGACCCAACCCGACCCAACCCAACCCATCGGGTTCTAAATATTTTCAACCTAATCTCTAAAAGGACCCAACTCAACCCAACCCATTATATCGGTTTGGGTCGGGTGAGTGGGTTCACAGGTCAACCGGGTTTCATGCTCACCCCTAGAGAGAAGAAAGTGAGGAATGACAGGGAGAGAGAGTCTTCATACGAGGGTTGTATAGTCTTTTCGTTGTTTTTGTTAGATATTAACCGATTATGTATGATCAAACAATGTCAAGTGGTTTTTTTGATATTTTCAAAAAGGTAAGGAGGTAATTGTAGTGTGCCCTTAATGTCAGGGTTTTTTTGTAATTTTTCCAAAAAAATCTCGGTACTCGCCCTCATAACCGGCGGGTATACATACCTTTCCTCTATCCCCAGAACGAGTATGGATACCCGTCGTCAGGTAATTCGTATTGTTTTATTTAATACAAAATAAAAAATTACTTACACAAAATAAGAAAAACTTGTAATTATGTTTTACATGTCCAACAATTACATCTTAAAAATCATAAAATAGATAAGTTAAGATAAATAAAATGATATTGTCCCCTAATTAGATAAAAGAATATATATTAAATGAACAAATTTAATTATAAATATATAATAATATATGGGTATCCATCAGGTCAAATACCACTTTTCCCACACTCGTTTCCATATCTTACAGGTATTTTAATTTTTCACCATCACCTAACCTACAGGGGAAAATGTGCCATTAGGGTTGGATTTTGTGGGTATCTGATGGGTACATGTAAAATTATCATCCTTATCATTCATTATATTCAAAATTAAATCCATACAAAAATTCATTAAATCTTACAAATCTATCACTTACAAAGTACCTTAAATCACTTAACACAAATTCAAATAAGTTTAATTTAATACAAAACCATAGGAAAACATATAAATACTAGTTTTTGGATGTGCTTGATGAAAACCCTTAAAAGCTTAAACACGAATGTAACACAACTTACAAATTTTAAATATATATAAAATAAAATTATATAATGATCGGATTGTCGGTTTGAGTCGAAATGAAATTTTTTGAATCCGTGACCCAACCCAACTCAACGGGTTCATCAATTTTTCAACCAAATTAAGTCATTGCACCCATTTGAGTTGGATTGGTGGTTCCATCGGGTTGGATGCTCAACCGTAATAACTATGATCGAACTCAAGGCACGCTTCTATAAAGAGGGAGAGACCTAAACCTTAAGGTCTCGTTTGACAATGATTTATGATTTATAAAATGATCTTTGAAATGGTTTATGAGAAAATAACAATAGAAGTATAATTTGTATAGTGCTTGGTAAAACAACAATTAAATTATAATCTATATAGTGTTTGATAAAACAATATTGAAAATAGTTTTTTGAAACAAATTCAGTTTATTAGAAACATATGTCATTTCATATTTTTTTCATAAGCCATTTCTATAAAGGTGTTTTGCTTGCCTTCTGTTTATAAGAAACAAAAGACTTATATGAAACTTTTAATATAAAGTTTGCGAAGTTCTTTTAAAATTTTCACTTTTTTAATAATAAAATTAATGTTCTTAATTTATCACCTAAAATACAATCACATGAACTAGAACCCATGTATATGACCCAGCGGTTTGGCTTAGTGATCACTTTTGGGTATTTTATTTAAGACTACAAAAACACTCAATTTTAATCAGTTTTTCATTAATCCGTAAAAAAATTGTATGTATATATAATGAAAATATTTTTCTTATAAATTTTTTTACATGAAATTTGACATATATGATTTATAAATATTTAATCCAACAATCATTTTGATAAAATATAAATTATATAAAAAAACTATCAGAATTACGTAAAACAACGTTATTCTTACATCACTTGATCTTGACTCGTACATGTATGTACATATACTCCTGTCGACTGTTAAGATAAGCACCCCTTAATGTCGTTAATATATAACCCCACACTCAATTCAGTAGGAGAAATTGGTAGCAGGTCCCATGAATTGGTGTCGCATCAAACATGGGTCTACCACTTAATGGTGTATCCACTTTGTTAGTTCATATATTATTACCTTTGTTATTTCCAAATCTCCATAAAAAGCTTTAGATCGTGGAATGAAGATAATGCTTATGTTTGTTTTCTATTGAATTAATATTTTTAGTGTATCATTCCCTTTATGTGAAAAGAAATTACTGCATTGCTGTTACATCCCCAACTAAGGATTAATAATTTCTATCTCTCATGTAAATACACACACCCATTATGACACGTGTAAATGGGATTAAATTAAACAAAAAAATATCCATGTTCATGGAGTGCATTACTCAAATTGTCCCCCACGAAAATCAACCTTAAAATGCTCTTATAGTCAGTTGGTACATGGTGGAATAGCATTTTAGGTGCTTAGCAGAATTGACAGTGCGGGGTTTTATCATTTTGTCTCTGGATAAAGTGAACAAAGAAGCAAAGGCCAATAATAACTTAATTCTTCTTTTCAAGGATTATTAAGCAAGCACTCTTTCTAATTATGACAAATTTTAGTTTATTTCTTTTCCTTTCACAGGGAAAAAAGCAAGGAGAAACGTGAAAAAGTTCTCATTGGAAGACATAGGAATGATTATCATGCACTAAAAATAATAATTCTACCATTCAAAAAAGTTATATTAGTGCTTTTCCAGGGCCCCCATGTGATGCACATTCATGATGTCCAAACACATTTGATTCGGTTACCCATAGGGTCCAACACCATCAGATTAAATCAAAACTTCACATCAAAGCAGAAATTATTTACCATATTCTGCTTAAACAAGAGTGATCTTGTGATAAGAAAACTGAAAACCAACTTTGAAAGAGTGCTTTGCTTGTAATATAATCAGGCATTAGTGGGTACACATGCAAGTGCGCATGACTGTAGGTTTGAATTGAAAAAGGTTCTTGACTATGTTGCACCTAAGGGTGCAAAAATTCTCAGAAAAAAAAGCAAAAGAATAATCAATATAAACCTTTAAAGTAAATATAAAGCAAAAGAATGCATTTTTTCAACAGCATCATATGTTTGTGTTATTGAATTTGATCATCTTGAGTTCTTAACTTTTGAGCTGTACAGCTTACTAGTGGTTTTTTTCTTTCTAATCTAATGGCTGGGCTACACAACAGGGTAACCAAACAGAGTATAATGTTTCCTTTAACTAATTATCCCATCATTAATTTAATTTAATTTTGTTCTTCTTCTTCCTCTTCTTTGTAGTGAATAACTAAAGATGGGCCACATTAAGGTCAAGTAACAACAAAAAGCAGGGTGGGATATCTGATAAATTTGAATTGAATTAACATGTAGAGTCCAACCAAGAACAAACAGTATGAAACAAGCACTAGATAATAAAACAAAAGACAGATTTTACTCTGTTGTCTATAGAGAGTAATATCATATGGTATAACATCAAGGTCTCATATCGAACCGGTGAAAAGGAATCCGGTAACTGAAACAATCTAAATCCATTTAAAAAGAAGAAAAAACCAAAGGGTACAGACAAAAAAAAAACAATAAGAACAAAGAAAAAAAGTTGTAAGCAATGGACATTGAATATTCTTTTGCTTTTTTTTTTTTGTTCTACAGACAAACCGGATTCATCTTCACCAGAAAACACAATGCTTTGTTTTTTCTTTTTCCCTTGATCTCTACAAAGCTTAATTCATTCCAGCTCCTCTTGCCCTTCTGAAGGGCATTGGATCAGCTCTAAAATATTGATCACCTCTTCCATATCAGGGCGATTTGATGGTACTTGAGATGCACATATTAAACCAAGCTTTACCACAGGAATTGCCTCCTCAGCTGGAAAATTACCGCAAAGCCTACCATCAACACAATCTTCCACCCTGCCATTCTCCAATGCACCCCTCACCATGTCACAAAGAACCACCAAGTCATCTTCCATGTATTCCACAGGTCTCTTCCCAGTTACCACCTCTAAAACCAAGACACCAAAACCATACACATCGCATTTCTCAGTTATCTTCACTGTTCGACAAGCAAACTCAGGAGCCATGTACCCGAGTGCACTTTGGATTTTGCTGCTTAAGATGCAGCGATCTAACATTGGCAACAGCCTTGCCAGTCCAAAGTCTCCCACCTTGGGTTCACCAGAGCTGTCTATCAGAATGTTTGTCGATTTCAGATTGTAGTGAATAATGTCCATTCGATGCAAATAGGCCAAACCTTTTGCCATTCCAAGAACTATGTTAAACCTCTGCCTCCACGAGAGAGAACTTCGGCTAGATCCATCGTGGAGATGCTTATACAAACTCCCACTGGGGACAAATTCATAAATGAGGAGCTGCAAGGATGGGGTCCAGTAATATCCTTCAAGTGCCACAAGATTTTGGTGCCTAATCTTTCCAAGTTTTTTCACTTCCCTTTCAAAATCCTCTTGTGACTTGATCAAACTTGAAACTGTTAGCTTCTTGATGGCAACTGAACGCCCATCTCGGAGGATTGTTCGATAAACAACTCCAAACCCGCCACGACCAAGTTCACAGTCCTTGTTGAGCAGTGCATGGGCCCCAGCCACAAAGTCGGCATCACCAGAAAACATTACAAGCTTGCCATAATTTGGATCATTAGTGGGAGAACAACTGAAATCTTCGCCACCAGATAATGCGAGGGCTGCAGCAGAATGTGACATAGCAGACCGCACATGGATATTAAGGAGAGTGACAGCCACTACACCAATGCCAATCAAAGCTGCTGCACCTATGGCAATGAGGACAGAGATGCTGAGTACAATCTTCTTGCGGTGGCGATTTAAAGAGGAGCCACTACAGGATTCTGAAGAGTTAGGGTTGAGGACAATGGGCTTCGGATGGACAGAAGGGCAAGAGCGGTTAACAATAGAGCCACATAAGGACGGATTACCAGACACAGACGAGCGAGGGATGGTATTGAAGAAACCCCCAACTGGTAGTTCACCTTGAATATGATTGTGAGATATATTAAAGAATAAAAGGTGAGAAAGATTTGTCAACTCCTTAGGTAAGCTTCCAGAAAGGTCATTCAGAGACAAGTCTACATATTGAAGGTTGCTTAGGTTCACAATGGCTGCAGGAACTGGGCCAGAGAGGTTGTTCTGAGATAGAATTCTGCGCAGAATGAACAAATAAGGGAAAAAAATTGAAAAGAAAAATTGTTAGAATGATACAGAGTCTTTTGGTTGTAAATTGAAACTTGAAAGTCTTATCAAATTGCCACCAAAGACAAGAGAACATACAATCACACAGGAAAAATGAAAAATTACAATCAGACGCGGCACTAGTAAGAGACCAAGATTGTGGAGACCGTAAAAAGTAACATAGCTGCTACCTATCAAAGACTGTACAGGGACTAATTGTTTGGAGAAGTTACTATGCAAACTCACAATTTTTCTATTTAAGAAAGCTTTAAAAGTTTGGAATAACAATGTAAATAACCCAAAACAAAACATATAAAGCCAAAAGCAGCAATGGATAACTTACAAAGTTGTTAGAGATGAGCAGTTCTTAATTTGAGTTGGAATCTTTCCGAACAGGAAGTTCTTCTGCAACCTCAGTTCCTTGAGTGAAGCTGCTCGTCCGATTTCTGAAGGAATGCTTCCATTTAGCAGATTATCACTCAAGTCAAGAACCTGTGTGGTTTTCAAATCTCCTATGCTTGTTGGAATAAAACCAAAGAGACGGTTCCTGGACATATTCAACAACACCAAGCTACCAAGAATTCCGATATGAGATGGAATTTCACCAGACAATTCATTTGAAGACAAATCCAAGATCTGAATGCCTTGATAAAAGGCCACCATGGAGGACTCGAGTGAAGAATTTTCTAAGCCTCCATGGAGTTTATTACCAGAAAGTAACACATTTTGTGAGCTGATCTTAAACATCCATGAAGGAATATTACCCGTCAAGAGATTCTTGCTCACATCTATAGCCAATAAGTTAAAGCAATTTCCCATGGACTCTGGCAAGCCCCCAGTGAGCTTGTTCATCGATAGATTTAATTCCTTCAAGAATTGAAGATTCCCTATAGAAAACGGAATCCTACCAGAGAAATTATTCGCGGAAAGATCTAAACTCTCGAGGCTTTTTATTTCTCCAACCCAATCAGGAACTTCACCGGTGAATGAATTTCGTCTTAAACTAATATAAGAGCAAGAACCAAGCCTCTGCATTGAATCTGGAAGTTTCCCAGATAAATAGTTTTCACTAAAATTCAGTGATTGCAAAAGCGAACAACCTCCAATATCCCCTGGTACCTCACCAAAGAACCTGTTCTTAGCCAAATTTATCGATCTCAAATCATACAAACTCCCAATTCCATCTGGAATCACTCCCTCCAACAAGTTATCAGAGAGATCAAGTGACTGTAACCCTCTCAAAAACCATATTCCTTGTGGCAATTCCCCAGAGAGCCGATTAGAAGAGTAGTTAACCGAAGAAAGAGCCGAGCACGAGCTCAAAGAATCAGGAACCTGCCCTATAAGGTTATTCCTCGCAAAGGAAACTGACCTTAACGACCCACATTGCTCGAAAAAGTCACTTGGGATCCAACCCGAGAGATTGTTTTCACTCAAATCAATTACTTGCAAACTCCCCAGGTGAGGCAAATCAGGGTTTATGGTCCCGTTAAGGTTGTTGTTTGCTAGTGACAGAACTCGAAGGAACTGCAACCGCAAGAGTCCACGGCCGATGTGCCCAGAAAGAGAGAAACCGTCGAGGACGAGCTCCGAGACCCGGTTGTTTGTCGGGTCGCATTTGACTCCGACCCAGTTGCAGGGATCATCGTCTTCCTGGTTCCATGATGTAAGCTTGGACTTTGGGTCTTGTAGACCCGCCTTGAAGACGATCAACCCGAGAACGTCGTCGTTGAATGTCGGGTCTAGAGATTGTACAACAACTGCTGTGACTAAAAGAAGAACAATTTGGTTGTTTATCATCTTTTTTCTCCCTCTTTTAAATACTATATTTCTGTAGTAAAAAGAATGTTAGGCTTCCATAAAAAGAATTAAAAGAAGCTTCTCTTAAACAGATGATTTTGAATAGATTAGTAGAGGAAATTTCCTGTCCGTACACAGATTCAGATAGAGAGAGAAGCCAAAGATGGTGAAACTGCAGTAATAGCAGAAAGAGGGAAGAAAACAGGGGTTGGAAATGAATAATTTTCAAAATTTATTTTAAAGATTTAAAGAAAACAAAAGAAGATTAGCAGTAACCTTTTGACAAGATAACCCAGTGACCATTTTAGACAAAAGAACAAATGAATCCCCCCAGCAAAACCACTTTACTCTTTTTTCTTGTTAATTGAGCTTAAAAAGAAGAGAAAAAAAAAGAACAAAAAAGAAAAAGGGAAATATTCACAGCTCGATCTGACCAACAGAAACAGAGAATCAAAGCTACAACAAAACTCACATTAACTCACTGGGCAACTAAAGAAAAATCTTCGTCTAAAAAATTAAAATTCAAATAAACTAAAACATCTAACTCAAAGAAAAATACACACACGAGAACTTAAAAAAATCAATAAAAGAAAAGAATACTACTCCATAACAGAGCTGACAGAGATGGATGTAGAGTCGTCTCCTTTGATTCACCGGAATCGAGAAGCTTCGGCATAGATTCTAGGCGGGAAGTTCGCAGAGAAAGCAGCAAATGAGCGGGAGAGAGATAGAGAGGATTCAAACCCTAGGCAGCATTAATGAGTGAGTAATATACTCAGAGAAAACAAAGGTTTTGTTTCTCTGTTTGCTAAGCGAACAGAGAGAGAGAGAAAGAGTAAAGCAATAAGCATTTAAAGCTCCTAACGGCGAAAACAGAGGGCAGGTGCAGAGGTTGGAGGAGGGGCAGTCTTTTTATTTTGCCTTTTTTTTCTTTTTTACTCATTCGGTCAAACAAGAATCCGATGTGTCATACACGTGGTACTTCTTCTTAGTCTTTTCTCCATCATCTGACGTGGCATATCTCTCACACTACCCCACCTTTTTTTTTACCGGAAATAGTAAATCTTTTCCCTCGTAATCACAATTTATATATATTATAAATTTTAATTTATAATTTATAATTTTTTATTTTTATTTTTTTTAGTAAATGTTGATATCAAAAATATATTGATGAGTTAAAAGTCTGAGTTTTGAAAGAATCAAGAAGAGGTGAGTTAGAGGGTCACCGGATGGAATACTTCTCCGAAGCTTTTGTTAGTGTATGATAAGATATACCGAAATAATGATGTTCCGTTTTTAGGTTCAAAGAATCTCTCCCTTTTAAAATACTCACCTGAGTCTTTTTATAGGGTTCTGAGACGGTCTTTCATCCAGGACGGTGATGACGTGGAAGCCTAATTGGGTGGGCAATGATGACCAAGAAGCCCAGCTGTATTGTCTTGCTGCCTCGATTAGGGGTTGTTCACGTATGAGGCAGCCCTTGTGCCAAAGGCGGTGATGACCTGAGATCTAGCTGTTCGAGTTTAAGTCATCCGCATGTTCTCTTGCTGTCTAGTCTTGAGATGATACACGTATCCTCTTTTTATTAAGCGTGTGTTTTATAAAAATATCGGTAAAAAAAAAAAGGTCTATTTTTCCTATTATTAATTTCTTATATCGTTGCTGATCACCTTCATACACTTGTACTACTATTTATATTAAATTAAACTTGTAATCTGTTTTGTTGAAGTTTGATTTTAGTTTTACTTTGCCCGAGATGAGAACTTGAAGCTCTGATAAAACGGTAAAAATATGTAAAAGAGTGGCAGTCGTTTACTGTTTTACCTTGAAGGGTGTTGTTGGTTCTTCATCGAGAGGGAATTTCTCGACAAACAAGAGAAAGCCCTTGCTCTGACTCTTAAATCTGAATTGACTTCCATAAAATATTGTGTACTTCCCCAAAAAAATGGATATATCGTCAATTTTGTCATAATCCTGCCTCTTTTGGCTCTGTTTTCCACTTCAATTTTGCTGGAAACGAACTCTACCACTTGCTTTTTTTGGTGTTGCCTGTTGATTTTTTAGTTTCATTGACTATCAGATCTTAGATCTGCTCAATTAAATTACTATACTACTAGTATAATACAGAACTACAGATCCTTTTCGTTTTTTTGGTCCTTTTCAGTTTCTTGTTTCCAATTTCCACACCTTAATCCCTCTTATCGATGCTATTAATGAAACGTGATTCAAGGGGATGCCAGTTTAACATAGACTGCAGATGAGTGGCGTAAATGGCGCGTAACCTAAATCTTTAATCTAAAAGTAGTACATGGCCGAGCTCTTGGAAAATCCTTACTTGCATAGGCCGAGGCATTGTTTTTGTTTTGGGGAAGATTTTATTGATAAGTTTGAAAAAATTTATCAATAAAATTACACAATAATTAAACATTCAATTTTGGATCTAAGTGCAAAAATAGAGTCAAATCCAACCAAAAATTTTACCAAACGGTGGGTGGAGTCTTTTTATTTTTTTTTTATTTTTAAAAACAACTCAACCATACATAAATGATTATAGCATTAATGATGGTCACAACTGTAGTTTGGTAATTCATTGAACAAACTAATGCAGAAGGATCTCGATCATAATCCATAAAGCAACGAAACAAGTTCCATCTTTTACCAACAAGCCTGAGGATGGCACCAACCTTTGTTTGTTACTCAAATCACCTGCTTTTATCTCATCAGTACAAATACAAATGATATTTAATATTTCATCATTCTTCATTGAATATATTTTTTTGTTAAAATAATATATCAGTGATAAACAAACTTATTTATTAGGAAAATAATGTATTTGATGATAATATAAAAAATTCCGGCAAATATATTGGTTTTAGTGCTAAATGTGTTTTTTAAATATCAAATATAATTTTTTATAAAAATAATATAGTAATAAAACATTATACCTCACTTTTAAAGAGGGTTTTCACTAAACAATTAAAACCGATTGTTTCGAGTAGTTTCGATCTAAATGGTTCGGTTAATCAGTTAAATCGGTATTAAATTGATTAACTGATTAACTGAATAATATATATCAGTTAATCGGTCGGTTGACGATTAATTTTTTTAAATCGATTAAAAATTAATTAATATTAATAATAAGTTAAATATAAATATAAATATAATAATAATAATATAGACTAAATATATAATATATATAATAAATTCTAAAACTTAATTATATAAAAAAATATTGATTAACTAACCATACCAATCGAAATTAACTCGATCAGTTAATATCAAAATATTTAAGTTATTTCAATAAAAAATTTTATAAGAAAATCGATTAAAAATTTTAACGGACTAAACCGTCATTTCGATAATTTGCACAAATCACTAAGTGAGTCAATACCTACTCTTTCTTTATAGATTTTCTATTATTTTTCTTTTTTTTTTCGCTATTACTAGGAAGTTTAGAACCCAGCAAAGCAAGAAACGAGGCCCAGAACTTGTCCAAGGCTATTCGGCTCTTTTTGGCCTATAGTTAGTCCTTTTACACAAGTGAAGTGCTAAATACACTATCCCATAAAACACCGTTCTCCCCGACTTAATTGAAATAGACAAAAAAAAAAAAAACAAAGGGGGAAAAAATAGTCCTTCTCTGCCCATGTGGATAGTGTATTTAACACTTCCTTTTACACGGTTCGGCCCGAGCTTACTTAGTACCTGTTGGTATAGTTTTTTAAACAGTTTATGCTATTAAAAAGTAAAAATCATGTCAAAAACCTTTTTTGATCTGTTTTTTTAATAAATAAGGACTTGTAAATAATTTTAAAAAAATGATTTAGGTTCAAAATCAAAAATTATGTTTTGTAACTTTTAATTTCAAAACCAATTTTTATATTATTCATATTCTTTTTTTAAACAGTTTATGCTATCAAAAAGTAAAAATCATGTCAAACATCTTTTTTGATCTGTTTTTTAATAAATAAGAACTTGTAAATAATTTTTAAAAAATGATTTAGGTTCAAAATCAAAAATTATGTTTTGTAACTTTTAATTTCAAAACCAGTTTTTATATTATTCATATTCTTAAATTACCCTAGTGTGGTAAAGATATTTAACTATTCATATTCTTAATCTAATTTTAAATATAACAATAATACTAAAACATTTAAATTATTATTTAATAAAAACATTTACTATTAATTTGATTTAATTATGAATAAATATTATTATTTTAATTAATATTAATTTAAATATTTTAATTGTTTATATTTTATTGTGAATAAAATTAATATATTTATATTTGATTTGATGAAACAAAAACCTTTAATAGTGAAATAGTATTCCTATACTATTTTTAATAATTTCATCATTTAAAAGTAATTTTATAATTTATTTGTCAAACATATAAATTAATTTGTTAATATTTTTAATATAATTTTTACTAGACATTAAACAGTTGTAAACTCCACAACACTTCTATATAAAAATGTTTAAAATTACTTTTGAGTTCTTACAATAAAATTGTAAGTTAAGCTAAATGGGCTATTATTTGGACTACGCCAAGAAAAAAGAAAGAACCAAACCCAATTTCTTGTCATAAAAACTAAAACCAATGGAAGGGGCACATGGCCTATACCCAAGGCCCACTTGGAAACCTATGAGCTCCAAACAAAGTATTGCTTCTTCTTCTTCTTCTTTTAACACTGGCGGGGAGAGGGAAGAACGCAAGTTTCCTATATGATAGACTCAAAAGTCACCACTAAGTCAGAAAGCTCGGGTCTAAAAATCGGGTTGAATTGAATTAAGTTAGAAGTTAATACTAACTCAACTTAAAAACATAATTTTTTCAACTCTAATTCAAACCTAACTCATGATAAATTACATAAATTCAACCCTTAACCTAACTCATGAAAAATTGAGTTAAGTTTAAGTTGGTTTATCAAATAAAAATCATACTAAAATAGATTGGATCAGATTGATCAGATCAGATTCTTAAATTCTATTTTTTTTTCATTTTATAAGTAAATATTTTAAATAAGATTTTAAATGCATCAAATTAACAAACTCAAGTTTTAATGCATATCAGACATTTATAATATGTTTGAGAGGATGCTTTTGAGGATTAAGTAAGGGAAAGAAAATCAAGGGTTAATTAAAAACTACATTTATGAGTTTCTCTCACAATGAGAGAAAAGATTTCTTGGATTTTCCAATAACTTTCAAAAACCTTAATTTATCAATTTTTTTAGCACTCTAAATTGGGGGATTTGCATGGTTTTTATTAAAATTAAGATTATTTATCATTCATTACTTTTTTTACCTTATAAAACTTCAAAACAAATGAAAGTTTTCAATTTTTTTTTTTTTATTTCCCTACCCTTCATTTGCTTTAGATATCCTTATTTCCTATTCCATGAAACTTCAAAACACACTATTAAATTTCAAACTTTCAAACATTCTACATAAATCGAATTAAGCTAGCAACATTGGTTTTATAATTAAATTTGGTCGCCTCTGTTATAGGTTGATCTAAGGTTCTAAAACTTCAACTTTAACCCATTTTAAATTTAATTTGGATTTTATGAGGTCTTTGTTCTTTTCATCCTTTTCGGTATCATTCTCATATAAAAGCCTTGGTATAGTTCTCCTCGTTTATGTAATTTTTTTTTCCAGATTTATAAAAGGGTAAGGAAATGTTTAATCCCACCACAATGAATAATTTTTCTAACAAAAAATTAAAATTGAATCGATATTTTTCAATCATACCCTATTTTAGTTTGGCCTTAAAAAATTTCATCATAATTTGTTGAGGATCGCGATCATTTTCGTTTAAAAATTAAGATGAAAGTAAAATTCATGGTGAAATTAAATGTTAAATTGATAAATTTAAATATTTTTCATTCGATGATGTGATATTCAATCCAATTATAAACTTAACTCAATTTCAATTTTTAAATAAAAAAAATCATGATCCACTTGTTGAAAGTGCAACTTGGGATAGACTACCGATCATTTTTCCTTTTTTTCATAATGCATGCGTTTTGTACCAACACGAAATACATCTGTTTTGCCAACCACAACTGAACGGCAGAATCACAGCTTAGGTACCTTGCTTGTATATTCATTCTAGCACAAAAAGGGGCTAAAAAAAAGGTCACTGCTTGTTTATACGCATCAATCCTTTTCTTGCTTTCGCTGCCAGTCAGTATTGGTAAATTGACAACCGTCCGAAAAGAAATATATACTCCGTATTATAGAGTACATGAAAAAAACATCTAAATTAGTCTACAATAATCCGACAACAAAAACCGGAGAATCGTGAAACTCGTCTAGGAGCTGCGCTTTCTATTCTCTGAAAGAAAGTCATATGGTTTATGGTATTTTTTTATATCATATTTAAATAAGTTTAAATTTATTTGTTTAAAATTATTTTGGGATAGATTTAAATAAATTTATTTTAAGATAAATATCATTTGCTTAAATCTATTCAAACACCTGTTGATCAAGACAATTTTTGCTTTAAAAAAGATTTAAACAAATTGATTTAAATTTGTTTAAATCTACCCCAAACATCGTTTATGATTGAATTAAAAATTTAACATAAACATTAAATACTTCTAAAGAAACGTTTTTGTAACATCTTTAATTCAGTTTAAATCAATTTAGTTTTAATATTTTATTTAAGTTGTCTTTTAATTCATACAAAGAAAATATCGATTTACTTTTTAGAGATTTAGATAATTACAAATCTTTATAAATCAATCATTATCTCTTTAAATAATATGATCTTTTGAATCATCTGACAATTAAAAGCTCAATTTAATTATATTACTCAAATAACCAAATTAATTTAATTTTTTTTAATTCAATCACTATTTAAATAGTATCTAATCAAAACTAAGTTACAATAATTATAATTAAATGATTCAATATAAATCTCATTGACTCTTTAATATATATATATATATATATATATATATATATATATATAAAGATTATTTACATACTTGGTCAAATAAACATTGATGTCGTTGAATCTAATTGTAATATTTCTCCCCTTGTAATGACAATATCTTAAATTCAATTATAGTTATCATGAACCATGATGTGCCAATAAATTGTGAAAAAACAAAACACAGAAATCTTATTCAAAAAGAGTGTCAAGAGAACCAAAAAAAAAAAAAAAAAACAAAGAAAGTAGGTTTGGCCCCAAAGACCCAAAATCACTTGTCGCTATTGTAGAACTGTATTCAAAGACCTCTTTATTCCTATCAAACAAAGATCAGATGTCACGATGGTTGTCATGATGACTCATGAAAGGCTAAAAACAAGATCAGGAGCACTGAGATCGATGCACCTTTTGTGTACCATATCACAAACACCATCCTTGGAGATTCAATGGACCCAGCCAGCACATACTTTTGTTGTTCGTTACGTGTCACAAAAACATTAAAAGGTTCCCAATTCTCAGACATGTCATCATCCGGCGTCGTTTAACAGCTTTTTTGACAGACTCGAATTTCACCTCGTGTGTTTTCTTTTTCTTTTAAACAATCACACAAAGTTCCCGTCTTCGTGGTAAAAGAGTAATTTCTCGTTGAAATCAACTCTTCTACTTCACAAATTTTACCGTAGAAGAGTTGATTTCTTTTTGTTTGCTCCTTTAAATCCCTTAGCACACTTGTGCCCTTCCCCTCGTGAGCTTCGCCTCTGTATATTAACCAAAGACTCAGTCCCTCTCTCTCTGAAACTACATCGTTTAGCAAAAAATGAGTGTTGCAGTGGAGTTGTTCTCAATCAAAAGCCCTAACTGCTCATTGAAGAGAGATTGTTCTTCTCCTCCAGTGGTGTTGTCTGCATCATCGTCTCTACGGTTCAAATCTCTGCTCAGACCTCATAGTTGCGGTCTTTCGATTGTGAGTCGAAGAGTTGTTACGCCGAGAGGGCTTGGCGTTGGCTTTCGTTCTCTTGATCGACGGTGTTCATTGAATCGATCGCATGTCGCTTTTGCTTCTTCTCACGAGGAATCGGTAAGCTCAGCCTTTTATTTTTACATATATACTTGTATACAATTCTATTTTAATCAGTAATTGATTTAGGTCTTTTTGGATAATGAATTCGGTGGTAATGAAATTCGAGGCTAGCATTTCGTTTTGTGATTCTAACTAGTGATGCTTAAATCATGCGTACGAATTGCTTCTTTAATTGCATTTTTTACTGCTATTCATTTTTGGCCCATTTATTTTTGAAAAATGCAATGCTAAATCTTGTAAGGAAAAAAACGGGGCTTAATATTTAAGAATTTCTTCATGTCGTTTTGAACTAAGAGTGTCCTGTAATGGTTCTTTGAATCTCGATATTTTAGAAGTACTCAGAGATTGAAGTGGAGAAGGAAAATGATGATACCAATTTGGGAGCTGAAGAATCGCAAGAAGCATGGAAACAGGCTGTTGCTTCTTTCAAAGAACAAGCTTTAAAGATGCAGAGTCTGTCAGAAGAAGCATACAAGGTTAACTCTAAAAAAGCATTGGAGATTTTAAAAGATACTTCTGAGCAGCTGAAAATTCAAGCAGAAAAGGCAAGAAATGATTTGGGCGTCATAGCAAAGGAGATCAGTGAAGAGGGTAAAGAATATCTTTCAACGGCGGCGGTGAATTCCCCTGAACCAGTGAAGGAAATTGTGGAGACGTTCTCTTCTTCAATTGATGATCTGAGTCACGTTTCAGAAGCCCGTGATTTTCATGTTGGAATACCCTATGGTATGTGCAATGTATGACATTTTTTTCGAACAGTTAAGTCAACTTTGTTATAAGAGGCAGAAGCTTAAAGAGTCATAACACCCCACGTGGATATCTCTCATGGAATGCCTGTCATGTTTTTAATTGCATGGGTTACTGTTTTCATTCTATCTTTTGGCTATCATAATTGAAGTTGATTTTTTTTCAGCTTTTATATGAGTTATCATGATATTTCTTTGCTTTGCAGGTTTGCTTCTTTCTCTTGGTGGCTTTCTTTCCTTCATGCTAACGGGCAGCATTTCTGCCATTAGGCTTGGTGTTATCCTTGGGGGAACTCTTTTAGCTTTAAGCGTATCAAGTTTAAGAGCACAAAAAAGAGGAGAACCAATTCCTCTAGCGTTGAAAGGGCAGGCAGGTCAGTATGTTTGTGTATAATTGATCTTTAAGGTTACTGCTTATAGCCATAGTTATCAGAACCGGACCGGCTGGTCTGATCGGTTCGGCTGTGAACTGGAGGCCGGAACAGTCCGGTTCTTATGAAAGACCGGCCAACAGGTTCAACCACTTTGAACCGTTTGTGAACCGGCATGAACCGGCGTGAACCGTCTAGTTTTTTACGAACCGGTCGGTTTTTAGAAATTGAGTTAAAATCACCTAATAATCACAAAAAAACTAAGTCATGAC
This sequence comes from Bretschneidera sinensis, assembly GCA_023935145.1. Lineage (NCBI taxonomy): Eukaryota > Viridiplantae > Streptophyta > Magnoliopsida > Brassicales > Akaniaceae > Bretschneidera > Bretschneidera sinensis. The sequence continues at coordinate 142,770,780 of CM043697.1, forward strand.
TTAAACCTTGGTTAGCTTAGTGAAAGTGTCAACACCCAACCACCAAGCTAACTATCTTCTTGTAAAATTAATGCCCATATTTAACATTTTACCCTTGACTTATATAAAATATATATGATAAATATTTTAATACATTTGCACTATATTATATATAGAACGCTTTGGAGATGCTCCTAAATTAGATGTTTAATTTTAACTCTTATGAATTATTATTTGTTAATTAATCACGATTAAAACTTGCTTTTATTGAACTTGAGTTAATATTCAATGGTAATTTTGTAGATTTTATACTTTTGCAGGTATTTGATATAATATAATTAATATTTTATAATTATTATATATATTTTATTATTTTTTATGAACCAACGGTTCGACCATTGATTCACTGGCCAGTGCCTCGACTGGTTTGATGTTTGATACGATTTTGATAACTATGCTTGTAGCTGATTTGTTGTTTACTACTTTCTCTTCATTATATTTAGTTTCATCAGTATGATAATTTGAGACAAGTTATAACATCATATTATACTTCTCTTTTTTCCCACCACTATTTACATTTTGGGATTCATTATTCTGCTTTTGTATGTTCTACAGCAATAGCGGCTATAATATCTTTGAGGGAGATGCGTTTGCTATCTCAGGTAGGGTTTCATCATGCAGCTATTAACTTTCTAACTGTTCAGTAAGTGCCTCACACTTTTAATCTAATGTTTTCTGCTTCTTTTTCCTTTTGCAGAGACCTACAGTTCTTAGCTTTTTAACAACTGTTATCAGGTTTGCAAGATTCTTTTATCTTTCAAGTAGTTAAATTTACATTTTCCTTTGGTGAGCTTATGACAAAACCACTACTTGAAAGGCATGATTGGATAGTTTTTATCCCCCTAGACAGCAATAAATTCTGTCACCTTGAAGGTGAAATATGGATTTCTCTGTTGCTGATAAAAAATCATGCATGTTACTCGTCTTGAAGGTTGCTTTTTTGACCCAGGTCCTGAAGTACCTTGCTTATGAGGCTTTGCGACTGGGATGCATGGCTTCCCTTGACTCATTTCCTTTTGCCCCATCCTTGGGGATAGGTGTAAAAGTCTGTGAGGTGTGGAGAAACCTGGAGGTATATTGTGTCAGTGCAGTCCTCTGGTCAATGATGGAGAAATGGGGCTGTAACAAGTTTGAAATTTGAGCTTATAAAAAAAACAAGTTGAAATTTGGGGATAGGAAATTAGATTTCTGCTCAAAGTTTGTTTCAGTCAAATATCAGACCTGAGTCATCATACAATTTTTCACTAGTTATGGGTTGATTGACGAAGTTTGTTCTTGATGACATACATTCTCTTATGTTTATTAATAATTTAGCTGCAGTTGATTAATTGGGATATACAGCTTATAGGAGGGAAATAGATGTCAGAAAGTAAGCATTGGGTTTACCTTTTGCGAGGATGGAGGGATAGCAATAGATTTTATTCATAGTGCAAAGGAAGTGGATGAGGTTAAGAAAGTGCTGTTGTAAATGTCTACAACTCCTTATTCATCTCAACATGTAAAGTTGGTCAGACTTTATGCTTGTTGGGCTTCAAAGGATATGATTCTTTGATGTGTGCCCAAGATGAGAGTTGGAGAAGTTTAGATGGATGGCTAGTTCTTACGAAAGGCTGGAACAAGGAATCTGTTCCAGTTGGACCAGATTAAGGACCTAAGGTGGATTCATGGGAGAGATTAAGCAAAGATGGTCGCATGCATCAAAGATAAATAGATTGGATTGGTTTGACCAAATATATATGTGCAATTGCGGAAGAGGGATATAAAAAAAAGGAACATGCTGTTGAAACTAGGGTTTAGGATAGGAATCGCTTAAGGTAGAGTTGAATCAGATACTAGAAATATGGTCTAGTTGATCAAGTTTGTTTGTACAAAAATCTGGATTTACCATCTGTGTTTCCATGATAGCATATAGTTGTATCTTCATCCTGATTGGAGTGTCTACTGTCTCATTGCTCTCTCACACATGCATGTTTGCATGGGCACCCATATGTGCACACTCGTGAAAGATCAATTCCCGGATGTTTTCACTATTTTGAGAGATAAAGATGCCCTTATTTGTTCTTGCATATCCTCATCCGAAGGTGTGTTGGCTTGGGATTTTCCTTTCAACCAAAATGTGTATGAGAGTGCTAGCAAGTGTTTGGAAGCCTTATATAGCAATAGTCTTGATGTGGCGAGATGATTTGGTTAAATGGAAGCCTAACCCGGATAAGCGGTTTGAGATGAAGTCTTATTTCAAGATTCTTATTGATAAGATTCCTTTAGAAGTTTCCGTTAACTTCCCTTGGAATTTATTTGGACTCCAAATGCCCCTAAAAAATTAGTTTCTTTTATTGGGTAGTCGCTTGGGAGAAGATTCTTATTCTCGATTAGAAAAGGGAAAAGTTATTGTTAATAGATGCTTCATTTGTAAAGAATGCACCAAGTCTGTTTTTCATCTTTTATTGGAGTGTCCATTGACTCGTAGTTTATGGGAAATGGCTTATTGTGTTTTGGGTATCTCGTGGGTTGTCTCCAATTCTGTAAGAGATGAACTTTGGGCTTGGGAGTATTATTCGTGATTCTAAGGAGATTAAGAAGGCATAATCTTTGATACCCCTTTGGTCATTTCTATCTTTTGGCTTGTTTGGAATGAGAGGAAAAAGGGGTTTGTATTGGGGAAGAACGTCCTATAGATATAATTAGAGATAGATGGTTAGTTCCCTTAATTTTTTGTGTAAGGGTAAAAATTTTGTTAATAAGGATGATTTCATTGATTTCGTGGAGATGCTATCTTGTAGATAGTCATTTGTACATGGGTTAATGCCTCTTGGTGCTTTTTCATACAATATTTACTTATAAAAAAATGCTTTAAAGCTGTAATCTCGAATGACTTGTTTATTACTCTATATGTAGTCTGCTTTCTCTGATAAGTTGCTTCTCTGTGCAGTGGTGCAGTGGTGGCATTTTACGTGTATAGGATCACTGGTGATGGTAAGACAAGAACAGGGTCAGACTTGGAACCCAGGGCAGAAAATTGATGCTTTTGTTCAAGGTTAGTCTGACTGATATGTAGAGTTGTTTAGGTAAGATTTCCATTCCCCTACCCTCAACCCCACGCAGTCTACCTTCCTTTACTGTGGAGCTTCACATGTAGTATCACCGCACAGGAAGCCTATTTGACCTTCTATTCAGCCTACTTTTTTGTTTTGGTTTCTTTTTAGTGAATTTTCAGTTTGTGGCCCTTAGGATATAAGTTAATTACTGATTCCATTATGAGTTGAGCTAATGTGTTTCCTTGTAACTGAAGCAGAGTAGCCTCCCTCGCATGCTCCAGATTGAACTTCTACTGGATTACTTGGAAGAACCTGTAAGTCAAGATTTCATAAACAAAAGGTTACTTGATACTCCGGGAACGGCATATAGAATCTAGGCCTTTTGTTATATTTAGTTTTCACTTTGTGTTGTTGTGAATCCAATGATGATGTGGGAGGTAGTTATAAATAATAATAATCAGGTGGACATTTCCTCCCTGGCTTGGTAATATAATTATTTTGTTTGAAAAAGAAATTTGCTTGTTCCTTTCTTGCGGTTGATAGAATTATTGACACCGGTTTGGTAATGCCACTGGTCCATGCGGCTATTAAAGGTTTCTATGGACCTAACTCCATGAATTAAGTATCCAAATCTCAATTTATCCAAAAAAATCCCTTAATTAAGTATCGTTTTCCGGGCCTAGTTTAACCTCATAAGACGATTTTTCGGTGCCAAAGTTGGGTTGATCTTGATTGTTTGGCCCAATTGTTATATGAGAAAAAAAAACAGAATAAAATAAGAAGGAATTAAAGGAACCTCGACAATTAATAAGCCAAACCCAAAAACAATTTGATGTTCTTTTCCTGCAACCAAAAACAATGATTCCATAACAAATATATCACCATGACATTAGAGACTAAAATCTAAAAACATATCAAAGCTAAATCCCCTAAAATGATTTGGTTTTTCCGTGATACTGATAATAGAAACTGACACAAACTTCCAACTAAAAATGACGACTGAGATGCTATAAAAAATATTACAGATGTTATACACCCTATAATTATCAATTAAATTAAATGTGGTGTAGTGCCCTCAAGGATTTTGGAAATATGAACCTTAATTCGTTGTCCGCTTCTTAATACAACATCCTTCTCCACTTTTAGATCTCGGTGCGAGGAACATTATTTGGTTGGTTGTCCAAAGGTAATTTTTTATGGACTGGGCTTGAGATGACGTTATAAAGCTCAAGCAGGTTCAGCCACTCACGAATATGATATTTATTAAATTTTAATATATATAAAATAATACTTATATTAATATAATAACAAATTATTTGTGTAAATATGTAAATATAAATAATTTATAGCTTTTAAAAAAACATGTCTTAAAAATTATTTATTTTCATTTAATGTATAAAAATTAGAATAGATTTTAAAAAACAAAGACACCGGACCTAGTTTGAGAAATGAAAATAGAACCTGACACGCATTGACCTTAACTCGATGTAACACGCAGACTTAAATCTAAGCCTAAGAGCTTGAGCATATCCTGACTCGACACGAGATTTGAACATCTCTTATTGAGATGAAGAAGAAATCCTTTGTGCCAAATCAATATGTCTAAATTGCAGCGTCTAATTTTATTTCCCTTACTATTTTATTTGTGGAGTAATCGATTTGACTCAGGTTGCTTAGCAATGGTTTATACTTGGTTGATTTGAATTGAGAATCAGAAATTAATTGAGTTGTTGATGATTTTACCCATGCTTGGGATTTAATGGTAGCACACGTGTGTTTTAATTGACTGCAATTTATCAGTTAAACGACATTGCAACGTTTTGTAAAGCTAAAGGATCAATAAACATAAATTAAAACCCAGGGTAAATTAAACCACGGCATATAATTAGAGATAGTTTCCCTTCACTGAATGTGTCCCTCTGAAGCTTACTCATGGATTCACTGCTCCTTGGTTACACTAAAGAGCACGTATTTTATTCGCCCAAAAGGCACCGGACTCAAAATTTCAAAGAAAAAAGAAAAACAAGGGGTAATTGTGTTAGCCCAACCCAGCCTTATGCCCTGAATCGGCCCAACCTGCTTCTCTCTTAAACACGCACCCAAACATGCAGAATCACAAAGACCTACGGCGAACCTGCGCGGCTGCACATACAGCGTCGGCGACTGCCGTAACTCCGTAAATCCGTCGTGAGTAAGTTCTCTCTTCTCTCTTCCTTTCTCTGCTAACAGCCTCACTACCAGCTTACCTTTGTTCTCTATTCCTTCCAGCAGGTAGCAGCACCGGTGCGACGACGATCCCAGGACCACCAGGCACCAGCGGTAGCCCAAAGTTTCTGTTCTCTTACAAGTTACAAACCTCGTTTTCTGTGTAGCTCTCTGCCTTTCTCTTCTTCTTCGGTTTGACTCCTGAGAAGGTTAGTTTTCACCTATAAGTAATCACTACAGTCTCTCTTTCTTTTTCTTTAAGTTGATCTAATCGTGCTCACTGCTCAGAGAATTTAATTAGGGTGTAATTGTGTTTGGTTGGACGAATGACTTTAAAAGTGTTAATTAAAGTACAATGTATCATAGGAAATTAGGAATTCATCTGGCTTATTGACACAAGCTTTATATAAATTAATCACTAATTTTTTTGGCAATTAATCACTAATTATATCCTGTGTATGTTTGTGAATGGAACTAATGAGCACTTGAGCAGTCAATCTGGGTTACACTTCAACCTAATTCAGTGGATACATATTAAACCTTCATGTATGAGTAAACAAAATTGTCCCTTTGTTTTAATTAGGGGAAGGAAAAAAAGCCATTTTGTTTAGGTCTTTTGTCACCATTGGAATGCCCTTTTACAATTAAAGTTACATCAAAAGGAACCTAGGAAGACAAAGGCACAAGTGTGTTTCATCACAGTCAAGGCAAAAGGCAACAATAATTTGTTAACAAAAGAAGGGTTCAAATTTAATGAAAATAGCCCTACACAGGATGATTTATCTGCATCCAAGGGTGTAGTTTGAGATTTGCTTCATACCTAATTGCTGTTGCGGTTAAAAGAGGGTATGATTAAAACCAAAGGAGCTTTATTAGTTATAGTACATAATCTAACCTATGCCCATTTTTCTTTATAAGAGATTAAATATATCAAATAATATTCAGAAAGCAAAATTATTTTCATAAATTAACATTGTGCTTTGTTTGGATGCTAACAAAATGAGGAAAAATAAAAGAAACTTATTATGTTATCTCTTATTTTGGTGGATTTTCTTGGTAAAAATTTAGGAACACTATGCTTTATACATCACACATCTCATAATTTTGCATAATTGCATTAGTACATTTTGAGTGCATTAGTACGTGAATTTGGTGTGCATTGTTGGTGGTTTGTTTCATGGGTATAGCTTCTTAGTCATATTAATTGCTTTTTTTTTGTTTGTATAGATAATAAATTGGCTTAGTACTGATGGTAGGCAATTTTTTTTTGGCTTGTAATATATAAGGTTAAATCATGAAGTCAAAAACTCAGTATTCTTTCAGCCCTACCTAGAGGAAATCCCTGGCTGCGCCCCTTTATAAGTCTATAATTGATAAGAATTTCTTAGATTGTCTTTAGGAATTTTATAAATAGTCTTAATTTCTTTCTCTCTTTCTCCATTGGTTCAATACCTCATTTCAGTTTCATCTCTATTCGGTTTGATTACATCTCTGTCACTCAACCTACCGCTGATTGCTCCGCTCCTAGCTGCACCGCCAGTACTCACCTCCACAGGTTATTTCATCCTCTTACATTTTGCTTTTTAGGTTTTTAGGGAAATTGAGATGCTTGATTATTTTGCATGTTCATTGTTTATGGTTATAGAAATTGAGATGCTATGTCTTGATAATCTATATGGATCTAACTTATTTTCACAATTTAATTGATTTTAATGTTTTAACTTTTTTTCTCCAATTTTGTGCTTGGTTGACAGCAATATGGCTCTGATTGCTTTGTAACTATCTCCCAGTTATGGTGAATAAAATAAACATACAGTAAAAATAGATTACACACAGCAGTATGACTACTTTTCAAGTACAGAATGGTGAATTTAAGTGAAAGAAGTTTAGGTGCCAGGGGCTCAAGATGAAATAATTTGACGAAAAAGTCAGCATAAATAGGACTTGATTTTTTTTTAAAAAAATTTAAATTAAATAGAGATTCAAATTTTGTCCCTTTGATTAGGCAAGACAGTTTGTTTTGTGTTTGTTCATTATTGTAACAGCTGGTTGATTTTAGAGTTTGTGTGTGTTCTAAGGTCTAAGTAGCTTTGGTGCTGGTACCTTAATTTGGCGAAGTTCAACTTGTGGGTTGAAAGGCATATAAAATACAGGGCAAATTACTGATTAGTTCATTGTGGTTGGGGTTATATTAACTTGGGTCTTTGTGTTTTAAAATTTTTAATATAAGTACCCCATTGTCTCTGTTTGCACGTAAGGCTTACGGCGTTGAAGAAGTCATGTGTTCATTTTCCACCATAATAAAAAGAATACAGAATAGCTCCCAAAATTTAAATAAAATAACAAAAATTATAAAATACCAAAAAATTAATTGAAAAAACCCTTTAGGGCTGCAGATCTGAGCTGCAGCTCTTGGCAGCGCCCTCGACCCATGCTGCCTCAGCCCCTTAGGGGCTTCAGCTCAGATCTGGCACATTCTGTTTGTTCTGAATTTATTTATTTTGGTTATTTCTTTTTTTATTCATATTTAAGTTAATTAATTTAGATTTAAAAGTTAATTAAGCCTTAAAATAATAGTATTGTAGTTGGAAAAGGCACTCATGTGCCGCCCCCATGCACTAATTAACGGTCTATACCTTGTATACTAACCTCTATACCTTGTATACTAACTGAGACAAGTACGGGGTACTTAAATTAAAAAATTTAAAATACACGGACCTAAGTTGCTATAACGCCTAACACACGGTACTAATCTGTAATTCGCCCTATTGTATATAACCTTGTATATTTTGACAGGTACGCATTAAAAAAGGCTGTCAAATTCAAAACCGTATACTGAAATAGATGGGCATCAGTACTGACTGTACTAGTAATAAAAACTTTATGTACTGTATGACATTGACAATCTTGGATAAGATCCAAAGATCCATCTCTCTCTTTTCCTTAGTTTTTTTTTTGTTCAATGCTTCAGCAGCTGAAGCAAACTTGAACATATGGTGAAATCAAAGAAGCAAACTCCAATACTCTTTTTTTTTTGTTTCAGATACAATGAATCTATTTCTTTTTGTTAAGGTTTATGCTTTTCCTCTTCAATTTTTAATTTAATGTTAATTTTTCATAATGATGTGTTGATTGGCTTGCCTAATTCAACCAGGATTTCTGTTCCTCGGAAAGTTAATATCAAATAGCTATTTGTATTGGGTTTAAGGTTTTCCATAACGTGTGGTTATTAAGTTTTGTATATTGTTGGCAGCTTTTTCTGTAAATTCCAACTTGGTAGTAGTAGTATTTGGTGTTCTATGTTTGAATTTATATTATCTGAGTTTGGTATTATTTGATAGTATAGATGTAAGCAGCACTTTTCCAGCTGGAAGTAGGGGTGTAAAAAAAAAAACGATAAACCAATCCAAACCAAACCGAAAAATTGGTTAACCATTTTCCTGGTTTGGTTTCGGTTCGCTTTTTTCAAAATTTTCAGTTATTGGTTTTTTATTTTAAAAAAACTGCGCTTAACCGAACTGAACCAGCCAATGTATGTTTGCATATGTGTCAGCATTCTAATGGAGTTGCACTTTAATATGGTAGAATCTTGTCACATACAATCACCACCCATTGAATAAACAGAATCCTAATCTAATCTTTCCCTGGAAGTTTTATGAATGCTCTATTTTGTTTTAAGTTCAATTTTGAAAAACTGAAATTGAGAGGAATACTGAACATTGGTCACGGCTTCTTAAATCAGTTGCTTTGCTTGATGAGTTAGTTTGCTCCATTTTTAATGTCCGGGGAATGATTTTTCGATGGTGAATACGTAGTTCATATTTTGCTGATTAGAACTCTGCATGCTATTTTACAAGTTGCAGTATCAGGTGACCTGTTCTTATATCAATAATAATGAGTTCATCGACTTTAGTGGGTTCATATGATCTTTTTTTTTTATAAGTAAAGAAATGGGTTCGTATGATCTTAAGGGTGTGTTTAATAGGAGAGAAAAGCGAGAGAAAGAAAAGTGTGTAGAATGAACTTTTATCTTGTTTAGTAGGAGTGAAAAATGAGAGGAAAGAAAACTAAAACGGTTGATGTTTTCTTCTTGCATGTACAAATCATAATCTTCCAAAATTGGGAGGATTGGAGAGTGAAAAATTGGAGAGAAAAGGGATGAGATTATCAATTTACGAGAATTGGAGAGTGAAAAATAGGAGAGAAAAGAAATGAGATTATCAATTTGCCAATTAATCCCTATCTAATCTCTCACATTAATATCCAATATTAACATTATGAATGATATAATGGTAAAAATAATACAATTACATTTTCTTTACTCTATTAAACAAGGGTAGTAGAAAATTATTTTCTTTCCTCTTAGTTTTTCATCATCTCTACTAAACACATGAAAGAAAACACTCATTTTCTTGGTTTTCTTTCCACTTAGTTTTCTTTCCTCCCACTTTTCTCTCATACTAAACATAAGTGTCACGGTTAACAAGTCGTGACTTGCTTTGATTCTCAGCCTAAATGGAAGAATCAGAGAAAAGAAAGGAAAGACTGAAAGCGAAGTGCACAGAAGCCGGTCAAGCCGAATTTTCTAATACAGTTGAGACTCCTACCATGCCGGGTTGCCTCTCTAATCCATTGATTGAGACCTCCACAACAATGCTGACACAGGAGGAATCATGCGCAACTCCAAGGTTTGATTTTTACACAGACTCTATGTCAGCATTCTTCGCTAACAAGAAGACCAACAAGAGTGACAGCCAGATTAGACAAGATTATTTCTCATCTCCAAGTAATAATATTGGTTCTCCCATGGCACAGTTTTCGTCATCAATTCGAGGTAGTGCTTAGTTTTTCTTCTCTGGAAACTTTCCTCATTTGAATTTGGAATTGATTTATTTAGTTGCTTGTTGACACAAATTGACATATAATAATGCATTTTTTTTCTTCTCTTTGTAGACCATACTTAGGCCTGGCTAAACAAAAAATAAGTTGCATGTGGTCTACTTTGATTTGGGCTGTCATTCTTATTCTGGTTGTGGTTGGAATTTGTTACTATTATATCTAAATCAGTCGCCTAAATTTTTTTGACTGTTTATGTTGCTCAGATTCTGCTACGTGTGCTATGTATTCAAGTGTCTGAGCTTTTTCGAGTGTTAGATTCGTCTATTTTTTGCAAGGTTTTGTAAGTTTTCCTTTGGTTTAAACTTTAAAGTGTCGAAGGGAAGAGTTCATATTTGGAGTGTTGTATCAGATACGGAAACAACATAATAAAATGAAAAGTCCAATCAACCGTGGTTATTTGTCATTGGGATGCATACATTTTTTCCTCTTAGGTATGGTGAGCAGGACACTTACCTCCTGGCATTTTGACAACACCAATTTACCTTCTTTGACCATGTTTGACAAAACAAAATTAGTTAAAATCTGACAGTAAAGTGGAAAATACCACAATACCCTCACATAAAACCCTTCATTTTTTTTCTCTTCTGTTTTTCTTCTCTCTTCTCTGTTCTCCTCCTCTTTTTTCCTTTTGTTTCTCCCCTTCTTTCTCCATCGCAGACTGGGTTGCAGGCTAGCCACAACCTCCGTCGTAGAAGAGCTGTGACCTGGGTCGCAGGGCTTCCACGACCTGGATTGCAAAAACTCTCAGATCTGGCCACCAGATCTGCATTTTGCATTTATTTTAATTGTGGTTTAATATTTTTTTTCTTAGTTTTGGCTCATTGGCTTGTTGATTTCTGTGTTTATATGAGTAGGTTTTATTCTTGGAGGATCGCTTCAATGTTGGGTTCTTGGGGACAACTCCAGGTGACAGCTTGTGATAAATTTTGTGGAGGTGCTTTGGTTTTCAAGGTCTGGTTCATGGGGTCTTGAAGTTAATTTTATGTGAAAGCAATTTTATGTATTTGGGGTTACGTATTTGGGGTTTGTGTTGAATATGTGTGAGAGAAAAGAAGATGAAGAGAGGGAAAGATAACCCACAAGCCAAGAAGCCTTGATTTTCTTATGTAGGTAGTGGTTATCATCTAAATCTTTCTTTTTATTTTTTGCTTTCCATAGACACATGATGGATTCTTGACTAGAAAATTAATGCAAGAGCTGGAATAACCTGGCCAGATATGGTTCGATCTGGTTTAGCATGGGCATACAATTTTTTTTTTTAAATTTCTTATGATTTTTTTAGTGATTTATGGTTGATAATCAAACAGTAGTTAATTAATTGAATCAGAAGGGTAGTTTGGGGTTTCTATGTTTAATTGCTGACTTTTGACCAGATTTTTAATGTTTTACTTGTGTTATTTTGGACGGAAGGAGGTAAGTGTTTTCAAAATGTTGTGTGAAAAAGACAGGGTAAGTTGGTGTTTTAAAAAGGTAAAGAGGTAAGTTTCCTGGGCACCAAACCTCAGAGAGCAAAATGTATTTATCCCTTTTTCATATGAAGATCTTTGAATTGGTTTGATGTCTTTGACTTACTTTTTCCTTCTCCTATTGAATGATCCTTCCATTCTGATTTAACAGGACCTAAGAGTGCTGAGATGACTCCCTCACCTTCTATTCAAATGCAGAGCAATTAGAGATTGTACCAAGCACAAGGTCTTTATGATAATGCTACCATCCATACGGGCCCAGGGGGAATGGCAAGTTCTTCACCCTTGTATCAAGGAACTTCCCCTGAAGCTTGGAATGGATTGAGAGCTACAACTGCTATTACAGCACTACGTCTCATAGGAGCCCGAGAGGGATGGCCAGTCCTTTTCCCATGCATCAAGAAACTCCTGAAGCCTTGAACAGATCTGGTTCAGGACATGGAGGTAGTCCTGGTCTTAGTTCAGGAAGAGGCAGGGGTCACTGGTATGGTGGCAGTGCAGACACAAGTATTAGACATGGTGGTGGAAGGGGGGAACGTTGTCATTCTCGTGGCTTGGGAACTGATGACACACTGGGGCCAGAATGTTTTTACCTCAAGTCCATGGAAAGATCTAAGACCTGTTTTGTTGAGGAGTCTAGATCCTCCAGCAAGCAGTTTGAAGTCCCAGCTCTTCAAGTTCCTGGCTTCCAAAATCCATTAGCATGGAAAAACAAAGAGTCTCAGAAGCTTCCAGTAAGACCAATTGTCAGCAAAGCCTTGCAGAATACCTCGCTGCATCCTTCAATGAAACTGTCAATGATCTTCCCAGTGGATGACAGTTACTATTCCATGTGGAGCCTCTCACTAGATGCACCGGTGCAGTTGATGAGCAAACAGCAGGACATCCCTAAGCCAAGTAGGCATGAGATGTACAGGATGAAGAGTTATAGGGGCCTTGTTGTGGATGTCATTACTTTCTTTTCTTTTTTTTTTTCTTTTTTTTTTTGTATATTTTGTTGCATAAAATGTTGCAAATGAAGGCCTAGATTATGTTGATTTGAGGACATCAAAGTTGATCAAGTTATCGACAAGAGCCTTTCTATATAGCATGCAAAAATCCTGACCATGATGCAGCTACTTACAGTATTGTATAAGGCTGTGGTTAGCTATGATGCAATCATGAGAATCTCATGCATAAATATTTGTTCAGGTGTTTGCAACTCTTAAGGACAAAAGAGTTAAATTGGTGGTAACAGTTTTCCTAATCAAATTATGGATATATTATCATGTGATGAGTGAAAATTTTCCAATGTGATGATTTTGCTGAAGTTTTGCTTTCTGTTAACGTACCTCTTTCAATTGTCTATATGCCTTTCATTATCCTTAATTCGTGATTAGAGAGAAAGTAGAACATGATATATGCAATCCCTTGGGACATATGGCTGCCAAAATATGCATTTTAACCTGTTATCCAATTGCATCTAGGGCTCATATGGTCAAGAGAGTAATCCTTTCAGAATAAAGGTCATGGATTAAAGCCTCTAATGGTCACCACAAATATCAACAACTTTACGTTTAAACTTTGTTTGAGCCTAAAAAGAACTACGCAACTATGTTTCTTGCCCTTCCCCAAAAGTAATGGATGTCTTTGACTACTTCCTAAATATTTCACATATGGAAATCTCCCATCAAGTATTTAATGCCAGAAGCTAGTGCAGAACCCATACCCAGGATTTGGTTTCTGCTCGCAACAAATCTCATCCATGAAGGTATGCATAAGCTGCCCAGCCAAGCTTGGTGGGTCATCAATCAAAGCATCCACGAAAACACTGACCACTCGTCTCTCTTGCTTTGTTGCTTTTAGGCTGAACCAAGTCAGAAACTTCACTCTAAAATCTTCATTAAAGTGCCCTTCATGTTCTAACCATTTGATTACTCTGACAGAATATTCATAGTCACTCTCCTCTGGTCTCCTTTTACATCCTGTCTGCGACATTTCTCGTGTTCCAGTGGATTTACAAGGTGTAAAAGGAGAAATTGATGTGGGGCTAGAAACAGTTTCCATAAGAAGAGGCAGTGCGTTCAACCCTTCAATCTTGTTGATGCTGGTGTGATTCAAAGATGGAAGCTTGACAGGGTGGTCTCTAAAGGTTGATTCAGTGTCACTAGAATTTCCTGATTCTACCTGAGAATGAATTTCTGGTATTATAATATTTCCTTCCTCTCTATGTTCATCTAGAGAGGCAACAAAGCTTCCACTTGATGGAGGTGTCACCCATTTAGCTTCCCTAACACCCAAAATACCTGTGCTGCTAAATAGAGAAACCTTGCAAAAGTACTCTGTGAGAGGATCAAGATCAGTTATCTTGAATCTCTTCTCTGACCTCAGTACGATGAAGGTGGGGGTGTCAGGATAATCATTCATGGTAGATTTACGATGCCAAAGCCTGCAGCCTAAGAATTCTTTCAACAGGTGATCCACATATTCCAGTACAACGATCACTGAAGTTGGGGAGGATTCTTCAAAACGGATCTTGCAACCTGCCAAATAGATAAGTGAGACAGAGAAACATTAAGCAACATCAAAGAAAAGGATGCAAAGGAGCAAGAGAGAGAGAGGCTAACAAGTAATCTCATCTTAGTTTGTTCAGTAACTTTTTGAGAACTCTCTCTCTCAGTGAATGGTAATAAAAAATAAGTTTCCATATTATCTCCCAACAGTTATCAAGAAATTTTAAAAATATCCTAATAACTTTCCAGCATTGTGACATCAAGAAACAACATAAGTTGAAGCTTCAGTTCAGGGGCAAAGGAACTTACATTCTGGCTCATTCTTTTGCATAATATCAGGGCAAGGATCAAAAAACATGGAATCATATACATCAGCTGCAGAAGCACACAACTTCTGAACCTCAGCACCACATGTAAGCCTGCTGACAATACCACGTGCCATCTTTGTGCACAAAAGATTCAGGGGCCCCACTTCATGCTTCAGCATTTGTAAGGCAGTTTCCACTGTTTTCTGCACTTCTTTGTATCGCTCAGTTCCTATGAGAATTTTATGACCCAAAGAGATCCGTAGGCACAGTACATCCACTCTTCTGGTCTCTTGGGCAATCAATAACTGTTTTCTCCAGGTTCTGTAAGATAGTAGTCATCCAGTTAGCCAATTCTTTCTCTCTTTTCTCCCCCCTTCATGTCACAAACTAGAAATTGTATCTCTTGAAAGGTAGAATGCTATAATGAACATACCAATACTAGCTTGTCCTGAACACAACTTGAGCTGGTTGGTTCACTTTGAGATGGAGATTGTGGTCATAGAAAAAGTTCCATAATTACAACATCCATTACACATTACATTATTCTATCATGTAGATATACAAATAACATAATAGAAATCTATATGTGCCTATATGCTTCTCAATTAATAGGGCTCATAATCTCAACACTAACTAAACCAACCATATGCTTTCCACCTGCTAACCAAAACCTTACGTAAAATGACACTCATTACCAGGCCCACTAATATCATGCTGGATAACAACTTCACAAATATCGAGTTAGGTGAAGATATCTTATTTCTCCTTGACTGTGTGTCAAGGTCTGTATAAAGGTAATGAAGTCTCCAACAAGAGACATCAAACCGCATGAGAGCAACAAATGCTGCAGCGATCACTCTATTTATGTATACAGCAAGTGCAATGCACATATAAGTATTTGATAATAGATGTTTGGTTATCGAACAAACTGTGTGTAATCAACTAAAAGCATAACTTATTGATATAAAATTTAACTGTTAATAGCTGTCAGAGAAAAGCTTATTACCTCATTAATCCATTAATCTTTCCACAAGAGACACAACAGTAACTCCCTTCCAACTTTGTCCCACAACCAATCTTCACAATACCAGCTCTTTCATCCTTCAGAGCGCAGTTCAGATGGCATGACACTCCACAGAAGTCTTTCTCAAGAAGAGAATCAGCACCACAGGTTAGCCACAGACTAGGATCCTTGTTATCATCATACTGATGACAAATACAGCACGAACATCGTTTGCAAAAAGCATCATCTGGACTTAAAGAAGCTTGGCATGCAACATTCTGACAGAGTTGGATTTTAACAAGCACTTCTTTATAATTTTTAACAGGATAGTGACTTAAATCAGATAATAGTTGAACTCGTGGTTCTTTCTGCCATTTCCTTTTAAATCCAGTTTGAGGTTCAGATGGACAAAAGGCAAGAATATTATCAGTATTGCTCCTCTTAGACTTCTGAGAAACTAACTTTAGAAGGTGCTCAATCATTTGAGATTTAGTATATCCTGTGTACTTTCTCTCTTTACCCATCTCCGCACAGATGATTTCAAGTAACTCCCTGCGGGTAAATGAACTCAGAATCTCTGGGGCATCTTTTGACCATTGGGCAATCTGATGGACCAGTTCTCTTTTTTCTTCCAAGCTTAGCTGACAACATTTTGCAGGGTCAAGTACAAAACCTGAAAAACAATAAATCAGTGGATAAATTGTCAAAGTTGAATCTCAGATCCCCGGTAGCACATGTCAATGAAGTTAAGCCTGGCCACAAATAATTTTTTAGACGAAGATGCCACTATACAAACCATTTCAGAATTATGAAAAACTGGCAAAATGGAAATGAGAACTGTAAAGGCTCATACAGAAATGAGCAAACCATCATATCACCATGTACTAGGAGTGAGGACAAGATCTTAAGCAATGTATTGGTTTTAAAATCAACACATTTCCGTCTATCCTTGAGTTCCTCTATTTAATCATTGCACACTAATATCTAAATCAGTACCAAGGGCATATATATATATATATACACATCAGGTTACTGTACAAAAAGACGATTTAGGGTAACTACATGTTTGCTGCAGTGATCTTTTGGCTAACATCAAGGCCACTGAACATAACTACATAGTTCTGACAAATTATTTAAACAAAGATGTGTCACCATTTGTCGCCAATAATACGTTATCATCATAGCTCAACCATATTACCATCTATTACAAGATTGGCCTCATGGATCCTACTCTATCAATCTACTATTAAAATTTTAAGTCTGCAAATTATTAAATCTTTTATCCCTAGTTCCATTCATGTTCTTATTGCTCCATCACTTATCAATTAAAAGCTTTTCTTAACTCCCTTTGCCACTGCCTAAAACTTCATATCAAAATGCAACTGCATACTAAAAGTAAGGCTACACTACACCACTGGTCCCTAGGTTTTGGTTCAAAATCCTAATTCGTCCCCAGAGTTTCAATTGCAACACTTGACTCCTCATACTTCTAATTTTGTTCAATGTTGTCCCTCCTGTCAATTCACAGCTCACAGGATAAGTGACACGTTCTAGTTTTTCCATGTAGGTGACATGTGGCTATTAATGGGTGGGAAAAATACATACCCAAACCATTCTAACCCTGTCAATTTACTAGTTTGTTGTTGTGTTATTTTCTTTTCTTAAAACAAACCATCATCTTCAGATCATGTGCGCATGTTTGAGCACGTTTTTTACCGCCCATTAATAGCCGCATGTGTTCCTATTTGGAAAAAAACTGGACACGGATCAACTAGATCTTTGGGGAAGGGCATTCCAGGCAAGATAACATAGATCTCTTCTGGCAGCTAGCCAGTGAGATACCCTATTCATTTCAAGAAATTAAAGTAGGACTCTCACCAATTATATTTCTAATATCTTCAAACAGTAGCAGCTTCCTGGAGGCATATAGCATTACTGCTCTAGAGAAACCAACCCAGTTGAGCCAAGAACAATTCCAATGCACGTATTCTTGATGCTTTACCTTCTACAAGGGTTACCCGTTACCCTTATAGACTCTTCCTTAACTGCCACTCCTCAACAATCTTCTTGCTTAACAAAAGAGGCGTCATAATTTAGTTTGATGGCATTTGTGGAGAAAGATAACTGTGTGTCAGCTTGTTGTAAATAGCCCTGCCTTGATGAAGAGGAAATTGCTGTAACCAGATGAGGCATCTTTGCATATTCAGTAAAGGCCAGCCAGGATCTTGTAGATGCACAAATTAGATTAAGCTCTCCTTGCTCATACAGACTTCATTCCTCATTTTCTATATAAATCAACAGAGCCTAGCCATAAATTATTTCTCACAGCACTGAACTTTGCAGATATACACTCTATAGTTCATCAAACCTGATATTCTATCTGCTTGGGAATGTGAGTGGCATAACTACAGAACCATACATTTTCACCAAATTACCACCCAAAATGATGAATTTCTTTATGCGCCCATGAAGAGGCCCATATGAATAATTATGATTTTATGTGTGGACAATTCCTCAATCTCTTGTTCATTCGCATTAACAGTAGGTGCGGTGAAAAAAAAACCTTTTTTGAAGAGATATTATTTCACCTTTGATACAGCCAATAAAATCCCCCTCCAGTAAACGAACGCCACGTGGAGCAATACCCCTCCTGTGACCAAACGAAATATGGCCATGCCCACGAACCACCGCCCATTAACCTGTCAACACGCTAGACAACCCCCCTCTAGTAGCCAAATGACATGTGGAACGAGTAGTTGGCACAACCATCGTCACCCGCAGACTCCCATGCAGAAGTGTAAGCATGATTATGGGGACTAAACCACCTCTGAACACGCGACAGAGACCCTTCGGCAGGGAAGCAAGATTTTAGGGATCACGTCATTTCGGGCACGTGACCGGCTTGCCTCAGAAACACTATAAAAGGCCAAAGGTATGCGACATTCATCTCCATCTCCAACCTCAAATTCATCACTAAAATACTTGCATCTCCACTCCATTTTCTTAGTATCTTGTTCTAACAAAGGCATCAGAGAGTCTTTAGAGGCACCACCCCCCCTCTCATTCGGTGACTCTATAGTTCACCTCTTGTTATTCGTGTAGGACGTCAGACGTGGAACCTCCAGCTCAGCAACGGGTTTCCAGCATCAACAGATTGGCGCTGTCCGTGGGAAAAACCAATATCTCGCTAAACAGTAAGAGCGAAGAAATTTAAAGAACTCATCTGTTGCCATGCCACTTAAAAACGCCACCAAAAAGACTAGCTAGGGAGTTGCTGGGGCCAGCTCGGCACCCATACAAAGCCACACCCACAGTTAACAGTCCGGTTCAAGGTTCCCCACAATATCCGAACGCATAGCTCCCGGTTCGGACCGACTGGCTACACCAAGAGAACAACGCCCTCGCCACTCAAGGACGGATTCCCCTTATCGGAGGGGCAGCTGCGGAGCATCCCGTTGTTCCGATAACCTAAGCCCAGTTCCAAGAGCTCTCCCGGTTGGTAACCTACCTAGCCGTCGAAGTTCGAAAAGGAAGCCGACAACCCTCACCTCCGCCCTCTCACCACACTCCTAGGCAAACTGGCTTTTCCGGCGACGAACTCCCTGTCGACAGCCGTTCTACCGCTGAACCTTCATCACCTCATGCCAGTCGGTCTAGGGGAAGCTCCTCCTCCAAAAGCAACCTCAACCTAGACAAACAGATCTAAGAGATGGAGGAAAAAATCAACGAATCCTTTAAGCACCGAAGTCATAGCATCCTGGATGAACTCAACGTCCAGAACACCCCGTTCTTACAGGAGGTCCTCGAAGCCCCGCTCCCACCGAGTTTCAGAATGCCTCAAATCAAACCCTATGACTGTTCGGCGGATCCCCTAGACCACCTACAGCATTACAAGAAGACCATGACATTGCACCGACATTCCGACCCAGTCATGTGCTGAGCCTTTCCCTTGACACTCGAGAAAGCTGCCGGTATGTGGTGTTCACGCCTAAAGCCGGAAAGTATTAGCACTTTCAGAGAACTCAGCTACGCCTTTGCTTCCCATTTTCTCAGTAGTAAGGGACCTAAAAAGACTTTAGAAAGCCTATGCAACATCATCCGGCACCGAAGGGAAGGCTTCAGGCCTACATATCAAGGTTCAACACCGCCACTTGGGAGATCCTTGATCTCGATCCCAACGTCCAGATGTTGGCATTCAAAAACGAACTAAGATCCAGGATCTTCAACTCCAAACTCACCAGGCGCCCGCCTAAGGACATGAACGAAGTCTTGGCCCAAGCCGAGAAGTACATGCTAGCGGAAGACGACCAAGCTTTCAGGAGAGAAAGGGAAGGGGAAATAGAGAAAAAGAGAAAACACGTGGACCCTCATAGTGGGGTAGTCAAAAGACCCCACTGAGAGGGTAGGTACAAGGCCTCGACCCGCTTTGATAGCTTCACCCCTCTCAACGCATCTAGAACCAACGTCCCCCATGGCTGCAGCACCTCAACAGAGACCAGAGTAAGTGGTGTCGGTTCCATAGGAACAATGGGTACGACACCGAAGAGTGCCACGCCCTAAAGCAACAAATTGAGGCTCTGATTAATCGAGGGAACTTGAAGGAGTTTACCGGATCGTAGCAAAGGACAGTGCCTGACCGACCCAAGGAAAGCCCTGGACGCCCCTCTTGTCCGGACCGAGAGCGTCAAAACCTCCGAAAAAGTCCAGGCCCAACCAAGAAGAGCCTGGCCAAAGGAATCAAAAGGTCGCGGTGACTAAGGTTATCAAGACAATCTGTGGGGGCCCGCCACCGGGGGTAACTTGGAACAGAGTATTAAAGCGTATGCCAGATCTGTGGCCTCCGTCAGCGGCCCCTCCCTCCAGGTGGCCAACCACAAGGTCAGGCGCATTCTAATAGACAACGGGAGCTCGGCAGACATCTTGTTCTATGACGCTTTCCAGTGGATGCAGCTGAAAGAAGACCAGCTGAAGCCAATCTCCACCCCATTGTATGGTTTCGCAGGGACCTCGGTGTTCGCCGAGGGTAGCATAGTCCTCCCTGTCACTGCAGGAAGGGCTTCGCAAGCAGCCATTGTACAAACCACTTTCCTGGTAGTCAAGCAGCCA
Source organism: Bretschneidera sinensis (assembly GCA_023935145.1). Taxonomy (NCBI): domain Eukaryota; kingdom Viridiplantae; phylum Streptophyta; class Magnoliopsida; order Brassicales; family Akaniaceae; genus Bretschneidera; species Bretschneidera sinensis. The sequence continues at coordinate 142,791,333 of CM043697.1, forward strand.
TCATCCTACAACTTGATCCTCGACAGACCCACCCTTAACAAACTAAAAGCAGTTGTCTCCACCTAACATTTAAAGACGAAGTTCCCCACCAACGATGGGGTAGGTGTAGTCAAGGGAAACCAACAGACCTCTCGGTCCTACTATCTAAGTGTCGTTAGGGAAGGGAAAAGAACAGAAACCTTACCCTTCGAGGTAGAAGACTTTAGGGACGAGGTAAAAACTCCTAAGGGTCGACTCATGGAAGAGCTGACCGTTGTCCCCCTCGTTAAGGATCCCTCCCAGACGGTCCAGATCGGCTCCAGTCTCCTCGAGGACCTCAAAGATTCCCTCCTCTCCCTCCTGCGGAAGAATCAATATTTGTTCGTTTGGTCAGCATCAGATATGCCCGGGATTAACCCCAAGGTCATCGTTCACCGACTAAATGTGGACCTGAGGCACAAGCCGGTCATTCAGAAGAAAAGATCGTTCGTCCCAGAGCGACAAGCCGCCATCATATCCAAGGTAGACAAGTTGCTTGAAGCCAACTTCATCCGGGAAGCGGATTACCCCGATTGGGTATCCAATGTAGTGATGGTCCGAAAACCCAACGGCAAGTGGCGGATCTGCATCGACTTCACTGATCTAAACAAAGCCTACCCAAAGGATAGCTTCCCTCTGCCACAAATCGATCAGCTAGTCGATGCCACTACGGGACATGAGCTCTTAACTTTTATGGACATATATTCCAGGTACAACCAGATCCTCATGCAAGAGCCTGATCAAGAAAAACCCGCCCTTGTCATAGGCCAAGGGTTATACTGCTACAAAGTTATGCCCTTCGGACTCAAAAACTCCGGAGCAACTTACTAAATATTGGTGAACAAGATCTTCCATAAGCAAATCGGAAGGAACATGAAAGTCTACATAGACGACATGTTAGTCAAAAGTGTCGAGGCCAGAAACCACAACTCCAACCTGAAAGAGGCATTCGAGGTGCTACACCGACACCAGATGAAGCTAAATCCCGTGAAGTGCGCATTCGGAGTGACCAGAAGGAAATTCCTCGGCTTTATGGTCACCCAAAGAGGAATAGAAACCAACTCAGAAAAAATCGAGGTTATCCTCAGCATGACTCCCCCTAGAACAGTGAAGGAAGTGTAGTGGCTGAACAGGCGTGTGATGGCACTTAGCTCTTTCATGTCAAAGTCTACGGAGAAGTGCCTCCCCTTCTTCAAAGCCATCAGGAAGGTGAAAGACTTCACCTGGACAAAAGACTGCCAACAAGCCTTCGAGGAGCTGAAGAAGTATCTGGGCTTACCCCCACTTCTGACCAAGCCCATCACAGGCGAAGAACTCTTCCTATACCTATCGATCGAGCAAGAAGTAGTGACCTCTGTCCTGGTCCGGGATGAAGCAGGTGTTCAGAAACCTGTCAACTACGTAAGCAAGATCCTCCATGACGAGGTACCTTCCGATAGAAAAAATGGTGTATGCCCTCCTAATCATAGTACGGAAGCTCCGGCCGTACTTTCAAGCGCACACCATCGTCCTTTTGACGGAACAACCGTTAAGACAAGTGTTGCACAAACCAGACGTCTCCTAGAGGATGGTCAAGCGGTCCATAGAACTCGAGGAGTTCGACATCCAATACCACCCTAGAAAAGCTATCAAGGCTTAAGCCCTCGCAGACTTCATCGTTGAGACAACACTCCCGGAAATCCGGACGAAAATTCGAAATCGAAAAAGGTCGAGCAAATCCCACGGTGGACCCTCCATGTTGATGGTTCCTCCAACGGTACCGAAAGCGAGGTTGGGCTTATCTTCTGTAGCCAAGATGGATTCGTCATCTAATACGCTCTAAAGTTCGGGTTCAGAGCTTCCAACAACGAAGTAGAGTACGAAGCATTGCTCGTCGTAATGAAGCTAGCAAAAGCAATGGTCGTCGGGGCTTTGGATGCATACAACGACTCACAACTGGTGGTGAATCAAATGACTAGAGAGTTCGAAGCCCGAGGGGAGAAGATTGCTCGCTACCTTAGAAAAGCTAAAGAGCTCACCGTCGGATTCAGAACTTTCCGGATAACCCAGGTTCCTCGGGCGGAGAACTCAAAGGCAGACACTCTGGCTCGGATCGCTTCCTCTCGGCAGCTTGAGCCGACCCAAGCCGTGTACCTTGAAACCCTGGCCGCTCCGAGCATTGATGAGGTCCCCGTGCTCCCAGTGGCAGAAGAAGAAACATGGGTGGACCCAATCCTTCGGTATTTGGGTGACGGTCAGCTTTCGAAGCAAAAAAACGAAGCTAGGAAACTCATTTCCCGCGCATCCCTATACACGGTCATAGATGGGTAGCTGTACAAAAGAGGCCTTACGACGCCTTACCTAAGGTGTCTCTCCCCCACAGAAGCCAGTTACACTCTTCGGGAGGTCCACGAAGGGATTTGTGGGAATCACCTTGGGAGCCGGACTTTAGCCTTCAAAGTGCTCCACCAGGGGTATTATTGGCCCAAGATGCAGGGAGACATCGTGGAGCTGGTCAAGAAATGGAGAAGCTGCCAGTAGTACTCCCCCGTGCCCTACCGACAGGGAAACCCTCTCATCTCGATCACGAGCCCTCTCTCTTCTCCATGTGGGGAATGGATCTACTTGATCCCTTCACCGGTGTGTCCGGTCAAAGAAAACATCTCATTGTAGCAATAGATTACTTCACTAAATGGGTAGAGGCGAAGCCGTTGGCTAGCATAACGGATCACCAAGCCCAGAGTTTTGTTTGGAAGTCCATCGTATGCCAGTTTAGTATACCCCGAGTACTAGTCATCAATAACGGCAAACAGTTCGACAACGCCCGATTCAGAATATTCTGCTAAGAGCTTCGCATCGAACATCGATTCTCATTCGTTGGGTATCGGCGAAGACCGAGTCATCAACCTTCAAAGCCCAGTTGGGTGTGAAAACCCCGGCAACAGAAAGGGCGCCCCGTGACGAGGACGAAGCCTGGGATGGCTCGGGTAGGGGCGCGACCAGGGTAACCCTCAGCTCGAGGGAGAGCTTGGAGGGGCTCTCCACGTCTATAGGAATGGGAGAGGGAGCTCGCGGCCTCTTCCTCGAGCTCTGGGCCTATGCCGGCTGTTTCCCCTGGGCAGCCCGCTTCTTCTCCTCAGTGATCTTCCTGGCCCGCTCCCTGGCGTTGGAAGTCAACTTCATCTCCGCTCACAACAGAAAAACGCAAGTGTAAGTACCTGGTCAAAGCATGAAAAAGTAAAGCGAAGTATAAAGAAAAGATAAAGTAAAAAGAGCAGAGATTTAAAGCGCAAACACTGAGATTATCATGCTCTGGGTTTGCCTCTGGGCAGCTCGGACCAGCATCTCCAAGGCTAAGCATATTGACTGCTGCTCAAATGCTTGGACCAAATGTCTTCAAGGCCGAGCATATTGACTGCTGCTCATATACTCCGACCAAAAGTCTCCAAGGCCGAGTATATTGACTACTGATCAAATGCTCAGGCCAACATCTCCAAGGCCGAGCATATTGACTGCTGCTCATATACTCGGACCAAAAGTCTCCAAGGCTAAGCATATTGACTGCTGCTCAAATGCTTGGACCAAATGTCTTCAAGGCCGAGCATATTGACTGCTGCTCATATGCTCGGACCAAACGTCTCCAAGGTCAAGCATATTGATTGCTGCTCATATACTAGGACCAAAAGTCTCCAAGGCTGAGCATATTGACTGCTGCTCATATGTTCAGACCAAAAGTCTCCAAGGCCGAGCATATTAACTGCTGATCAAATGCTCGAGCCAACGTCTCAAAGGCCGAGCATATTAACTGATGCTCATATGCTCGGACCCAAAGTCTCAAAGGCCGAGCATATTAACTGCTGCTCAAATGCTCAGGCCAACGTCTCCAAGGCCGAGCATATTGATTGCTGATCAAATGCTCAGGCCAACATCTCCAAGGTCGAGCATATTGACTGCTGCTCATATGCTTGGACCAAACGTCTCCAAGGCCGAGTATATTGACTGCTGCTCATATGCTCGGACCAAAAGTCTCCAAGGCTGAGCATATTGACCGCTGTTCATATACTTAGACTAAAAGTTTCCAAGGCTGAACATATTGAGTGCTCCTCAAAACGCTCGGCCCAATATCTCTCAGGCCAAAGCTCTACTATACTTCCTTGAAGCACATAAATGTACTTAAGGAAGTGGGGGGACCTCTGATATAGCCAATAAAATCATCCTCCAGTAAACGAACGCCACGTGAAGCAATATCCCTCTATTAACCAAACGACACATGGCCATGCCCACGAGCCACCTCCCAGTAACCTGTCGACACGCTAGACAACCCCCTCCAGTAGCCAAACGACACGTGGAATGAGCAGTTGGCACAATCATCATCACCCGCAAACTCCCATGCAGAAGTGTAAGCGTGATTATAGGGACTAAGCCACCTCTGAACACGCGACAGAGACCCTCAGGTGGGGAAGCAAGATTTTAGGGATCATGTCATTCCGGGCACGTGACCGGCTTGCCTCAATAACGCTATAAAAGGCCCAAGGTATGCGACATTCATCTCTATCTCCAAACTCAAATTCATCACTGAAACACTTGCATCTCCACTCCATTTTCTCAGTATCTTGTTCTAACAAAGGCATCAGAGAGTTTTCGGAGGCACCACCCCTCTCCTCCGGTGACTCTTTAGTCCACCTCTTGTTATTCGTGGAGGACGTCAGACGTGGAACCTCTAGTTCAGCAACGGGTTTTCGGCATCAACAACCTTCATTAATTGTATCAAAGGTATCTAACATATTGATATCTCACGATTTCACACAAAGTGATGACGAAAGGTATAACTTGTACAAAACTTTCCATTTGCAATTCTATCCGATCCATTAGTTCATAGATATGTGCTCATACTAAGAAATCATCATAGGAACATTAAGTATATCAAAAAAATACAAGATAGATATGCCATTGAACATAAACCGGTGAATATCATGCGTTTCACACTACCACTAAGTTACTTTCTAACAAGCAATTTTTTTCTCATTACTGATTTACTGTTCTTTGTTCCAACGGAGCAAAAACAAAACCCAACAATGGAAATTTACACCACCATCACTATTCATACATCTCACTAAGTATAAAAATAGTTATATGGCATTGAGAGACACAGCCCAGAAGATACATTGTCTAGAAAACAACAATGAACATGCCTTGAAAAAGATAAACAAGAGTGAGGCAGGCTATGGAAAGACAAACCCATATGCAAAAAAGTTTAGTGAGAACGACATTATCAAAGAGAAAGCAACCATTAATCGCAAAAGATGTAAACCCACAAAAAGATAACAAAAAAAATGATAACTAACCTGAGAACATTGAGTCCATGCCTGCTAACCTCTCCTCAGTCCAAAAATGAAGAAAAAATGAACTTTTACTGTTTGTAGAGATATAGAAAGAGAAGAAAATCGAGGAGAGAGGAGATTCATGAAAGAGGAAGAGAATCAGAGGGTAAAAGCGGGCACGAGGAGAGTCATAAATGAAAATAATAATTTAGTATAAATAAGAGATTTGTTATGTGTTATCGTTTTCTATTTTTTTTTACCATGATCAATTACCCACGCGCCCTGTGCTTTGTGCGATAAAATCGAGAATCAGTGTTGTACTTTTCTTTTCTGCTGCGAAAGAATGACGTTAGTGGGCAACACAAAATGTTTAGCTATAGAGAAAGTAAACCATGCGAGCATCCTCTCTGGCTCTCTCTTGAATCCTCTTATCAAGGCCGTACACCTACAGTTTGATGGATTCTCCGTTTTTGATTGATTGGTCTTTCGGTTCCCACATTCTAATGTCGTGGATTTTTTTATTTATTTATTTTATTAATATACAACAATAACTAAATTGAAATAATTTAGCATCTGAGAGAAAGGTTTAAATTGAAATTGTTATCAAATTTTTTTATTTGATAATTATCATGGAATCTTTTGTATAAAATATTTAAATTTGATCATATTTTTCATAACGTGAAAAATAATTTTCTATTTCATAACTTAATTAATGTATTAAAGAAAAAATTTCAATAAAAAGAACTCTTAAATCTTCAACTAAACTTGTAGTTAAATTCACGCATAATGATAACATCAAGCCTTTGACAAGGATATGGATCATATTGAATTTGAAAGGACCATATTCAGACTGAAAAACCTTTCAAACAAACCTATATGGCAGAGTCTAATTCGAGTAAAGAATTTGGCTCCAAGCGTAAAAACACAAACATGAAGTGCCCTAAAAAAAAAGCAAGGAGGCTGACTTATACTCACGAAATTTATGTGCATCAAAAATAAAATAAGAAAGCTCGCAGACAGTAGGGACAATACTAAAATACCTTGTTACAGCTATAATCAGTTCGATAACTTCCTTCGTGATTTCATGGAAAACAATTTATGGTTAAAAAAAATCGATTTATTCTTTTTGTATGTTAGTAGTTGTTTGATGCTTATAAAACTGTTTTTGTTTGGATAGTAAATTCAGCATAAATATGCCGCATGATGCGGGATTCGACAGCGCTTATTGAGCTTCGTTAGATTCTAACAAGAAGTAGATGGATTTATGCCCATATGGCATATGGCGCAGTGGTAAATTCGGTTTTCAAGATGACGGTTTTCCCGTGAGGTCTCGGGTTTGAGTTTTGTCACTGCGCTGCACATTTTGCGATTTACATCTTTCACAGGGTCCTAAAGCAAAGATTATGGGAGCAGTCATAATGGTCCGTTATCCAAAAAAAAGAAATAGATGAATTTACATGGGAACAATAGCGATATTGAAGTTTTACAGATTGACACGAGTAAACTAGAATTGCAAGGTGGACGCACGTTGAATCTCTATAAAATTTTATATGCACCCGAGACATAGTCTTCTCTCAGTTCTATTTTTTAATTTTGGTTTTAAATTCAAATTTGTTAATATATGAATTAAATTGTATTCTAGAACTACATTTCATGGTAGTTGGTATTTGTCAAATGGAATTCATGGTGTTAGACGCAGTTACCATTTATAGCAATAGTAATGACAATAATAATTGTAATTTCTATACTATTTCTGTCAATAATATTGTTCATAATGATTTGTGTACACCCACCACAAATATCAAAAAACATATTTGAAAATTTAAGTAGTAATTATTTAAAAAGTAATAATTACTGCTTGAATTTTTAAAAGATTTGTTTTGAATGTTTTAAACAGACGTTTGAATAACACAATCCTTCAATTAAATGATAGACAATTAAATAAACTTGCCTAATTATTGTTTAGCTGAAAATATAATTAAAAAATCATTTAGCAAAGCAACTAGAGCCACAATTTATCCATTCATACACATGCAGTCTACTTTATATTTCATCACTTTCATAAATGATTTCTCATATTAAGTAAATCAAATAATTCCCAAAAGAATTATTTTTCATAGCAAGGCAATTAAGTAATTCCAAAGGTTTTTAATAACAAAACAATTTTTTTAGTAAAATAACTAAACAAATAGGTTACCCCATATATCCGTCAAGAAACATTGAACCCCAACATATAATGAATTTGGAATAATCTCCACCACCGTATCTTATCGAGACTGAAATTAAAGACCACTCTGCCCTCTATATGATAAAAGATGTTTAACACCAACAAACGTTAGAGAGAAACAATTTTATTTTTTTCACAAGACTGTTCTAACTCTTGTAACCAAAAACAAAAACATACAAAGGATTGACATAAAACATAACTCCATATGATCAAGAAGCAAAACAAACATATCACCATGACATTAGACTAAAATATAAATATATATCAAAGCTAAAACCCCTCAAATGGAAAAATTTTCCCTTTATACTAGAATTATTTGCACCAGTTAAAATTTAAATTTACACTGATAACAGAAACTGCCACAAACTTCCAACTAAAATTGAAAGTAAAAATGACGACTGAGATGCTAGCAAAAGATTGCAGATATTACACCCCGAAATTATCAAATAAATTAAATGTGGTGTAGAGCCCTCAAGGATTCCTGGAAGAATGATCCTTATCTTGTTATCCACTTCTTAATACAGCATCTTTCATATGTCACCCCACTTTTAGATCTCGGCGTGGGCAACATTATTAGGTTGATTGTCCAATGGCATGTACTGTGCCATGATAGCGCGTATCTCAGAATCCATATATCTCTGCACAAATGTTCACAACAAATGGGTTAATGAGAATCCCTAAACCAATGTTGATATTTGAACCACGCATGTAAAATAATAAATTCATAATCCAAAATTAAACCACAGTTATTCATATTGATTTATATGCCTACATTAAGTTCATCTCTACCTTCAATTTGATTGTCTTCCACCCTACTGTTTTTCTTTTTCTTTGTTTTTTTTTTCTCTTTGAGATAAGGAGTACTATTTTTGTTTCCCTTGGGCAACCCGGGAGTCGTAAAGATCTACAGGCAATTTTTAATCTACCTGCTTCATGCTTATTTTCATTAAAATCAACAAACCGGATCAACTTGATTCTGAATTGCTTAGTTACTTTTGACACACAACCTTAGTTTGTTGTGAATTTGGACGTCGTGTAAATAGAAGAAAGAGAATTTTAAGATACTAGTTTAAAAATAAAGCCATACCCGAATTCTGTACTTGTAGACTGCATATCCCCCGACACCAGCTACAGCCAATCCAAGAACAATAATCCACACAAAGCCCCAGCTTACCTCTGTTTTGCCATCTTTACCTGCTTATTTCCAGTAAAACAAAACAGCAGCAGAAACCAAATAGAGAAATTAGAGCAAAAACTGGTAATCAAGCATCATTTAAATAGGATACCATAGAATGATAGCCAAATTCCAACATCAACCAAATTAAATAAATAACTAGTCAACTGGTGCACTGCATCAGCAGTCAGCATGCAGGTACACAATATGTTTTTTTTTTCTTTTTAAAAAGAGGAACACAATATTAGAAAGGATTACTTATGCACGTGTCATGTTCTCGCATGTAAAGTAAACCACCATTACAGCTGCACTCATAACTGCCCCAGGTATTTTTGCATTTACACCGTGGGCATTGGCAGGCCAACTTCTCTTTGCACTCATCCACATCTAGAACAAGGCCGAAAGGAAGATAATTAGTACATCTAATTCAAACAATCCAACCAATGTTCACCAACAAAGAGATGAATGATTATGTAAAAGCCTAATCTAGTACCCCATTCCCCGTCTGCTTTGCATCTTGGAAGGAGGTAGGCTGATGGCGGTACGTGCCACGTATAACCCACCAAAATATCAGGTAGAAAGAAAAAAAGAGAAGAAAGAAACACTGATGGTGTTTATTCAAACCCAAAAACCGGGTCGTTCTCAAGTAGTCAATGAAATTCATCCACAGAAAAAAAAAATGCGGCTAGCACTGAGCCCGATCCACTTTCAGATGGGAAAAATCGATGATAATGGACACAACAAAGCCAAAATTACAATAATATTCAATAAGCTGACCAATCTCCATCTATTCCCAGTATCAAAGATGTGTTTTATGTCTTTATATACTGAAACCAAAAGAAGAAAATGCAGTACCTTCACAGTTGTTGACTCCATCACCCTTAAATCCTGGTGGACAATTGCAACCTTTTGAATGATCATCCTGAAAAACCCATTAGAGAACCAAATCAATTTAAATTAAAAAATAAAACAAAGAAATGAGGGGGAGAGAGAGAGCTGCATAAAACTAACTACTTACACGGCAAGCAGAGTAAGTCCTGCCATTTTGGGTTTTCTTCCAACATCCTCCATTATTAATTCCACAACGCAAAGCTCCTGAAGCTGTTAAATCAAATAAGCAGAAACATGATACATGTAGAGACTGAAATATTAAAGAGAAATGACTTACGATAATGAAATGGCTACTCTATTATAGCATGCAAAAAGAGCCCATAAATAATGCTACAGTAGGTTGCTAGAGATTTTTAATGCCTTCGATGCTGGGCTTCACCTAACCCCCGGAGTGAAAGGCTTCTTGAGTTGTAGCAAGCTTTTGACAAACAATTACATGGAAAAATACTTACTAAATTTTAGCTAGGCAACTTCCTGAATATGATACTAAGTAACAAGGCATAATTAGAAGCTACTCAAGAACTTATTTCTTGTAGCAAAATGTTGGACATGAGCAGAAGAAATTATTCTGGCAGTTAATGACTATGAGTAATGTACCAGCTGACATGTTGAGGTGTGTATCCAGTATCGTATTTCCAAACCATACAGGTAACTATAAAATTATCAAGATAAGCCTGACATTAGAATTCCCGCATCTCCGAGGAATAATTATCACATTGCTTCAAAATTTGATAAAGAACAGCCCATGTTTAGGACTTAATTTAGACAACACGAATCCTACAAGCATGACTAGTCACCACTTGATGTTCCCTTGCAGACTGTGAATATGTGGTATCATGTGGAGAAATTTAAACTTGAACTCTGCAGAAGTATTTACCTTCACAATGAGTGTAACCATCACCAACAAACTTCACACCTTGCACTATGGGACATTGGCACACTCTTCCCCGGAAAGTATCCTATATTAAGAAAAAAAATATAATCGGATTTAAACGCGAGAAATCCAGAAGAAAATTGAACTTAGAAAAAGTCCTTCACAAGATTACTCGCAAACAAAACACCTAAAAAATTTAGAGGTCATGAATATACCCTGCATGCAGAAATGTTGGCAGCTTTGTCCTGCCAGCATCCACCATTGTTTTGTAAACATTCATTGGTTTCTATATCTGCCAAAAAGAAAATAATAACAAAACAACAAATACCATCTCTATAAGAGTCGATCCAATAATTATTTCATATGACAGGTCAATCATACGACAAATTAAGCATTCTGAAAGGAACCCAAATCTTTTAGATGATGGCAGGAAAAAGCCTGAAGCTATAACAGCAATGAAGCTCATCAAAACTACACAATAGGAGTAGTTTACCATAAATCTTAAAAATTTCAGAGAAGTATACAAAAAATTTGAAAGGAAAAGGTTTGTAGATGATGACCTTCAGTTAAGCAAATTGTTGGCTCCGTTGTCTCTTGGAAACCTGAACAAATAGCCTTGAGAACTGCTCCTTTGTCCAACTTACCTGAAAGCATAAAATGTTCAGTTATGAAAGCTAATTCACGCAGTTAGATAAAAAAATTGTAAATATTGATCCAAACCTCTATACTGTCTGTTGTTTACTACAAGAGTTGGCAGTATAGTCACATCTCCACGGGAACCTTTGCCAATCTGAAACCAGAATTGCATAAAGAATATAAAAGTAAGGAATGACAGTACAGGAAGAAACAAACATTTTTAAGTAAGTACTACAGGAACATTTGAAACAATTAGTTTCCAACAAGCCTCACCTGTGCATCTTGTTCAGCTTTAAGAACTGGATTCTCCACGTTTGCCTCAGTGTCTCCAATACATTTGTCTATCTTCTTGAGATCAGCACCTAAAAATAAATATAATGAAGGACAAATATCAGATTAAACTATTCAGGTCCTAATAGATAAACTCGCTCTAATTCTCTTCCAATAGCTGCATCAAAAATCAATTATACACCAAACAAAGTAATGGAGCTATCCTACTTCAAAACAAAATTGAGAGGTATTTTACTGTAAAAGAAATTTAAAAAAAAAAGAGGATAAAGCAAAAAAAATTGACAGTTACAGTTAAAAGTGACAAAAAAGGAAAAAAAAAACAACAGGAGGGTCATTATGACCATTTTATTTCACACCAAATGTAAATTAGTATTTGGAAATCAGAAAGAGTAGTGGTAATGGGTAGCAACCAAGACTGGTGACAAATTAGAATGCCAATGAAAAAATATATGCTAGAGCAGAAAAGTAACATATTTATAATGAAAATTTTGCATTTAGTGTAGGTTCTTACAAATAGAGACTTAGAAAATATCATATCGCAAAAATTACTTCCATGAGTAATTTAAACATCCACAAAAAATGAAGCCTTGTAACTTACCAAGAGATAGGATAACCTGATCTGCACACTCTTTGGTGTACTTTTCCTCTTTCATTGGGCAGCGGATTGCAAAATCAGTCACATAGTCCCACCAAAGCCATGGCTTTCCGCTTTCATTGGCCACTCTATAAAAGCAAGCTTGCCGTAGATTTTGAACAACAACATCCTTCCCATCATACCCTCTAGTAAAGTCCTGCTCAGGATCTGGAGCACAGTATCTTCCATGGTTGACGCACTGGGACTTGCACTGTTTGCTAAGGATAAATGCTTCTGGGCAATACCAAGTTATATAGTGTGGGGTGAATTGAGTGTACCCTCCCTTCTCAAGAATCTGAGCTGCTCCTTTAAAGTTCTTAAGAAACTCAATCTGGCTGGAACACTTTGGCCCACACTCATCATTGCTATTTGTCCACAACTCATACTCTACCCTCTCATCAGGATGTGGAAGAGCCTCCCTCCAATCAAGGTTCATATTGACCATCTCCCCGTTAGAGATAGCCTTCTTGATACTATCCCCCAAAGATTTGCTGATAAGGGCAGACGGGATGGTTATCTTTTGCAGATAATCAGCATCAGTATTCCCTTCTTCGGGGGAGTCCATCGTGATCAATGGTTCAATTTTATTGTCAGCAACAAGAATAGCAGATGCTCCACCTTTCTGTGCATTCCATGCCTTCAAGGTGAAGTAACAATCTGCCATAAGAACAATTTTTTTGATAAGTAGGGACATTGTAAGGTAGTCCAGAACAACAAAATGGAATCCAACAAGATCCTAAGTCAAATTTCAGGTCTCTATTATCATAGCAGGCAGCATTACCAAATTTAAGGGATGTGACACAATTACCTTCAGAATGTCTCTCGAAGGCATTGTCTCAAGTAATTCTGACATAACGACTTTTAACAGCTCACTAACAAATTTGACCACAAAAGCAACCAAAATACAATCCAAGGTCAAAATTTAAAAAATTGTATCAAAGAGTTAAATGTCGATTAGTAAAATTGCAAAGATGAATATGGACTTTCATCCAGAAAAGGAAAGCTCCACATCAATCATGTCATTGAATTCATCTAGTACCATAATTCATGGCATAGAAAAACAGCATAATACATCGATTCAGCATGTGAAAGATTTCATAATTAAAAGCAAATCAAATGGATTTTCCAATAGCCCATTGATAATCAAACAAGACAGTGAACAAAAAGAAAGAAAGCACAGACATTAAAACATATTATAAAGAAATGGAGTCAAGCTAAGTTTAGGGTGATATTGAATTTACTTCATCATATACATAATATTTAAATTTAAATTTATCACGATGACATTCAATCTACTGGCTTATCTAAAACATGAATAATTGAAAAAACTCACCTCCTCGATCAATAAGGACAAAGGTGGGTAAGCCCCCAGGCCTGGACTTGAAGGAGATATCAACATCATCGAAGCTCTTGCATGCCTTTTGATTGGATTTCGGATAAGCAATAGTACCAATCAAGGTTCCTCCATATTTAGGAACCCCAAAATTCCCAATTGCACATTCATAAATTCCTTTGATCGACTCTGGAGATGTCACTTTCAAGTTGTTCTTCTCCACCACAAACCTACCCAAACATGACCCACAAAGAAGAATCCATGAAAACACCAAAAACACAAGCTTTTCCCTCATGGTTAAGCTCTCCTTCAACCAATCAATCAATCGAAAGAGATGAAAGCCGGATCAGGAAATCAAATAATTCCTTTTCCTCAAGAAACCCAGAAACAAAAAGGCTCAGGGTGATTATAAATACAATTGGAATCTTAGAAATTATAAAACGAACAGAGCCTAAATACAACAAATTCGATAAACTAAAGCACTTTTATCTATCAAAACTCGATTTGTTCGATAACCCAGATTGAAAATCTCAACGACTGAACACAAAAACACCTTCTGCTCCGTAAGTTTTCTTCCCGGGTCTTGAGCTGAATTGGGCAAAAGCGTACAAAAAGGGTTGTTGCGTTGTGAAAGAGAGTCTATGAGAAAATTTGAAAAGAAAGGAGCTATTAAATACTTTTCCAATCTTTCCCTACATCTATAAAATTCAAATTCTATACGGATTAATTATATATTTATAAATAGAACTTAGCAGTGAAGACCCATCTTTCCTCTTGCGGAAGTAGTAAGAGATCAAATCCTAAACCACCTTTGATTAAGGATTAATAATATTGACTGAGCCCCAAGTTCGCTTTTTTCGCGATATATTATATACTCATTCTTTCATCATTTTAATTACTTAAATTTTTTTAATTTAAGTTTAATTTAAATTATTTTTTATATATATTATTTTTAAAATATAAAAACATTTTTTTAAAAAAATAAATTCTATTTATGTATATTAGAAAATTTTAATTTATTTTAATAATTTAACAATAAAAAATTTATTTATTTATTTAATTAAATAATAAAAATGATAAAAATTATAAGATGAAAAGAAAATCATTTTATCAAGATATTTTGCTTGTTTAGACCGCATAAGAGAAATAGATGGGGCCCACCATCGAGAGTACCAAATACTCTTATTAGCCATGTGATCCACGTATTCTCCACAAGCCTCAGCCTTTACTTATTACGGTCACCTCCATCATCTAACCGCAGAGGATTGTGAAATTAATTGATCTCAATACCTTTGCTTCTCTAATTATCTGTCCGGAAATTTTATTCAAAAAGTACCCACATAAATGCGACGTGAAAAACACTTAAAAAAAGTTAAAACAAACTTAACTTTTCAGAGGAAAAATTATATTTCGATTTATATGTTTTTATTGTGATGATGATATCATTATACTTGATTTTAACGTCTTTATTCACAAAACATAAACAAATTGATAAGTTTGCAATTCATTTTCATAAAATCGAGGTAAACAATTTGCAATGAGCTGTTGGATTTTTAGATTGAGAAAATTTTATTTTTAAGTTTTTTTAATTTACCTCATGTTTTTATTGAGTTTCTGAAGTTTAAAATATTTTTATTGGATCCTTTAAGTTTATTAACCCGTTTCAATCAAGACATTCACCTAAACAATTTTGTTTCATTAATTGGTGATTCAAATATGTATGTTGTGTGCATGACAATTTTCAAAGTCAAGAGCAATTTAACTTTATTTGAAACATAAGGTTGTGATAGATGTAATGAAAAACCAATTAAATAAGGCTGATGAAGCACTAGATGATGATGGGAATTGCTCTCTTCATTATAGGACTTATTCTGCATTTTACTCATGCAATTCCTTTGAATAAACAATTATACAATTTTAGCTATGTTTGTGTGACATCTGGAGCAGTAGCTGTGATTTTCTCAACCATTTATATTTTTGTTGAAATTTTGGATCTGAAACTGTTTTTAACTATAATGTTGAACCTGACGTAAATGAATATATTGTGAATGAGATTATTGGATCATTTGGGGTGAATGACTTAATTGGAACGGATACTAAATATAAATGACTCAATAAAGACGTTTTAAATTTTAGAGATCCAATAAAAACAGAAGACAAATTAAAATGACTAAAAATAAAATTTACACTTTTAGATATTTGAATTCTAAACTAATTGCAGTAAAGAAAAGGATAGGAATCTAGAGGTAGTTGAATTGCAAGGTGTAAAAATTAAAAGAAAAAAGTGCATTGCAGAAATTTAAATACATTTGCGATAAAGTAAAAGCATAAAAGTCAAATAATGAAATTGATCCACTTTAGATTTCATGAATTATAAGTGGGTTTGGATTACATCAATTCTTTTATTATTTATGCATAAAACAAATCTAAAACAGTTGCTAACCACATGAGCTCTTGATGCATTACATTTATCTCACTCTTCTTAAAATTGATTACTAAAAACTTTCAAGAATATAGATACGTGACACTTATCTTATGGATCATAATTAAGATTTAGGTTGCACATTTGTCACATATATGATTGATCCAGAATCCATTATTGTCTGAACAGCAACACGAATTATATTCTACTTTTTACTTGCACAATAATATGATGTAGAATCCAATATTCTACCATAGCGAGGATCCTTACTAGAATCATACTATAACTTTAATTTCACGTAAGATCTATGAAATTTTATTTAGAATTAATCCTGCTTTGTTACTTGTTTTTTCGAAACTCGAGGTGTACATGTTTGTCACTTAGATATGTTAGAATTCATTATTCTTTATCTATTTCAAAATTTACATTTTTTACAACGTAGTTTAAAATCCAAAAAGTTCTAACACAATAAAAATCATACCTCAACGATAAGATTTGGATATAAAATATACATAGTTTAAAGATCATTAAGATTCTACCCCAATAAAAACCCTACCCCAGCTGAGGCTGCAAAACACGATTATTTGACTTAGTACATAGCTTTTTTATATTTGCCTTGTCCAATATCAAAGGATCACTATTATAAAATCACAAAATTTCTCTTCCAAAAGCTATGAGAGGGGATCACTTTTTTAATTGTTTAACAAAAACATGTAAGAAAAAAAAGTTTCTTTTCCGTTATTAATTTTTTTTAGAAAAAAATATGCAATAACAAAATTTCTGGGATCAATAAATTCACGTGGGTGATAATTATAAATAATATATGAAAGATTCAAATTATATTTTATTCTTAATGGATAAAAAAATAATTAATTAAAACCAAACTTAAGAAAAACAATTAGTCTTAATCATTCCTCTATTAACGTGACCACAATAAACTTGTATTTACTGAAAAATCAATAGCAAGAGACACGTTAGACAAAAACATCACAGACGACCAAATGCATAATACTGATATCAAACGATTGATTATTTTAATTTGTATTTTCTTTGTTTGATATATGTTTGCATAATTTATTAATTATTATTTCAAAAACTTAAATGGAACACATTTTAAAGAACCTGTACAAAACCAAGTAGCTTTACTTGGCTTTACGATATTTGTTTTTCCTACCGCTAAAAGAAATCACAAATCATATCATCAAGAAGCTATCACATGATCTTAGATGAATACTTGATTAAATTGGGTCTAAAATTAATGATTTAGATTCGTTCGAAATTTTATTAATAATTTTAAAAAATTTATTGATAACATTATTTTTTGAACCTCACACCTATATCGACATTACCAATAAAATTTTGAATGAGTCTAAATTATTAACTTTAACCCCGATTTAACCAAATATTTTTGCATGATGACATAGCCATATCAGTGTTAACACGCAAAAAAAAATATTCTTTTGTGATGTAGCGTGACAATGTTAAAACAATTACTCATACCCTTAAAAAGATTACTTTACCTTTGAATTATCATTGACACCATGAAAATGTTCATGTTATGATTTAAGAGAAAAATATTCTGAAAATAGGTTATCTTTGGAAACAGTTTTCAAAAACTTTTTTTTATGTTTGGCAAACAGTTTTCAAAAGCAATTTTCTAAAACAGTTTTCAAAAAACCAGTTTTCAAAAACTGTTTTCTGAAAATTCCAAATTTGTGTTTTCTGACATAATTTTCGAAAAATAGCCCTAAAATCAGTGTTCACTTATCTGTTTCATTCTTCTTCCACGATATATAAAAAAATTAAAATTTTAAAAATAAAATAAAATAAATTATTTTTAAATATTTAGTAAATATGAGAAATAAAATTAATATAGATTTTAAATTTAAATTTAAAACTAAAAATAATTACAATATGTATCAAAACAGTTTTCAAAATAAGATTATCCGAACAACATTTCATTATTTTTTGTTTAGGAAACAGTTTTCGAGTTGCAGTTATCCAAATATGTTTTCTTTAGAAAACATCATAAAACTGTTTTCAGTTATCATTTTCGAAAACTGAAAACAGAAAACTATTACCCAAACATTCTCGAAGTTTTCCTCCAAATGCTTACATGACCCCACAACTTATGTAAGATTTGCTTGTTTTCTTTGGTTTTTCTGTAAGTTATTTTTATGAATTTTTCCTTCATAAACAAATCAAATATCGATTAAAAATTCAAAATAACCAATAATAATTTTGAAGTGAATTATAAAAAATAAAAAAGGTGATTAGTCCTTATCAACCACCTCAAGATGTGACCATGAGAATTCCAATTTCCTAAAATAATCAATAGTAAAAGTGACTTTTATTGAGGGCCACCTACATGATGTTAATACCAAAATAATTGTATTAACTCTTTCCGAGTTCTATTCCCATCATCTTAATCCACACAACTCTCTATAGGAGAATTATTTACATGAAAATTTGACTTAAAAGCATCCAAATACTTGTATTGATTTTTTGATATAATGTCCACACCCTCATCATAATTCCTTTCTCCTTTTACCCTTTTACATTCCTCTCCTAAGTTTTTATCATTTAATACTCTATTTCCCCTTTTCTCTCAATTTAAAGTATTAAGCATAAAATAATATATAGGAGTGTTAGTTAATTAGTATATAATTTTTTTAATCTTTTTGCATGTTTAGTGCATACATTATTAAATTTCTTTTATTTTTTTTCTATCAACTCCAATTCTAAAATTAATGTTTTAGTTTGTCACGAGAACGTTATTTATCATTTTTAATATAATTTTTTTTCAACGTTAAAATGGTATTATAAATTAATTTGTGTATCATATTAATTTCACTTTTTGGGATTGGTCAAAAACAAATTATTTGTGTCGATTTAAAAAATTTACAAAAAAAAATCTTTATATTTTAATTATTATAAAAATTAAAACCAATAAATTTACGATTATTCCACTAAATTTTTACCACTTTCCTCACGGTTTATACTCCAACCCGTGCATCTCACGGGTATTTGAAAAGATGATAGGATCAGATTCGATAGTACCCTGATTCTCGTGTACTACATTTTAATAAATCAGAATTTAAAAAATTAACAAACATGAAACACGTGGATAGCATATATCTTGGTAATGCTGCCATGCGTGCTGTGTGGTTTAGCTTAGCTATGATACATAATTTCAATGAACTAATTAATTAAGGGCACATTCACAGAAGCAGTATGGGATTGTACTTTATTTGAGCTTCAAGTCATTAACCTATAATCACGCACAAGCAAACATTAAAGCTATTTGACTGCTTAATTATCATGGTTATTCATGATTAAAAAAAGAAAAAATAGGAGAGAGAAAAGAACTCGTTATGATTCTTCTTGGGATGGCTTCAATGATTTTAATATTTCATTAAATTTTCAATGCGTAAATTACAATTAAAATTTCTCGGGTCTAGTTATAAATATAATTGTATTTTAAGTTTTTAAAACATGTATTATATAATATCAGTATTCGTAAAGAAAAAATAAAAAAATAATTTAATAAATACGATATGAAGTTAAAATTATATATATATATATATAGTTTTAGTTTATTTTACTTATTACTTACCAAATCATATTTGGTTTTCTTCAATTACAATTCAAATTACTCTTTTTCTTTAAACACTCGAGGGCTGAAAGAAAGGCTGAAAGAGTAAAATTTTGAAGGAGTTTATAAGAGAATTATATAGAGAGTCACGAGAAGCTCTAAGAAAAACAAAAAGTAATAATGTGAATTTTATTTTTGAAATTTAGCATACATGAAATTTTTCAGAATTCAAAGTGAGAATTTTCAAATGGTATGAATTATGAAAGAATTGAAGAATAAATTAAAATTTTAAATATAAATATTATATCAGGTGTTGATGATCAGCAACCGGGAGAAATTACTGAGAGGAGTAAGAAAGGCAAGGAAGTGATTCATGGGTAGCTCTAAGTGTTACATGGTGAGTTATATTTACTTTAAGTAATCAAGATAAATGTGAAATATATAGTGATAATATTAGAATAAATTATTAACTTATACTTTGTTGGTAGATGAAAAATTGGTTGATAGGTATGATATGAATAATTGATGTGTAAAAAATTATTATATGAGAAGTAATATTATTAGAATAATGAGTCGATTTAATAATAAATGTGATAAATGAAATTCGTGACGAGTTATGGTTGATGATTTGATATGATTTATGAGGAGAAAAATTTAGTAGAATTTTTCAAATAATAATTTGAGAATAATCAGGATAGCTAATTTAAATATTTGAATACATGTTTGTTTCTATATTATTGTTCATATGCATATATATGGAAATAAAAGAACCGGGAAGGCAGAAGATCTAAATGAAAATAAAAGAACCAGGAAGTAGCTGGTCTAAATGAAAATAAAAGAATCGGGAGGGCAACCAATCTAAATGAAAATAAAAGAACCGAGAAGGTAGCCGGTCTGAATGAGAATAAAAGAATCGGGAAGGCAACTGGTCTAAGATAAACATGTCGACATATAGGAAGATGTTCCCAATAATAATAACATTTAAATTTATGCATTGCATTTGCTTAAATATTGATTGTTATTACTTGAGATGCTAAAGTGTTATTCATGATTGTAAATTTATTGATAGAAGAATGAATCATACAAAGAGACAATTATGCTGAGAAGAAATATGGAAATATGAAATAATGAGAATTATTTGGGTGACTGATTATATGTTGTAAACCTCATAATGAGGTAATTATGAGATAGAATTGATAATCGCAAGATGATGATTAACTATATGAGAAGAAGAGATTTATAAATGATAGGGATTTGATATGAGTAGTGATAATAGAATATTATTATCAAAATATATAAGATATAGATGAATAAAGACTAATTATACAAATTGAATACTTCTAGTAAGTTTAATTCACTGAGCTTGTGAAGCTCACTCCTCATTGTACAATGATTTCAGGTAGCAGACAGGATAGATAGTTTGGTGAGTTGAGATTCAGACGAAGTCATTATCTGTAAGCCACGTGGTTCACATCCTCAAACTAATGGAAAACAAAAATAAAAATTTATTTGTAAATATTCATGCATATTACGTTGTATATAATGTTTAAGTCAAGATTTGAAGGATGTATCTCTCATATTGAGGGTTGAGGATTGATGTAAAAATTGCAGTTGTATTATTTTTTTTATTGTTGCATATATGTGTCATGCTGGGATTTTCAAAATGTGACAACACTGTCTCGGGGGTGGCCAACCCGGGATGGGTCGTTACAAGTTTGGTATCAGAGCATTAGGTTTTATGATTATGTAGACTGCATGAGAACTTAAAGAAGTGGAAGATCTAAATAAACTATATTTTAATGCCGAGTCTGAGGATGACACGTGGACGTGCTAGAGCTAGAGGTAGAATTCGAAATCAGAGGGGACGTGGTAGACCCCAAATATTTAGAAGAATTGAAGCAGAGAGGGAAGTTGAGTCTATGGTTCCTACGAGGGAAGTACAGCTGGTACTAGTAGAGCTGGGAGAGAATATGAGGTTAGAAGGGATAAATTGAGAGAAGTTATTAATCGTGCTATAGAAAAGATAAATGCAGCTGAAGAAAGGGCTGATAATCTGCAGAGAAGATTAGAGGAAAGGGGTACAATAGAACCTGATATGGTAAGACAAGAGGTTTATGAGGGAGAATGTGTATTTGCATGTGAGATGCAAGAGGATTGTTTTATGAGATTTCTTAAGTTTAAACCCAGTCTTTTAGAGGATCTGTAAATCCTGTGGAAGCTGAATAGTGGATTAGATATGTTGAGAAATATTTTGAAGTCCTACCAATGACAGATAGACAGAAGGTTGTTTTTGCTTCATTTATACTGGAAGGTGAGACTTCATAATGGTGGGAAGATATTTTGCCTAGGGTGAGTACACAGGTAGAACAACCTTTACCTTGGAGTAAATTTAAGGATGAGTTCTTTACGAAATACTTTCCAGATACATTTCGAACCCAGCAAGAGATAGATTTTATTCACTTATGGCAGAATACATTATCTGTGGCAGAGTATGATAGTAGATTTATAGTTCTATCAAGGTTTTTACCTGAGTTAGTGAATACGGAGGAGGGGAAATGTAAACGATTTTTAGATGGGTTACGCTATGAAATTCAATCTAAATTCTCTTACATGGGCATAAAGAATTATACTATACTAGTGGATAAAACATTACAGATTGATAAGAATTTGATAGAGTTTAGAGGTAGGAGAGATTGGCTGAAGAGGTTTAGATTTGAGGGACCTTGAGGTGATAGCAGCATGGGTGTACACCCCCAGAGGGGACGTTCCTTGTCACAAGAAAATATAGTGCAGAGTCAAAGGTAAGCAGGATCTGTTGCTTCTATAACTCAGAGTAATACTGGTAGGACCCCTAGATTTAGGAGACAGGTAATGAGAATTGGGAGTTATGGTAGAGGAGTAAGTATGCCACCATTGGGAAGTGGTAATCTGATATATGATCAAGAGTCAATGGTTTGCTTTAGATGTAATCAGATGGGGCATCTGTCTCAGAATTGCCCTACAAAGATATGCTTTATATGTGGTGAGGGAGGACATGTTGTTATAGATTGTCTAGTGGGGAAATCTACTAACGTAGGCGTTGGAAGTGTTGGGAGAAGACCGGTGGAGAGAGGTGGTGGATCAAGGAGTGTGCGGGTCAGAGGTCGAGGATTAGTAGCTGAGAGAGGATGTGGTAGCCAGTTTCAGTCTAGAGACAACAGAGTCTATGCATTGACCCAACAGGATGCACAAGCCACTCATGATGTTGTTATGGGTATGATATATATCCTTGGTAGGCCTGCTAGATTATTGATTGATCCTGGTGCAACTCATTCTTTTGCATCTAGTATTTATATGAAATCTATTGATACTAGTGCTAGTCCTTTGATGCATGCGATTATTGTTGAGGTTCTTACTGGAGATAAGGTTATTATTAAGACAATTTATTGAGGTTGTGTGATTAATATGGCTGATAGAGAATTTGAAGTTGATTTATTGCCTTTAAATATGACAAATTTTGATTTAATTCTGGAGATGAATTAGTTATCTGCATATCATGTTTGGGTAGATTGTTTTAGGAAGAATGTGGTGTTCAAGATACCCGGACAAGAGGAATTTAATTTTCAGGGAGAACATAAGATATTTGCCAACTATCTTATTTCTACCTTGACTATTAGTAAATGATTAAAGAAGGGTTATGAGGGGTATTTGGCATATGTGGTGAATTCTAGTAAGGAGATTAGAAAGTTAGAAGATATCTAGTAGTGAAAGATTTTTCTGACGTATTCTCGGAGGAGTTGTTTGGTTTACCTCCCAATAGGGAGATTAAGTTTTCTATTGAGGTGATTCTAGGATCAACACCCATATCTATAGCACCTTATAGAATGAAACCAGCTAAATTGAGAGAGTTGAAATTTCAGCTTCAAGAATTGCTAGAAAAACAGTTTATTCGACCTAGTATGTCACACTGGGGAGCCCTTGTATTGTTTGTCATGAAGAATGATGGGACAATGAGGTTGTGTATTGATTATAGATAGTTGAATAAGATCACCATCAAGAATAGATATCCTTTGCCCATGATAGGTGATTTATTCAAACAGTTACAAGTGGCTAGGGTATTTTCTAAGATAGACCTAAGATCGGGTTATCATCAATTGAGGATAAAGGAGAGGGATGTGCCTAAGACTGCATTTAGGACACATTATGGCCATCATAAGTTCCTGGTGATGCCACTTGGGTTGACTAATGCTCCTGCAACATTTATAGATCTAATGAATCGGGTGTTTAAACCATTCTTGGATAGATTTGTGATTGTGTTTATTGATAATATTCTGGTATATTTCAAGAATGAAAAGGAGCATATGCAACATTTAGAGATAGTGTTGGAAATTCTGAGAAGAGAGAAATTATATGTAAATTTCTCTAAGTGTGAGTTTTGGTTGAGAGAAATATATTTCTTAGGGTATGTTGTGCCAGGAGAGGGAATAGTAGTTGATCCACAGAAAGTAAAAGTAGTGTTGAATTGGGAAAGACCCACGAATGTAACTAAAATTAGAAGTTTTTAGGGTTGGCTAGTTATTATAGGAGATTTATCCAAAAAATTTCTATGATTGCTGGACCATTGACTAGATTGACCAGGAAAGAAGTGAAGTTTAAGTGGTCAGAAGAATATGAGAGTAGTATTCAGTTTTTGAAAGAAAAATTGACTAATGCCCCGGTATTAGTGCTTCCTTCTGGTGATGAAGGATTTGTGGTATATAGTGATGCGTCACATCAGAGGTTAGGCTGTGTGTTGATGTAACCTAAGAGAGTTATAGCTTATGCATCTAGGCAATTGAAGAACCATAAGAGAAATTACCTGACCTATGATTTGAAATTGGTTGTCATAGTTTTCGCTTTGAAGATTTGGAGACACTAACTGTATGGAGCCAACTGTGAAATTTTTACTGATCATAAAAGTGTGACGTATTTACTAACCCTAAAGAGTTGAATTTGAGGCAGATGAGGTGGATGGAGTTAATTCATGATTATGACTGTACAATTCATTATCATCTAGGAAAGGATAATGTAGTAGCTGATGCTTTGAGTAGAAAGGCTACAGAGAGATTAGCTACTGTTGGGAGTCATAGTACTAGCTTGATGATAGAATTAAGAAAAATAAGGATGCAATTGAGTGTCAATAATAGATGAGTATTGATGGTAAATATGGTGGTACAATTTTCTATTATTGATCATTTATTACAGATGCATGGTAGAGATGAAGGGATGAATAAGATCAGACAGGAAGTATTGGGTGGGAAGCCAACTGAGTTTAGAATTAGAGAAGATGGTATGGTGGTACTGGAGCATCGAGTTTGTGTTCCCAATGATGTGGAGATGAGAAATGAGATACTAATGGAGGCTCATAATTCTGTATATTCCATATATCCAGGTAATAATAAGATGTACATGGGATTGTGACTGAATTATTGGTAGTAAAGGATGAAGAAGGATGTAGCTAAGCATATTTCTAGATGTTGGACTTGTCAACAGGTGAATTATAAGAATAAATATCCAGCAGGTTTATTACAACCTCTTATAGTACCTGAGTGGCCATGGGAAAACGTGAGTATGGATTTTGTCTCTGGTTTTCCCTGTACCTAGAGAAGACGTAACGTTGTATGGGTTATGGTGGATAGACTTTCTAAGTCTTCAAACTTTCTTCCTATTAAAACTACCTAGTGTCCTAAAAAGTTGGTTGAATTGTATGTAGTGGAGATAGTAAGATTACATGGAGTATCCTTGAGCATTATATCAGCTAGAGATTCTAAATTTACCTCTAGATTTTGGAGAGGTTTTCAAGAAGCTATGGGTACGCAATTGTAATTTAGTATAGATTTTCATCCACAAACTGATGGGCAGATGGAGAGAATCATCAGAATACTAGAAGATATGCTAAGGGTAAGTGTATTGAGTTTCTCAGTGAGCTGGGATGCTTATTTGCCTTTGATCGAGTTTGCATATAATAATCTATATCAAACTAGTATTGGGATGACACCATTTGAGGCTTTATATGGTAGGAGGTGTAGAACTCCAGTATGCTGGGAAGAAGTTGGAGAGAGAAAAATATTTGATCAAAAAATGATAGATTTGACGACTGAGAGGATCAAACTGGTTAGAAAGAACCTTAAAACGGCACAGAACAGACATAAGGGATATACTGATAATAGAAGACGAGCTCTCGAGTTTCAAGTTGGTGATTAGGTGTTTTTGAAGATTACTTCGTAAAAGGGTGTGTTGAGGTTTAAAAAGAAGGGAAAGTTGAGCCATCTGAGGTGATTAAGAGAGTTGGACTAGTAGCATATCGATTGGATTTGCCCCCAGATTTAAAGCAATTACATAATGTGTTTCATGTGTCACTTTTGAGAAAGTACTTACACGATGAATCTCATACTATCTCGAATCAGGAGATAGAACTTCAGAAAGATTTGACTTTTATGCAAGTACCAGTCAAAATTCTAGACAGAACGGACCAAGTCTTGCATAATAAAGTTATTCAATTGATTCAGGTATTATAGCGAAGTAAAGATGTTGAAGAAATTACTTGGGAGCATGAAGCAAGAATGAGGAAATAATACCCCCAACTCTTTCATGAATTAGGTAAGGAAATTTCGGGGACGAAATTTTTGTAAGGTGGGTAGAATTGTAATACCCGTATTCATAAAGAAAGGGTAAAGAAGTAGTTTAATAAATATGACATGAAGTTAAAATAATATATATGTAAAAGATTTATTTTTATAAAAAAATGGATGCGTGGAAAGCATAAAGAAAAATAAAAAAATTTAAAAAAAAACGCAAGGTCTAGTATAAAAAGAAAAAGAAAAACCAACACTTGGCTACATGTGTTGGCTGTCTAACATGCAATTTGCATGTTAGACAACAATTGCTGTTCGTGGAAACCAAAGGAGATTTGGTTGTTGACTGTTGGTTTATATATATATATATATAGTTTATTTTCCTTATTACTTACCAAATCTTGTTTAGGTTTCTTCAATTACAATTCAAATTACTCCATTTCTTTAATAAAAATAAAAAGTAATAACACGAATTTTATTTTTGAAATTTAGCATACATGAAATTTCCCAGAATTCAAAGTGAGAATTTTCAAAGGGTGTGAATTATGGAAGAATTGAAGAATAAATTAGAAATTTTAATATAAATATTATGTCAGGTGCTGACGATCAGCAACTGAGAGGAATTGCTGAGAGGAGCAAGACAGGCAAGGAGGTGATCTATGGGTAGCTCTAAGTGCTACGTAGTGAATTAGATTTACTTTAAGTAATCAAGATTAATGTGAAATATATAGTGATAATATTAGAATAAATTATTAACTTATGCTTTGATGGTAGATGAAAAATTGATTGATAGCTATAATAGGAATAATTGATGTGTAGAAAATTATTATATGTAAAGTAATATTATTAGAATAATAAGTCGATTTAATAATAAATGTGATAAATGAAATCCGTGACGAGCTATGGTTGATGATTTAATATGATTTATGAGGAGAATAATTTAGTAGAATTTTTCAAATAATAATTTGAGAATAATCAGGATAGCTAATTTAAATGTTTGAATACATGCTTGTTTCTATATTATTGTTTATATGCATATTTCATGTCATTATTCATATGTATATATATGGAAATAAAAGAATCGGGAAGACAACCAGTCTAAATGAAAATAAAAGAACCGGGAGGACAGTCGGTCTGAATGAAAATAAAAGAACAGGGAGGGCAGTCAGTCTGAATGAAAATAAAAGAACCAGGAAGGCAACCGGTCTGAATGAGAATAAAAGAACCGGGAAGACAGCCAGTTTAAGATAAACATGTCGACATGTGGGAAGACGTTCCCAATAATAATAACATTTAAATTAATGCATTGCATTTGCTTAAATATTGATTGTTATAACTTGAGATGCTAAAGTGTTATTCATGATTGTAAATTTATTGATAGAAGAATGAGTCACATAGAGAGACAATTATACTTAGAAGAAATATGAAAATATGAAATGATGAGAATTATCTGGGTGATTGATTATATGCTGTGAACCTCATAATGAGGTAATTATGAGATAGAATTGATAATCTTAAGATGACGATTAATTATATGAGAAAAAGAGATTTATAAAGTGTAGACTGAGGTTTCAACCCAAGAAGATGGGTGAATTGGGTTTTTAAAAACTTTTGCTAATTAAACACAAGTTTATAAAAACTGATAACACCACAAGCATATAAACAAGTAATATGTGCTGTAAATAAAAAGTTTAAGGAATAGAGAATACAAACTCAGTTTACAGTGGTTCGGCAATATCGGATTCGTTCCGACCCTACGTCCACTCTCTTCAAGGAACCTCCTTGAAGTAATCCACTAAGAAACTTAGTCGTGCAACTGCACGGGTGTTGCACAAACCTTACAATCCCTTCCTCTCGAAAGCAAACCCCTTTCTCTCGGAAGCAAACTCCTTCCTCTCGGAAGTAAACCCCTTCCTCTCGGAAGCAAACTCCTTCCTTTCGGAAGCAAATCCCCTTACAATAAATACTGTAAAGTAAATGGTAGAAAGACAACAATGAAAGCTTATACAACTAAATAATATATCTCTTTCAAGGTAAAGCTTGAAGAATGGCTCAACACAAATATTTCAAAGCTTTTTGTGTATCAATGAGTAAAAACTTGATTGAATGTGCGATACCCCTTATTTAAAATGCTCAATGGAGTGGGTTTAAATAGCCTTGATGTTATATGCCCGTTCTGTGCTGATTTGGTATAATTTGTGCTGAAATCTCGCATCTCAACGGTTATATTTTTTGAACTACCAGTCGACTGGGTCAAAATTAAAAATCACATTTTTAAGGCTATTGAAGGTACCAGTCGACTGGGAAACTTCTGTCTAAAGTACAAGTCGACTGGGGACTGTCTGTCCAAAACACCATTCTTCTAGTGTAAGTACCCAGTCAACTGGGTTGCTTTTCAACCCAGTTTTTCATTCTTTTAAAAGATTTTGATTTTAAAACATTAGTTTTTAAAATAATTTTTCAAAATAAGCCATTGGACAAGCTTTTTACATGAACAAGTGATATTTACAACTTGTTTAAATACCTTAACCTATACTAGGTCTTCTGTCTTGACTTGGTGTTTGATTCGGGTTGAGTTCTTGCACCTTGATCCTTGGTTGAATGTTTTTCTCGCTTAATACACTTAGATAGCATCGTTAGTATAATTAAGGTTGTGTTTTGTCATCATTAAAATATAGGTGAGGGTCAACAATCTCCTTATTTTTTATGATGACAAAACTAATGAGAGAAAACAGTTTTAAAAACTAAGTGTTGGATTTTTGCAAAAAATCAGGCAGAGTCTCCTATATTTTTTTTAATAAAACCAACTTGTAAAAGGGTCAAAAGTAGTTTATATATAGCCTAACCAATCAAATCAACAATCATAAACATATACCAAGTTCTTTGGAGCAATGCTCCCCCTAAATCTATGCACTAGTTTGAGTTTACGTTAGTTTTTCACATTTTCTTATTTTTCTCCCCCGTTTTGACAACAACAGAAAAAGGGGTAGTAAACCAACAAATAAGCCAATTAGCTATCATAAACATAAATAACATGCACAAATAAACTTGTAAGCAAAAATTTGGCATCATTCAAAGTTCAAAAACCTTCCCGAGAAGAACCGAAATTTTCCATACATGCAGAAGTAGTTTTAAAGCATTAATCCGAATATAAAGATGTATAAAGCATACAACTAAATTACATATAAGTAAAACAAGTGCATGAAATAGGTCTAAACATGAACCATCATCAAATACATCAAAAGTCTATACAAGGTAGGTTTCAAATAGCCGAAACAGAAGGACAAATACAATAAAAGATAAGAGTATGTCTGTGCTAAGAACAATGAAAATCTACATCAAAAAGTACATCAAAAGGAAGAAGAAAGATGACTCAGGAAGCAGGAAAGTCAGAGCTGTCATGGATAAGATCCCAAAGCTCAGCTAGAAAGCCTTCGGTATGCTCACGGTGCAACTCGAAGTCATCCCGGAGAGAACGGAGGTTGTGATGCATGCTCTCAATGGTAGAGCTCAAGTTTTGGAAACCGGACTGCATGGTCAGCTGAAGGCTCGTGATAGCCTGAAGGAGATCGCCATAGCCAGCCTGACCAGCCCTCAAGTCACTCATAAGAGGTACTCAGGCATCCGTGTCCATATCAGCAGCAGTAACAACTGGACCCTCGTCCTCATCATCACTGCTGTCGTCCTTTCCAATCCGAATGTGCTTTCCGACCTTAGAGTAGATGAAGCTGTCTCAGACTGTGCATCTTATATTCTTCAGTGATGAGACATTGATGATGTCCTTGAGGCCGATGTCCTGAGCTTCGGAGGAGAGGAGAGGCACCTGAAAGTGCTGAAGGATGAACATGATGAGCATCCCATAGGGAAGGCATCCAGAGTCGCTCGCTTTGCCATTAATCATGTTAGCGAGCAGCAGGGGTAGATATTGAAGTGGTGCCCAGTTTTAAGGCACTAAATTAATACGATATCTATCTTAGATTGATACCCCTGACTCCCTAGTCTCAGATGGATGGTCTAACTCACAATGAATTTGAACAATTTCTCGTCTAGGGGCATATCACTACATGTGTGAAATGTAGTGGGTCGAACACATAGTTAAGGTTGCCCCTAACTATCTGACATGTCTTCTCAACCTCGAAATTGTTTGGCCATCCATCCAGACTCTATTAGATCCCTTCCACAGGGATCCTCAAAATGCTTATCAAGAGGTCAGTAGTGACCTCAAACTCCACACCCATGACACTAGTTCTGAACCTCAGAGCCAGTGGACTGGGTTTCACCAAGTTCACATCGAACTGGTGAATCAGTCTAGAGTAAAACTTCTCATGTATCTTGACCAGTAGGGTCAAGTGTATTGCCTCGAAGGCAGGTAATATATCGAAGTTACCATGACGAATAGAGTCGAAGTCAACAATTCTACCCGTCATGATTTTCTTATGCCTAATGATGGAAGTATACCTGACCTTCGCCGTCGGGCTGGTAAACAGCGAATCATCAAGCTCTATTCTACGATTCTTGCTTGATGAGCCCGCTACTCCCTTCCCCCGTGACTCCGGAGCCATGGATTTGGTGGACCTTGGCCTTGTAGGCGCATGTGGTCCCCCAACAGTGGTCTTTATCCAGATTCTTTCGGACATTATGGTAGAAATGAGAGTTTTGGGTAAAAGAGGGTTTTTGGTGAAAATAGGAGATTTCAACCGTAGAAAATTGAAATAGATGGTTTGGATGAGTAGATCAAGGTGTTTAGGTTGTGTTTTGATGGTTTTTTTTTTTATCAAAATGATGAGATTTTGTAGAGAGAGAAAGCTATGGTTTTTGAAAATGACGTAAAAATCTAGAAAAAATGAAGAGCCTATTTATAGAATCGCGATACCAGTCGACTGGGGTGAGGATACCAGTCGACTGGGTCCTTTGCAGAGATGAAGAGTTTTGCATACCAGTCACCTGGGTTAGGGTACTAGTCGACTGGATGAATTGGTAGAAAGATACCAGTCGACTGGGTAGCTCTTACTAGTCGACTGGGTTGATAACTGAATTTAAAAAAAATGGCTCCAAACAAGGTCTAGTCGACTGGTAGCATTACCAGTCGACTGGAAGAATAGGCAGAGACTTACCAGTCGACTAGGATAGACTTACCGGTCGACTGGACCATTAAGAAAAATTCCAGTCTTTGAGTCTTAGCACGAAATTTGTTTATCTATGCCATCTTGAGTGAGGGAGACATTAAATAAGGTTTAATACTTTTTCATTAGATGTCAAATATGCAAAATGATGAATGATGAAGCAATCAGACATACATTTTATCATAATCTAGCAATCCCATTAACAGTCTAATTTTGCAGAAGTTAGCTTCACTTAGAGGTTTTGTAAGAATGTCAGCTATTTGATCTTCTGAAGGTATGAATTCTAGTCTTATATCACCTTTTTAAGCATGGCCTCTTAAGAAATGATGTCTAATTTCTATGTGTTTAGTTCTAAAGTACTGAATAGGATTCTTGGTTAGGTTGATAGCACTAGTATTATCATAATGTATTGGGATATTTTTAAAGTTCATGCCATAATCTTCTAGTTGTTGTTTCATCCATAATACTTGGGCACAACAACTTCCAGCTACTACATATTCCGCCTCGACGGTTGATAGTGCAACGGAGTTTTGTTTCTTGGAAAACCAAGAGGTTAACATTGCACCTAAGAATTGACATGTTCCACTTGCGCTTTTTCTATCTAACCTACATCCAACAAAATCAACATCTGAATATCCTACAAGCGCAAAAGATGAATCTCTAGAGTACCATAATCCTATGGTTTGAGTTCCTTGTAGATATCTAAGGATTCTTTTTACTGCTACTACATGTGATTCCTTAGTATTAGCCTGAAATCTAGCACACATACATACACTGAACATTATGTCAGGTCTATTGCAGTTAAATAAACCAATACTCCTATCATAGGAGTACTAAGTGGCTTTGAGCTTTCCATCCCAAACTTCTTTAGTAGGTCCTTAGTGTACTTTGATTGGTTGATGAAGATACCTCCTTTCAATTGTTTGATTTGTAGTCCAAGGAAGTAGGTAAGCTCTCCTATCATGCTCATCTCAAATTCACCTTGCATGCACTTTGCAAACTCTTGACACATAGATTCATTAGTAGTACCAAATATAATATCATCAATATATATTTGGACTAGTAGAGTGTCATTTATGTGAGTTTTTGTGAAGAAGGTTGTGTCTACTTTACCTCTTACAAAATTATTGTCTAATAAGAATTTACTTAATCTTTCATACCATACCTTTGGAGCTTGCTTCAACCCATATAGAGCCTTAGAGAGCTTGTAGACATGATTTGGAATACTAGGATTCTCAAATCCAAGAAGTTGCTCAACATAAACCTCTTATTTTATAAAGCCATTTAAAAATGCACTTTTTACATCCATTTGAAATAACTTAAACTTATTAAAGCATGCAAAGGCTAATAACATTCAAATAGTTTCTAATCTAGCTACTAAAGCATAAGTCTCATTAAAGTCTATTCCTTCTTCTTGATTATATCCCTTAGCAACTAGTCTAGCCTTGTTTCTAATTACTATTCCATTTTCATCCATCTTATTTCTAAATACCCATTTAGTTCCAATTATTGTATGATTCTTAGGTCTAAGAACTAGATTCCAAATATTGTTTCTTTCAAATTGATTTATTTCTTCTTGCATGACATTTATCCAATCATTATCTTTTTCAGCTTCAATAAATGTCTTAGGTTCAATTTGAAAAAAATAAGCTACATAATTGCAAATATTTCTAATAGAGGAATGAGTTCTTACCCCTTCTGAAGGATCACCAATTACTTGATCAATCAGGGGATAATTTACATACCTCCAATCTTTGGGAAGACTATCCTCTTGTCAGCTTGTTGATGGTTGGTCCAATTTGAGAGTTTTCATCTCTTCATTTGTTTGAGGTGGACTCTTCTTTGGGTCAACAATGGGAGTAGGTGTTTCCGTTCTTGGAATAAAATCTGCATCATCATTGAAAGAAACTTCTCTACTACTAATTGGGTTAGACTCATCAAGAGTTACATGTACAGATTCTTCTACCACTAGAGTTCTCTTGTTGAAGACTCTATAAGCCTTGCTAGAGGTTGAATATCCTAAAAGATCCCTTCATCGGTCTTAGAGTCAAATTTACCCAAGTTAGTTTTATTATTATTTAGGATGAAGCATTTACAACTAAAAGTACAAAAATAGGAGATATTAGGCTTTCTACCTTTCTATAATTCATACGGAGTTTTGTCAAGCATAGGCCTAATTAAAATTCTATTCAAGATATAGCAAGAGATGTTTACTGCTTCAGCCCAAAAATATTTTGGTAAATTGTTTTTACAAAGCATTGTTCTTGCAAATTCTTTTAGAACTCTATTTTTCCTCCCAACAACTCCATTTTGTTGAGGAGTTCTAGGAGCTGAAAAGTTGTGATCAATTCTATTTTCATCATAAAATTTTTAAAAACTTTGGTTTTCAAATTCTTTTCCATGATCACTTCTAATGCTTAAAAGACAAATTCCTTTTTCATTTTGAACCTTTTTGTAAAAGTTTTCAAATCCTTTGAAAGCTTCATCCTTGTAAGCAATAAAGATAACAAAGGTATATCTTGAATAGTCATCAACAATAACAAGAGTATATTGATGGCCACCTAGACTAATGGTACTTATTGGACCAAATAAGTCCATATGCAAAAGTTTCAATGGTCTGGTAGTTGAGACTACATTATTTGATTTAAAAGAAATAATTGAAAGGAGACCTATGGACACTTTGTCTTTTTCAAAATTGATTTTAGGAAGTCCAACGACTAAATCCTTCCTATAAATGGTTTTAAATAAATTCATGTTCACATGACCAAGCCTTTTATGCCATAGCCATGGATTTTCACTAAATGTGGGAAAATATTTTTCATTTTCGGAATGCAATGATTTTAAATCAACTACATAGACATTTTCATGTCTATGGCCAACAAACTTGATCTTGTTACTCTTGATGTCTATAACTAGACAATGGGATGTCTCAAATAAAACTTTGTTGCCTTTGTCACAAAGTTGACTAATACTTAGTAAATTTGGCTTAAGGCCTTGTACTAGCAATACATTATCTATGGTTGAGAAATCATTACCAACTTTTCTATGCCCGATGATCTTTATTTTTGTGTTGTCTCCAGTAGTGACAAGTCCACCATCTCTTAGAGTTAGCTCATTGAATACATTTTTATCACCGGTCATGTGTTTTGAGCATCCACTATCAAGGTACCAACAGTTACTTTTTTCCTTGATGTGGAGACATATCTACATCACACAAGGATACACAATTGCATTTTTAGGTACCCAAAATTTCTTGGGTCCTTTGGGGTTAGTCCTTGAAAATATGGTTCCTTTTTGAGACCCATATTTTCTTAACAGTATATGGTGATCTATAGACATGTTGATAATGCATAATCCTAGGATGATAGTTATTGAAATTTCTAGGAGTATTTAGTTGTGCATGCCTATAATGCTTAGGATATGAGTTCCTAGGATACATGTTTCTATTGTGAGGAATATGAATATACATGTCATTTGCAGAAAATGTATGATGATAATTTCTAGGATATATGCTTGTATGCACACTATTTCTAGGATGACCATGATGGTAACTCCTAGTATATGTATGTGCAGTGTGCAAGTTTTGTTTACTTATATAGTTTCTAGGATGCATATGATGATTATTCCTAGGATGTGTATAAGCATTTCTTGAATGAGCATACATATAAGCATGAGTATTTCTAGGATTCTTCATTCTTATATAAGCATTAGAATTAGTATTTTTAGACATGCTATCATTCATTGTGGGTGTGATTTTGACCTTTGAAGTAAAGGCTTCATTCACACATGAAGCTTTGATGAATACGCTTTCTTTTGATTTTTGCTTGCCTAGTGGAGAATATCCTAATCCGGATTTTTCTCCACTTAATCTTTGGCAAGAAAGCACTTCATCAAGCTTTTCTTTTCCAAGCATGAGTCTAGATATAGTACCATTCAATTCTAATATCTTATTCTTTAAGTTTTCATTTTCATCTTTTATGAAATCTTGAGAAGAATCATAAAGCAATGAAGATAGTTTATCTTTTTCTTCTCTTAGACTCTCATCATTTCTTTAGAAAGAGATGATACCTCTTTCTTAAGAGTTGAGTTCCTATAATCGAATTTCTTCAATTCATCATACATTTCGTTTATGACTTCAAACAATTTTTCACTACTACTAACAATGTTATTTTTAGAAGAGGGAGAAGATAATACATCATTTTCATCATCAATTGCCATGAGACAAAGGTTTGCAATTTCTTCGTATTCGAAATTTTTATCCGATGAGTCTTTTTCTTCGTCATCACTCCAAGTGGTTGCAATCATAGCTTTCTTCTTGAAGCTCTTGTATGGTTTGCTTGTAGCTATGCAGTCGACCTTGATGTGACCGGGCTTCTTGCATCCATAGCACACAAGTTGTTCCCTTTTTGAGGTGGGATCCTTTGTGTATGGTTTCTTGCTTTTCTTCAAGAATCTATAAAATCGTTTGGTGATTAAGGTCATTTCTCCATCCTCTTCACTACTCTCCGCTTCTTCTTCCGATTCCTCTTCTTTGTTGCATGTAGAGGCTTTGAGAGCAATTACCTTTCTCTTATTCTCATCATCATTGACAATGAGATTCATTTCTTCCATCTCATATGTCAACAATGACCCAAGAAGTGTCTCAACATCAAGTTTGTCGAGATCTTTGGCCTCCGTGATGGCCGTCTTCTTTGCTTTCCAAGTGGGTGGCAAAGATCTTAAGATTTTTCTTGTTAGTTCAAACTCCTCAATGTTCCTAACAAGAAGCTTCGTTATGAGGCATTCTAAAAGATTCATATTCAGAAACTAGCATATAGATTTTTGATTTTTTAACCTCACTAGTTCCTTCATATGTAACTTGCAATTTATCCCATATATCCTTAGCCGAAACACATGCAGAGATTTTGTTGTATTCAGATATATCTAAAGCACAATGTAAAATGCTTGTGGCTCTACTATTGAGAGACATCATTGTACAATCCTCATCATTGTACTCAGTTTTGAGTTTAGGCATTGTATGATTGATTTCTCCAATAGTCATTTCCTTTGATGGAATTCTAGGTCCTTCTTCAATGACTCTCCACAGATTATAATCTTGTCCTTCGACAAAAATTTTCATCCTGTTTTTCCAATAGTTATAGTTGGAGCCATTGAACAAAGGAGGCATAGTATATGAATGTCCCTCAGAATAACTATTTGCTGCCATCGGATCAACTCAAAGATATTAAGCCTAAAATTGAGAACGAGGCTCTGATACTAATTGTAAACTGAGGTTTCAACCCAAGAGGGGGGTGAATTGGTTTTTTAAAAACTTTTTCTAATTAAACACAAGTTTATAAAAACTGATAACACCACAAGCATATAAACAAGTAATATGTGCTGTAAATAAAGAGTTTAAGGAATAGAGAATGCAAACTCAATTTATAGTGGTTCGGCAATATCGGATTCGTTCCGACCCTACATCTACTCTCTTTAAGGAACCTCCTTGAAGTAATCCACTAAGAAACTTAGTCGTGCAACTTCACGGGTGTTGCACAAACCTTACAATCCCTTCCTCTCGGAAGCAAACCCCTTCCTCTCGAAAGTAAACCACTTCCTCTTAGAAGCAAATCACTTTACAATAAATACTGTAAAGTAAATAGTAGAGAGACAACAATAAAGGCTTATACGACTGAATAATATCTCTATTTCAAGGTAAAGCTTGAAGAATGGCTCAGCACAAATATTTCAAAGCTTTTTGTGTATCAATGAGTAAAAACTTGATTGAATGTGTGATACTCCTTATTTAAAATGCTCAATGGAGTGGGTTTAAATAGCCTTGATGTTATACGCCCATTTTGTGCTGATTTGGTACGTTTTGATACAATTTGTGCTGAAATCTCGCGTCTTAACAGTCATATTTTTTGAATTACCAGTCGACTAGGTCAAGATTAAAAATCACATTTTAAAGGCTATTGAAGGTACCAATCGACTGGGTATGACTTACCAGTCAACTGAGAAACTTCTGCCCAAAGTACCAGTCGACTGGATTGTTCTTACCAGTCGACTGGGGACTATTTGTCCAAAACACCAGTCTTCTGGTGTAAGTACCCAGTTGACTGGGTTGCCTTTTAACCCGGTTATTCATTCTTTTAAAAGGTTTTGATTTTAAAACATTAGTTTTTAAAATACTTTTTCAAAATGAGCCATTGGATAAGCTTTTTACTTGAACAAGTGATATTTACAACTTGTTTAAATACCTTAACCTATACTAGGTCTTCTATCTTAACTTGATGTTTGATTCGGGTTGAGTTCTTGCACCTTGATCATTGGTTGAATGCTTTTCTCTTTTAATACACTTAGATAGCATCGTTAGTATAATTAAGGTTGTGTTTTATCATCATTAAAATATAGGTGAGGGTCAACATAAAGGATAGAGATTTGATATGAGTAGTGATAATAGAATGTTATTATCAAAATATATGAAATATAGATGAATGAATATTGGAAGACTAATTATACAAATTGAATACTTCTAGTAAGTTTAATTCACTGAGCTTGTGAAGCTCACTCCTCATTGTACAATGATTTCAGGTAGCAGACAGGACAAGTAGTTTGGTAAGTTGAGATTCAGACGAAGTCATTATCTGTAAGCCACGTAGTTCACATCCTCAGACTAATGGAAAACAAAAATAAAAATTATTTGTAAATATT
Organism: Bretschneidera sinensis; assembly: GCA_023935145.1. Lineage (NCBI taxonomy): Eukaryota > Viridiplantae > Streptophyta > Magnoliopsida > Brassicales > Akaniaceae > Bretschneidera > Bretschneidera sinensis. The sequence goes on from CM043697.1 coordinate 142,829,137, forward strand.
CATGCATATTACGTTGTATATAATGTTTAAGGCAAGATCTGAAGGATGTATCTCCCCTGTTGAGGGTTGAGGATTGATGTAAAAATTACAGTTGGTATTATTTTTTATTGTTGTATATATGTGTCGTTCTGGGATTTTCAAAATGTGACAACACCGTCTCGGGGGTGACCAACCCGAGATGGGTCGTTACACATTATCCCTCAAATGAAATTACATATGCATCCCATATATTAACAGACATTAAGAAATCTAACGCAATTAAATTAAATTGATGATGTGATATCACATGTGATCCATATCATATTTGCACATTTTTTTATTCGACAAAAGATTGAATAGAATAAAAATACACGTGGATAAAAAAATGGTTACAACAAAAGAAGTGTATATGCCTATTTAAACATTGCGTAAATTCAAAAGAAAGTAATCGTTGGTTGTTCCTTGCAAAAAATTGATTGGTCACAAGGCAAGAAAACCAACAAGTTTAGGTTTTGAAGTGTTTCTAATGAGAGAAAGAGATATGTGTTTGATATATTACACTAAAGAAGTTGGTTTTTTTTTTGGTTTGATTCAAGAAATAAATCACATGTGAGGTTTAAACTTGTTTAAAGAAAAGTTGTAACTTGTCTTGAATTCTATCTATCCTAAGTTAAAAGGTAAAAAGCCAAATTATTGAGAGAAGCGGGACAATTGGCCCTTTCATGGGAACACATTTTAAGGGGCGACAATTCATCCGAGGGTGAGGGGGAGTGGTATCATAACAATCCGATTCTAGTAAAATATGGATCTTGTATATAATTCTTGTGTTATTCTGACACGAGGGTTAATTAGAGAAAGTGTTATATTTAGTGAACGTGGTGTATTGGTAGTTAGGGTTTGAAAGAAACACTAAGGTTACTTATAATCTCTTTTATTTTCTATGGGAAACTCGAATAATCTCTACAGTGTGGACATGGGTCGAATTGATCGAACCACGATAAATCTGTGTATTTTTTGTTTGCTTGCTTTTTTTCTCTATACTATTCATTATGTCATAACAAAAACCAATTATGTCTTTCCACGATTTCAGTTAACGTTTATAAATGGTAAGATGTGATTAGAGTTTTTTTGTAAACTTGAAATGTAATTGTATTTATGACCAAACTTGAAATGTTATATTTATAATCAAACATGAGGGATTTAGTTGTAAATTTCTATTTTTCAAAATATGTACAAGATTAAGGTGTGCTAAGTTGGCGAGAAAAGTAAGAAGTAGTAAGGAAAAGTAAAATAATAGAAAAGTAAGAAGATTAACTTCTTATTTCATGAAAAACTAGAAGAAAATAAAATAGTTTTCTCTTACACTTGAGAGAAAAGTAAATGTAAATAATATTATTTTTATCATTATAGCAATCCTTCATAACGTTAATGGATATAATATATTAATATGAGACATTAGATGAAAATTAATTGGTAAACTGATAATTTCATCTATTTTCTCTTTTATTTTTCACTTTTCAATTTCCAATTTGAAAGAATTATGATTTGTATATTCAAGAAAAAAAATTTCAATTCTCTAACTTTTCTTTTCTCATTTTTCGTTCCTACTAAACAAAATAAAAGTTCGTTCCACAAATTTTTTTATTTTCTTTTCTTCTTTCTCACTTTTCTTTCTTATTAAACAAAGTCTAACCTATCACTTAGTCTATCAAGTAGCAAAATTAGGCCAAATGTTTGTTATTGCATGCATATGCATTTAATCATAAGCAAAAGCGAAAAGCAATAAAAAGATAATAGTAGTTGATTATGACCGAAAAACAAAAGCTTGGGGTATGTTTGGAAAAGGTTTTGGAAAACTGTTTTCAGTTTTCAAAAACTCATTTCCATGTTTGGGAAACAGTTTTCAAAAGTAATTTTTTAAAACAGTTTTCAAAAAACCAGTTTTCAAAAACTGTTTTATGAAAACTCTAAATTAGTGTTTTCCGATATAATTTTCGAAAATATTCCTAAAATCAATGTTTACTTCTCTGTTTCATTCTTCCTCCATGGTATATAAAAAATATTAAAATTTTGAAAATAAAATAATATTAATTATTTTTAAGTATTTAATAAATATGAGAAATAAAATTAACATAGATTTTAAATTTAAACTCAAAAATAAAAATAATTACAAAGTGTATTAAAACAGTTTTCAAAATAGGATTATCCAAACAACATTTCGCTGTTTTCTGTTTTGGAAACAGTTTTCGAGTTACAGAAAACTATTTTCAATTTTTATTTTCGAAAACTGAAAATAGAAAATTATTACACAAACATGCCCTTAATTTTTTTAGCTTATGAGTTATGACTCCCAAACTAATAAATTAGGCAATTGTCCTACTAGAAAAAAAGAAGAAATTGAAATACCCCCTCTAGAAAATAGTCAACAAGAACAATGCTAAACAAATTAAGAAGAAGAAAAAAACTCTAATAATTCAACCGAATAGTTCGGTTTTGGTATGAACCATTGTTGTCTTGTGTGGATATCCCGTGAATAACAATGACTAATTTGGCGTATGAATGCTAGATTTTGGAATCCAAACCACGGGATTCACATTGAGATTCACAAGAAATGAGATACCACATTCAAACCAGGGTTTTTGAGTGCCATAGGAAAATGTTGCATGGAAGCTAATGATTCCATAGCTAGCCTTTGTTCTTTCAACAATCTATGATCAACCGAAGCTCGAAGGCTGTTGAGTTTGTTGTTGCGAACATTGCAAGAATAAGCATATTTTCTCTCGTCTTCATCATCTGCTATCACAATCAAATTTGGCAATGAGAGGAGTAATAAGCATTCCCTATGGCCTCCATGACAGATTCTGCTATAGATAATGCTCCGGTCTTGCGATGAACAAAGGCCTATGGTTTACAAAGGGAGACAAGCCAAAGAGTTTCTTTCCGAGAGGATGCATAATCCTCAAGTTTAAAAAGTCTTGTTCATTTAGTTTAATTTTATTATCACGGATTTGTTTTTTATTCTTTATTTTTTCTGTTATTTGAGGAAAAGACGTAAAATGAATCATTCATTTTCTTTTTCATAGAAAACATAATAGATCTATGAGTTACACATAAGAAAGAACCCTATCTCTTTCTTATTCCCAAATATGTGGTGCGAATTGTGAGCATCTCAAATCTCGTGTGATATCAAACCGTTTTACTAACTGAGCTAATTTCTACCCACTTAACATTTATATTTTATCAATAAAAAGTGCTTTTAAATTTGTGTTTCATATAATAAAAATTTTGACTAATACAATACTATAAAAGATATATGACACAAGAGTTTATATCAATATTAAAAATATATATATATATATATATATTTAATTTTTTTTCCATAACATTTAACTGTGAGATGAACCGTTATACCATATATTTTTTATGGAACAAAAAAATTTCTCTTCTGTGTGATATATGACACTATCCTATTGCATCACTTTCTCATATAGACCAAAAAGGTAAAAAGATTGAATCCAAGTCCATTCACCACGAGGTACCATCAATGAACTACCATAAGAATATGCAGCACCAAGAAGAAAAGAAATAAATTGTCATGATTATCACACTAGCTCAGAACGCTAATAATATGGGTTCCAACTTCCAATCAGTTGGACGGTTAAGCAATCAAAATGTCCAAGGCATTCAATTATATATTTATATTATAAAAAGAAAAACATAAAAAACACACTTTGATCCTAAAAACTGGACGAAGAAGAAGATAAAAGGGGATCAATGCAAATGTATGTGGTGGTGATGATGGTGACCCCAGTGATTCCATCCAAAGCACTGCAAGAGAGGATAACAAGCCACAAAGACGCATCTGCGAAGTCCCCTAAAGGTGGAAGATACTAAGAAGCATGGGCAACAACAGCACTTCAAGAATGGATCATCGTACGTGCTGTCTCCATGGTGATGGTGATGTTAATGATTGTTATGATCCATGTTCTTAACCTTCAACTGATTAATAAAAATCAACAAATACCCATTTATCAAAAACCCATATTTGACACTGAAAACCCTTTTCAAGGGGAACAAATTCTGGGATATGAAAAGATGGATCCGAGGGAAATTCTGGAACCTTGCAATTACCTCAAGTTAAAAACCTTTTTGTTTCTTTCTTCCTTCGGTTGTGTCAACAAAGATCTATGGCCATAAATCAAAAGAGAGAAAAAATCTATGAATGGTAATTCAGGGGAGAATTCACTCTTAACAACCAGAGTGGCAAAGAACCAAAGCTCTGTGTGAGTGAGAACATGAGAGATCAGAGTTTTGACTTCGTAGACAGATAAGTGGCGGCTAAATTGAGCTGGAAAAGGTAATAGTTTAATATTGAAAGTCGAAAGTTTGAAACTATAAAGTATAAACTGTAGTGTTTAAATTGTTTTTTTTTTATTAGAATGGAGTATTGGACTGATGTTTACCTTTAGCCTTTTATTATCATGTGAGTTGTCCTATCATATAAAAGAAATATATTAAATAATAAAGAGTTGACGTCAGACCAGCACCACCAACTGGTGTTTATTGGCTTTCAAGGTGGACCAAATTAAGAAAAAAAAAATCTTAATTTCCCACTACTCGCTAACAATAATACAATATCTTAGGTGGGAGAATAGAGTCAAAAAAAATTACGTCCCAAGGAATCGATAATGGAAATTTTCAGATCATAAGCGAGATATCATAACTATAAAGTAGAAAAACATGAGAAGCTCAGCAGATATAGGAGTTTTGTTTGTTTTGTCGCCTAAATTAGTAGTACTATTTTACTGATGTGACTTTTTTTTAACATGTCCTTTGTACAGCAACAACATATATTGTACAGCAACATTTACAGACAAACTCCTGGTCCTGGATATGCAACCAATGCCCAAGGGAATCACACCATAGATGGTGCAATTATCTATTCCCGCTTATCCTCTTCAAGATCTTCTCCAACCCCATACACATGGTCCTTTCTTTCCAGCCTAGTTCCCATATCCCCTGTGACCATCCCACTGCCGGTCAACGAGATACCCTCTTCATCAAAGTCCTCCCCCATCTCCTCTGAGTATGAATATCTGCAAGTCCACACCAAATCATATACAAGTTCTTTTTGTTAGACTTCCATATATTCAATAGTCGTAACTTGCATTGATGTAATTCACATAAGTTTCTGTTATTTATACCGCAAATACGACCATTATGCCGGGCTAAAAGAACAATTACGGGGCAATGTCAAACAAAGTACCTAGTTGGGTTACGAGAAGGAACCCAGAGCACACATATTATGACCAAGAGAGAGTATGCAAGCAGATTCCAGAAGGCTGGAATGATCCAAGCAATTTGCCACAGCTCGCTTAGTGGATCGGTCGCATTGAAGTATAGCTGAACAAAATAAACAAGACAAGCTTCAATTATCAGTGTCATATGAATTAAGGCCAAAATAAACAAGACAAGCTTCAATTATTACTGTCATATGAATTAAGGCATACGTGAAAATAATTAACCAAACTCCTCAATTTGCATCATGGAACTGCTAATTTGCAAATATTAAATGGTTCTGTGAACAAACCAGGAAAGACATTACCTCAAAACCAATCCAAGCAATTGAAAGCAGCACGGACACTGCAAGGGCATTGGTAAATTTCCTATAAAGCTCCAGCTTAGCCATGTTTCTTTTAATCTGCACCCCAAGTTGATAGATTTATATGAAAACAAGGCAAACAAACAGATCATTCCCAAAATTGCATGACACAAGATAGGGATGTCAGTTACATGTACAGTAACTGAAGGTCCATAAACCCCACTTTCCAAAAGCTTATGCAGTGTTCCTGCATATACTACACATTTAAATGTTTTGACATACAAATTTCATTTACAAGAAGCCACATTAAAGATAAGTGTACTGCTCTTCATGTATCCATCTATTTATACGCTTACATGGAAGAAGGGGTTGTAACATAAAGTTATTACCTGAAGTTTCTCTAAAGTTTTCGATAATGACGAGAAGATCCACAGAATAAAGCAAGCATCCAGAAAAGCAACAGGAAGCACCAAAAATAACTTTGCTTTTCCAGAAAAGTCATTAATATTCCCCAAATGTTCGATGAGCTCAAGTGCCTCTGTTGCAACAAAATATATGAAACCAAGAAGAAGTACTCTCGAGGTTATGCCACCAAGGGTTGGTTTCACCACACCAAAGCCCATTGAGACCACCAAAAGAAGAAGGCGAGACAATGTCTTCTTAACAGAGCTAAAGGTTACTGCCCACAATGTAATGTCCATAGGTCTGCTTCCAGTTGAATTGAAATTAGCATACTCAAAGTACCGGACAGCCATTTCACACATTCCGAGAGCAATTACCAGAGTGATGTGATAGTGCAACTGTATGATATCCTTCCAAAACTGAAGAAACCTTAGAAACCAGAGTAGGCCAAGTACAAGGTAAGCTAAGGACATGATGCCGAAGAATGTCATCAAAGGAGCCATCTTTCCAGGTAAATAACCATCTGGGTTCTTCCACACAGTCCTCCCTTTGATCAAGGTATTATTGAGTGCTGGATCACAAAACATGAAATAGAGGTAGTACATCCCAGTGCTATTTATTTCAACAACTTCAGGAGACATTTTAGCTTCTTCATTATCCCCTTCAAAGAATGTTCTGAGGCATTTAGGCCACTCAGGGTTGTCTGGGTTTTTGTGAATGATAACCTCTCCCAATTTGCAGTACTTATCATCCGCAAGATTTCGAGTGCAGCATATCGCATTAGATTTTAAAAATGAACCCCCAATCCTTTCCCTGTCTTTCACCTCAAGTATGATTGCTTCCACCAATCCAGTGTTGGTCTGCATTTCATTCTGCTTTTTAGCAGACTCTTTCGTCCTCACAAAGGTGACATCATCAAACCTGAAACTCTGTAAGCGTAAGTTACATCTGTCATAGAAATATCTGAGAAGATTCTTCATAAGTCAACTTTTTATTATTAAAACCACACACACCTCAAACCCTTGTCCATAAAGTGGGCAGGGAAATGTCCTTATGAATCCAAAGCGGGATGGACAATTCTTCCATAAGCCATCTATCTCTAAAACCATTTTTTCAGTATTTCCATTATATTTCCCGAATCAGGGCTTTGTAACCCGAGTAAGCACAACAGAAAGTCACAGTTTATCATAAATTTTGAGTTCAACTTATGCTTTGTCTAAAACTTGCTACTGTCGTGACATGACAAATAAATGGACTGGGCCCTCTTGATGCTGATAGATAGCTGAATCCAGGAATCCTTTTGATTCGGAAATGAGAGGAATATCACCCCATCAACTGAGAAAGAAATCGGTGGTCTATCGATTCGAGAGCTAGCCGAATAGCTTAGCTATCAGTGACATATGCGAACGACCAGTTCGCCAGTCAAGTTGTTGGTGGGCAAATACACGCATGATCGGGAACCAGGCGGAGGTCCGCAGTCATTTAATCTATCGGTTTCAACCCTTTGAGATGGGTGGGATCGCCTCTATTAGGTCTAACCTAAATTAGGCAACAATATGGGGACCACTGGGTGATTTCTTTTTTTTACTTTTCGTTAGCCCCATACCCCGATCCGGACACGATAGCAGTGCAAGTTTTGGGCTTTAAGTACCAAGCAATCCTTGCTTGTTTAGTCTATCGGAGGGGAATAAGTGGAAAGGAAGAGGTTTTTGTAAATTTCTGTGTTATAGTATAAAAGGTGGGGGGATGAATAAGCAAGTGGTCCAACGAATCTATCTGAGCACAGATCTACTCTTCGAATAGCAAGAAACAATAGAATAGCAGCTAACCCCGATCCCTGGCGAGACCGGAGCTGTGGAGGACGACTCCACAGGCCATAGGCCTTTCGGCCAACATACTATTTTAACAAAAATTAGTCATAATTATGAAGCAATTTTATTGAAATGAGGCAATTCCTAAAGCTGAAGCCAATCAAATTGATAACCCATCAATTTCTTCTAGGTAAGCAAACTTCAAATGAAGATTTCAATAACATATAATGTCCTTGAGGGTCTTAGATGTGACATTAGAACATCATAACAATATGTAACTGTTTGAAAATACCATCATGCATGTCAATTAAGAGATTCCTCAACGCAAACAATACTTCACAGCTAATTAGCATAAGAAACTAACATCAAAGAAGGCAAACAAGTATTTGAAAAAAGAAAAAAGAAGGAAAAATGAAGTAACCTAATAAAGGACTTTCCCTTAACGGATTTGTCAGAAGATGGATGGGGATCATGAAGCTTAGAAGCGTAAAGGCCTTCACTGCCACCATGGAAGAAGTGGGCATTAGAGCGTGGACTGAACGCTTCCTTCCTGTACTCGTGAATCGAACCATCAACATTTGTGATCGTGTTGCATATGCACATAATCGCTACCAAAAACCCTAGCCATCGCTTACGGGACCAGAACCCCAACCCTAGCCATCGCTTACGGGACCAGAAACCCCTCTGCGCCATTTTCTACGTTTCTAGTCTCTTCTGGTCTCTCTTTCTTCTCTGTGATAAGTAGAATTTGGTAAAGGCAGTCACCAAGAAGGCCAATTGCAACGACGTAAGTCAGAAAGTGAAGTGGTCTCTGCTTTTTTTGGGTGATTTTTGGCCCAATTTTATAAGGCTATTTATGGGCTTGCAACGGGTGTTTTGGACTTGTATTTAGCTCATTTAAAACAATAGAGTTTGGAAAAACAATAGGGATCCATGCATTTGCATTAGTAAGAATATATCGGCTAATGAGTATGTACATAATGATTTTTTGGTTGATTCAGGTCTAAACCTAATAGTATGGATCAGTTGAAAACTTTATTGATAATCTTAAAATTTCACTGATAATGTTAATTTTTGAGTTTCACACGTATATTGACGTTATCAATGAAACTACTCAAAATTACCAGTGAAATTTTCAGTTGGTCTAAACCATTGGGTTTAGACTCGAGCCAGCCAACAAATTTTGTATGTACAAAGCTTGGCTCAATTTAGGGTTGTAATCTAGCAGAGTTTAATCACACAACTTTATGTTCAAGCATAATGTTTGACATCTAAATACAGCTCAAGTTAAGCTTAATGTTCATTTAATTATTATTTTTTTTGGAGAAAAAGGCAAAGATTTTGCTACTCTGGATGTAGATTTGCTTGAAACAAAAGTTTTCGTTGTATTTTTTTTTTTTTTGAGGTTAGATAAAATATAGAATCTAAACGGTTTGAGGTTAATTAAGAACTTTTGTAAGCATGTTAACTGCAACAACCACTTGGCACCTAATACAATACATTCTGCTTTGCCTCTCAATAACATTTTGGTTTCAAACAATGTTAACTAAGTTTAGAATGATTTTCACGCAATTGTTTCATGGCTTAGTGCACCAATGGCCTGAAAATCATTATAGAGTGAGGCAAATATTGTTTTCAGACCAAAAATCTGTGGAGAGACAAAGTAGAATGTATCGTACTAGGTACAATGTGGTTAGTGCAGTTAACAAGCTTTGCAAGGCCAGTGGGTGGATGAGCTCTATGATGGGATGTGATATTTGAGTTTGAGAGAAACTTGAGTTTGAAAAATCTATCAAGCAAAAGCTAAATATATAGTGTAGGAAATCATATGAATCCAAAAGCTTAATTTAATGGGTTTTGATTCCACAACCATATATATGTCATTCATTTATCTAGTTTTTTCTCCATGTGAGATTGATTTTTTATATCTCTTTACTCACACGTGAATATTCTCAACACAAAGTTCATGAAAAAAAAAGAACAAATTTAGAGAAGAACTTCATGTTTTGGTATAAATTTTAATTTTTCTTCATTCATTATATTTTAATGTTGATATTCATTTTTTTTTAAATCCATGAAGATTCTTTTTTTGATTGGTTGAATGAGTTTGATAGTTCTCTCAACATGTGGTATTTGCATTTCTTAAATTTTTTTAAGGTAAAAGTTTGTTTTGAAAAAATTTAAGAAGTTGAATTTAAACTGAATTAAATCTAAACTCAAACATCACTAATTATCCTATTGAAAGTGTTGAATTTTGATCCTTTCATTTAATTAATTAAAGTTCATTCCTTTTGAGTTTTGATGCCCATGGTAATTAATCTGTTCTTTGACATGTGTAACATTTTCTTGTAGTGTCAAGTGTTTCGCTTTTAGATATTTTTTTGAAAATAAAAAGATTTCGAGAGTAGGATGAAAAAAAGAGAAAAATAATTTGGAAGATAATAAGAGCTTCGATGATGATGATTGCTTACACATTACTTATTTCATCATGTTCAACAATGGGAATAACCCATCTATTTATAGAAGTTTTTGGTCTCATCTCTGACTTTTTATAACTGTCTCATTTGAAATTCAAATTATGGATAATGTTTATTTATCCATGTTTTGTAATCATTTTTAACTGATGATCAGATATGATTTTATCATTTTCATTTCTAAGTAATTTTTTAAACTCAACTGATAAGGAATTGAACCACTGTCCTTTTAATTTTGAGATAAGATCTACAGATTAGGTGATTAGCCATAACTAACATCAAGGGCCGAGATGCAATGTTGAAAGGGCATGGATGCCCCTGCAGACCTTTGGTGATTCTGTGATTGTGCGCTCAATCCAGGTTGGGGCTTTTTGGTATGGAGTGGGATGACTTTGATTTCACTTTGGTAAGAACTGAATTTTCATTTTAATTCAATGCCAATATATTTTGTTATTTCATTACATTATTAAAAAAAATTATTTCCCCTTTGTTTTCTGAGAAATTGAATCTACCTTTCGTTTCATGATTGGTATCAATGATTATTAGGGGGAGAACATTGTCGTTGATAACATTCAAAGTGAAAATGATTCTTTGCACTTTTTAGTCCCTCATAAGTTTCTTTATGTGACGATAGATTTGTGATTATTAATAGCTTTTTTGGGTGTTGTGGCGTGCTCTTGTGGGTTCACATCATTCATTACCCGGAAAAGATAATGGGTGTAACTCGTTAGTGGCAACTTTGTTTTTGGAAGGTCATTTTTTGAAAGATCGTGTTTATTTTAACAATGGATAATTGGAGTAATTTGATCTTTAAGGGACCGAAATCTCTTTCTTTTGGTGAACGAGCGACTTAGATCCAAAAGATTGGGCTACACAGAGAATAGTTTATAGCACTCTCTTTGTCTAAGTTTACACTTAACCCTTGTGTATTTTTTAAAAAATTCTTAGTGATTAATTAATTTGAATCTAATTCCACCAATTAATACTCATTTGCATGCAAAGACAAAATTTCACCCAATTGCAAGCATCGAAATAGAAAACGTACGTTACAAATGATTGGAAACAATGTATGCTAAGAAAATTGCTGACCCACCTATGTTTATGTTAAACGTTGTCCTTCCAAAAACGAGTACAGTCATATAATCAAATGCATATCATTATATTGATTTATAAAGCAAAGATAAAGCATAAAAGTTCTACTTTAAAAAGAAAACGAAGAATTTAAAGCGAAGTTCAAAGAAAATGATAAAAAGATGAAAGAAGAAAGTTTATTCAAAGGAATCAAAGTAGGTGCTAAAGTAATGAAGAAATAAGTTCTTGTCCGAAATAAGAAAAAAAAATGGTACAAGGAATGAGAAATATTAAACGCACCCTGCATTTTTGTAAGAAAGAAGAAAATAGTTAAATAATTCATGGTCGGATAAAGCAAACACCGTATAACAAATAGCCATTGTAAAGGACAAAGAAAAAAAATTACATATCAACACAAAAAAATAAAGTGAATCATCCGTTCTTTCTACCTCAACTTTTCCACCTTTGTCTCACTCTGTCCCTTGTCACTCCATGATCACTCGTTTTAAAACTGAAATTCGTAAACTCAAACAATTACTCCCTTTCCACTACTACCCATCAAACTAAACCAATTTGTTTTTCTCAAGCAAATAAAGATCCTGAGTAACGGTCAGTTATGTCTGATGAATTTAATGCACTTTTAACTAACCATACTTAGGATCTGGTTCCATATGATCCAATGAAAAATTTAGTTGGGTGTAAATGGATTTATATAATTAAATATCGAGCTGAGGTGTCTGTGGAGCACTATAAAGCGAGATTGATCGCTCAGGGATTCCATCAACAATCAGATATTGACTATCATGAAACTTTTAGTCCTATTGTTAAACCTATTACTATACACACTGTTTTATCCTTGGCAATTTCTTATTCGTGGGTGATTCGACAACTTGATGTTAAGAACGCATTTCTTCATAGTTATCTTAATGAAGTGGTGTACATGAAACAACCTCTTGGTTTTGTTAATACACTTTGTCCCACTCATATTTGTAAATTATGCAAAGTCATTTATGGTCTGAAACAGGCTCCTCGGGCTTGGTTTCACCGCTCCAGTTCTTTCCTTCTTATTCTTGGTTTTTCTTGTAGTTGGGCAGACACTTCAATGTTTGTTTTTGCGTCATCCTATGGTCTTCTTATCTTACTACTGTATGTTGATGACATTATTCTCACTGGTAATAATTCTAGTCTTCTTTTTCATTTTATTCATACTTTATCTAATCAATTTGCTATGAAGGATCTTGGTGATCTTCATTATTTCCTTGGCATTGAAGTTGTTTGTCATCCCACTAGTTTGTTCTCTCTCAAACTAAATACACCAACGACCTTGTACTTAAATTTTCTATGTCTTCAGCAAAACCAGTTAAAACTCCTTTACCTTCCCAAACCGCATATTCACTACACGAGGGTGACCTACTAGCAGATCCTTCGGAATTTAGGAGTATGGCTAGTCAATTTTTGCATGCTCCTCGCATGGCTCATTTTCATCTTGTTAAACGCATTTTTTGCTATTTATGTGATACTACTAATCATGGGTTACTTCTTCCTTTTGCAAAGGATTTTTCTCTTTCATGCTATGTAGATACTGACTGGGTTGGCTGCCCTGACAATCGTCGGTCCACCATAGGTTATGTTGTCTTCCTTGGACCAAATATTATTTATTAGAAAGCAAAGAAAAACAACCCACTATGTCTTGTTTCAGCATTGACTCTGAATACTAATCCATTGCTTATGCTGTAGTTGAGACCCACTGGATTCGCCAGCTTCTGTATGACTTACATGTGTTCTTAACTAGTCCAGTTCGAGTGTATTGTGATAACATTGGTGCTCTTTATCTTGCTGCTAATCCAGTGTTCCATGCTTATACCAAGAATATTGAGATAGATTTTCACTTTGTTCGCGAAAAAGTAGCCCAATGAGATATCCAGATTCGGTATATTCCTACTGATGCCCAACTTGCAGATATCTTCACAAAAAGATTGCCATCAATTGGGTTTATTCCACATAAGCTCAATCTCTGTGTGGCTTCACCTCATTCGAATTAAGGGGGCGTGTAAATGTATATACTCCTAATGTAAATAATATTAGGAATTTCTAGTCTATTGTAAATAGGAAACCGTAATCCTTGTTGACCCGTATTTGAATTTAATAATGACAAAATACTACTTTAATTGCACTAATAGTTTTATCTAAGTGTTTAAGTGGTAAAAGCATTCAGTATAGAAACAAAATGCAAGAACTCAACTAGATTTAGACGCCAAGACAAGACAGAAGATCTAGAATAGGCATTAAGGTAATGAAAACAATTGTAAATCTCTTATGTTCAAATACTTAGCTTGACATTTGGCTCATTTTACAAAAGATTTTGACAAAACTATTAAGATAAATGTTTACAAGTCAAAAACAATTTTGAAACATAAAAAACTAGGTTGAAGGGCAACCCAGTCGACTGGCTCAATATACCAGTCAATTGGGGTATGGGACAGAAAGTCCCCAGTCGACTGGTGTCAAAAACCCAGTCGACTAACAACTGGAACAAAAAGTTCTCAGTCGACTGGTGCTTAAGACTTAGTCGTCTGGTACTCTCCCACAGCCTAAAAAGTGAGATTTCTCACTTGACCCAATCAACTGGTACAATGACCCAGTCGATTGGTAATTCAAAAATATGATCGTTTGAGACGCGAGACTTGCGTATTTAATGCCCCAAACCTACCAAATCAGTGTCAAACGACCATATTGCTCAAGGCTATATAAACCCACTTAAATGAGCATTTAAAACAAGAAGAGAACACATTCAATTCATAAGTTTGCTCATTAATTCTCAAAAGCTTTGAAAAATTTATTGTTGAGCTATTTTTCAAGCTAATTCTTGAAAGAGAGATATTGTTCATTTGTAAAAGCACTTATTGCTATCTCTCTACTTCTTTCTTTACAGTAAACTTCATTTATTGTAAAGGGAAAGAGTTGTAATAACTATTAGAGTGTTTAGGATTAAACACTTCATTGTAACTTTTGTGAGGAAAATATCAACTTCCGTGAGGAAGGGATTGGTTGTAAGGTTTGTACAACACCCCTGACGTTATACGACTAAAAGTTTTAGTGGATTACTTCAAGGAGGTTCTTTTAAGAGAGTGGGTGTAGGGTCGAAAGGAATCCGATATTGCCGAACCACTATAAACTGAGTTTGCACTTTCTCTTCCTTAAACTCTTTACTTTCAAGCATGTTATTTGTTTGGGTGTTTTATGCATTCCACTGTTTAAAAACTTGCAAGCTTAATTAGCAAAAGTTTTTTTAAAACCCAATTCACCCCCTATTGGGTTTAAACCTCGGTTTATAGTCCTATTAAGACACTCTTCTACAAACACCCTATAAATATGTGTTTCTAATACTGTAATATTGAGCAGTCAGAATATACAAACTCTAAATTTCTATTCCAATCTCTTCAGTACTGAAACTACAGGATTTTGTAGGAGACGCACAGAATCCAGATGAATCTGCAGCCGAATCGGTGCTCGATGTGTAGGAAACGGGTCCTGCCTAGATCTCTCTTTTATCCAACATCTTTGGTCCTGCCGGAGGTTGTAGGAGACACATGAACGCGATAGAGGTAGTGTCGGAGGAGCAGTAAAAGGATACGATAAATCTGCAGCCAAATCAATGCTCAGTGTGTAGGAAACGGGTCTGGTTGATCGGGTTCAGCTATAGGTGCGGGACCACATTCTGTGGGGTCCACAGGTACCGGAGAAGCACGACTGCTTGTTCGATTTCAAGAAGCTCGCCAGCTGTGATGAGATAAGGGAGATGGCGATGAAAACACTGAGGGCAAATATACAAGGTAAGGGTATTTTTGGGTTTTTAGTAATATTGATGAGCTGTATTTAACTGTTGACCAAAAATCAACTAGTTGACTAAAGAAAAAATTTACAGTGGGAGGTTTTTGTCAAAAAATTTCAATTTTTCGAATAAGTCAGAGTAGATAAATGTAAATTCTCAAACAATAGGTAGATAAGTGTCGAAACACCCAAATGTCATATGAATTTCTATAATTTTCTCTTATTGTAATCAAGTGAGCACAATCCCCTTGATATCAAGTTCTAGGTTGTGCTTTGTAATGCTTTGCCAAAAGAGTACAGTAATCTCTCTCTCATCAATAGAAAGAGCAGCTATTTATAAGGTGTTTAATTACCGGATGAAATTAAAAAGGATAAAATTTTCATCCAACTAAAATTCTTTACTGATATTTTTATCAATCCCACATAGTATATCATAATTTCATAGTTGTAGTGAAAATTGTTAGTTTTTTTCTTAGACAATTGTAATTTACTTTATTAGTTTAAATTTTATTTTAAAGAGGTGTGGCTAGAAGAAAGAGATGAAGTTAAAGAAGAAAGGGTTGTAGAGATAAGTTTTTTGAGGATTAATTTGAACTCCATATCAAATTATAAAAGCTATTGATGTAATTTTTTTTTTATTTGCTGATGTGATAAAAAATATTATATTTTAAAAAATAAAATTAAAAAAACCTCATTTAAAAAGTTAAGATTTATAAAAGCCCCATTTAGCGAAAAAAAAAAAACTCCACTAGCAATACCCATAGATCTAGCTTTTTCCAAGGCTATAACATTATCTCACCTTGTCAATTAGGCAAAAGCCTATACGCCTTGCTATAATCTTTTGATTAAGAGGGAGACAAACTTGTTTATGTTCGGGTTTGCTTTTAATAGATTTTTTCCACGGTTTTTTTTGCTTTTTATAAGTAGGTATTAAATATGTTTTTTTATCAAAATTCTGATCGATGCACACATGTTACGTTTTATTTGAATACGAAAAGATAATTTAAATAATAAATTTTTAAATATTGTCTTTACAAATTATAGATGAAAAAGTTAAGGATTTTTAACTTGAAAAAAATAAAAAAGAAGATTTGTTAAAAAAAAAAAAGACAAAATTATCTCTTCAAATAAGACACAATGTGGACCGCTTATATCAATTTTAATTTAATTTAAATTTTGATCAAAATAATCTATTAAATATTTTTTATAATAAAATAAAAAATATTAAAATATAAAATAAAATGTAAAGATATATCGTTACATGAACGCTAAAATTTATACCAATTCAAAAAATAAAACATGAAAGAGACTAGTTTCACTTTCAACAATAGGGCTGCATTCACTGGGCCCGTCTACAACTCTCTCTCCCACCGTCTTTTCTGTGAGTGCGTTGGCGAGGGGCCTTGTGTTTTTGTTGTCTCTTGTTTCTGCTAAAAATGCTAAATTACCCTATTCCAAGCAAAAAAAACACAAAAAAATTGGGGCTGCAGAATCACTTAACGTTTCTAATAAATTGACATTAAGAAACTCAACAACTAACAGTGTAAACAGTTGGTAATGTTTTTTTATTCCAGTTGTAATTTCGGCTTTGGTTGTTAAAATGGTACGTTTGATAAAATTATCGTAAAAAATATTTTTTTGAAATAATTTTTTTTTATAAAAACTGTTTTTAAAATGTTTAATTTAATTTTTGTGTTTTTCTAAAACAAAAACAATTTTAAAACTCAAGTAAGGGGGATTGTGATTAAGGTTGTCCACTAAACAGCTGCTCCTGCGTTAAACAAACAAATCAAAGAGACAAAAACAAAGTATGGAAGATTGACTTCCTTATCTTTAGAAAAAAGAAGTGAGAAGAGACAGCCTCGGGCCCCACTTCCACGAGGGTTGAATATAAAGTAATTCGTTGAAAACGTGGATCCCTGTTTTCTGCGTTCACACTACGTTAATAACAAAATTTTCCAAGAGGATTTTTATTAGTTGATGGTGAGAGGATGATGTTTTGTGCTCTACTCCATTGTCCTCTCCCACTTTGAAAGGTTATATCCATGAAACTACTTCATTGTTTCCATGTGAGGTGATGAGTGGATCGATATTTTTATTTTTTGTATTATTATAATGATAATTTTAAATTGGAGTAGATCTTTCATCTTTTATGTAAATATATTTATTTATTTTTATTATTATAATGATAATTTTGAATCGAATATTAAAATATTCATAATATTACATTAAAAAATATAATCGTTAAACTAAACCAGTCAACCAACTCAAATATACATATAAATCAGTTTAATATATATTTTAACAGTTAATTTATCAAGTACTCCACTAACTAGTTTTTAATTTTACATTTTTTTAACCAAAAATTATTTCAAAATTATTTTGATAACAAAAAACTAAAATTACAACTAAGCTAAACGGTATTAATGGTGTATTTTTTTTTTTCCTTTCAATTTTGAGACTTTTCCTTACACTTAAAAAAAATGCGTGAAGAATAATGCTTTGACAAAAAAAAAATAATGAAGCAGATGACAACTTAGGTCAAATCCAAGACACAAATTAGGGGCACATAAGTGTGATTCTTGAGCTACTTATGTGTACTTAAATTTATCCTCATAATAGTTCAAAAAATATATTGGGAAACAAAAAAAAAAAAGCTTGAAATTGGAACGGTGAAGCTAATGGCCAAGCATAGTAATCCAAAGTAGGGTTTTTGTTGTCAAATTGATATAAAAGAATAAATTTGATCACTTTTCATCAATTTAATTAAACTTTTGGATAATTGGTCATTTAATTAATTTTTAATATTAAGGTAAATCTGGATTTTTTTGACTTAATAACTATCTTAAAATCCTCTATATAAAAATTTCAAATTTAATCTCATCAATGTAACAATATATGTATCAAGTAAATGGTTGGTTACCCAACTATTTCCTTAATGATAAACCAAAAACGAATTATTTCCTTACTATGGCATAGGAGTTAGTTTCATGTTCAATTCAAAATTATCATTATAATAATTTGTACTTTGCATCATGATTTTATTTCTTTCATCTAATTTACACGTGATAGGACGTGTTGAAATGTAAAGCTTAATAAGATTTTTTACATTACTTTAAAGTTCTGAGATATTTTTTTAGAAATTTTTTTGAGATAATTGGCCATAATTATCTATTTAACATAACCTTAAGGAAATATATAATAAGCATTATTATATTAGATACTTCCTATAGTTGTGAATTATAATTTCAAACAGCGAATATGCTCTTATGATTTATGGATACCTTCTAAATGACGTTAGAATTCTTCCTGGTCACTGAATATCCACGATCTTAGATAGATTGTGAACGGACTGCTTTTTTGAGCCCCAACAAACACTTTAATCCCTTCCAACACGTCACTTTTCCAAAGTGTTGCTCTCAACTTTGTGTCGTTTTCTTTGATATTTCATGCGTTATTATGAAGCAAGCTGTATATTATCTGTCTATTTTCATGTAGTTTTTTTTTTCTTTTTTTTTTTCCAATTTCAATCCTTTAATCAACACCAATGGTATTAATACCCAAAAAATTCTGATTGGAAAGTGGGGATATTCAAGTTGGAAAATGCAAACTGGCCAAATTTATTAAATGATTGATTACACCAAAAAGAAAATTTCCATATCTTACATTGACAAGAGCTACAGCCTATTAGCTCTCTTCTAAGGGAACTAACAATACAATCTTTCTAAATTCTAACCCCCAAAAGAAAATTACAAAGGAAAAAATAAAACTAGTCCAGCAGTACCCAAATCAGAAATCAAACTGCAAAACATCATCAAATTGATCAGAGTCCATCATCACATGACCAAAGTCCAAACAGTTATCAGTACTAGCAGTATCTGAGTCGAATGCGGTCAGATCAGCGGACGTCAAAAGATAATGAGAGGATGAAGATTGATTGTGGATCGTCGGATCATCAATAAGTACGGCCTGATCATCTTTGCACTCCTGTTTTAATATTGTTGATGGAAATGGCGAGAAAAATTGGTTGTAATCTTGATGATTGGGTGTGGTACTGGCAGTGGTGTTATCAAAGCTGAGCAAGATGGAAGAGTCGTCACCTGTAGCTGTGAAAGTCTTGAGATAATTCTTGCACGTGTGCTGCCCAAAATATGTTGTTCGATACAATGTGGGATCGTCTTGGATTATTTGGACTTGTTTGGTTGCTGGGCATCCTTGGTCAAGCTTGTGTGTGCACCTGAAGTAGTTCCTGCGTTTGTCCCCCCGAAAAATTAAAATATCGTTTAATTTAATTGGTAGAGAGTTGTTAATAGGGTTTCTGATTCTTATTCAAACATTCTAAAAAAACGATTGAAAATCAAAAATGGAAAACCGATTTAAAAAAAAAAACTGAATTTATGTTAGGAAAATTGTTTTCACTTACAGAACTTTTTTACTTTTTAAAAACAGTTTCAAAAACTATTTTGACAGCCAAAAACAGAAAACCACGACCAGATCAAATGGTACCTAATTTATAGCATAACATGAAATTAACTAGCAACCATTTTTTAGCACGATGAAGGCAATTCAAATCAAATTCAAGACTTCATACCCACAGTAAAGAAGGAAAGAAAAAATCAAATTATCAAAACCATAAAATTTATCTAACCCAACAAAGCCTTAGATAGAAGGAAAAAACCATAATAATCAGAAGAAATAAGTCAAACATGTTTCAACTCATTTGAGGATCGATCTCTTTGTTCCTATAAACATATGCAGTAAATATTTATCCAACAAAAAAAGAACATGTAGTAGTACTACTTAAGGTCTAAATTAGATTAATTAAAATATAATAATTAGTACCTTGGATGTTTGGCATTGAGGATCGGTTTTTGTCCATACTTTCTCCATGCATGGCCATCATCAACCAGAGTATGCTCGTCTTTTGACCATGTGTGTGAACTCTTTCTGCAAGTAATAAGTAATAAATTACACATTTTACCAAGAAGGAGTATATGATTATGAGAGAAATTTTGGAATGAGAATTTCAACTTTAAAACATTGTGATTTGAAGTAATAAATCACAAAAGATAATAATAACTCACAAAGTGCCAAAAAGCTTTAAAAGGGGTTTTCAAAAAAACTGATTTTTTAACTTAGAAATCAATTTTACATAGTTTTATCAAATATTAAACAGTTTTTAATTCCACGCTGTTTTACAAAATTAAACCATAAATTTAATTGATTTTATAAAAATTTGTGTTTTATTACCTTCTCTTGTAACAGCCTCTCCTATCCTTGTGCATCGAACTCTTGAGGCTTTCCCCTGAATCCTCGTACTTCCGGCCGCCATCCCAACAGTTCCTCGGAATTTGAGAAACCTCATCGGACAGATCACTACTATTAACATTTCTCAATATCGAAAGAGTGTTGGTAAACGAATCCAGGATTCTCGTCACAAGATCTCCCGTTGTAAAGGACCCATCGCTCTCTAACGATTTGCTAGTAAGAATTCGTAGTTGATTCGCGAATTCACGACCTCGAATTAGCTCCTCAATCGCCTTCTTTTGGTCGGAAGATAAATCTTCTCGCCGAGAGGACTCCATTTTCGTTTTTTAGGGTGAAAAAAGTGTGTACTTCAAGAAGCTAGTAGTTGCCAAAGTGAAAGCAAGATAAGGATTCTTTACCCTTTTTATGTTGAGAGAAAAAGTGCAAATCTCATTACAAGGAAGATGGAAGGAACCTAGCCTGGAAAATTCTTTTGTTTTTTTTTTTAGAAGACTTACCATCCCCACGCGCAGCTTGTCTTTAATGAAGAGTTTCCACACTATTAGCGGAAAAAGGCTAAATTATGATTTTTTGACCCCTGTACTTTGCAGATAGCTTTAAAACCGATCTCTATTTGTTCCAATAGTTTTGGTTTTGATTATAGAATAGGATTCCTTTCAGTAATTTAAAAAAAAAATATTTATTATTAGATAAATATCACGTTATTCATAATATTGATGTAACATTCATTCAATAATGTATTTGAAAAAAATTTCTTAAATTACTAAAAAATATCTTCTCCATTGTTTTAAATTATCACAGATTGATAAAAAATAAAAATCATTAAGGTCTCATTTGGCATATTTGTAGAAATGTTTATATTTTATTTTATGTTTTTAAAAATAGTTTATAGTTATTAAAAAAAAGTTTATGATTAAAACAATAATAAAACTATAAATTATTTAATGCTTGATAAAATAATAATAATAAAAATTTAATTTAATTTTTAAAAAACAAAAACCATTTTCTTAAAAAATGATTAACATAATTTTATCTATAAATAACAGATTCCATTCCATAACATTACCAAACAAGTTCTATGTCAAACCAAAAATTAAAAAATGCTACCTCTTAATTACAATTTTTTATCCAAGATGCTAGAACAACAAACCGCGTATGCTGTCTACCTAAAACGTTAAAGTGTGAGCCTCGCGCGTTAGTTGTGGAGCGTGAGTAAGATCGGTATTTTGCCTCTTACGAAGGTGAAATGAGGTCATAGTATTATGTCACGCTATGGCATCAGCATATAAGTTGCCACCTGGTACGCATTCCATGTTGATAGTAATATTTATTTTTTATTATCTTACCCTGACAAGATTGAAGCACGCAAGTCGAAAAGACGATTATACCCTGAATAGTGCAAATTTCGATCTGAACTTTGATGGTTTAAGAAGCATAAACCAAGGGTATTTACGATCATAATAAAACGACAAGAGGTGGGTAGTTACATAATTAAAAGTTTTTATGTAGTACAAATTTTGTAATAGTGGTATATTTGGATAAGCATTCACTTGGAAGTGATATTATGTGTCAAATCAGCAACTCAAGCATCATTTTCCATGTAGATTACCAATTAAGAACCGTAGGATCTTCATCTCTAATGTATCTTTAATCCCTAAGGACTGCTTGATGCAAGTAGATTATTTGGTTGGTTTGATGTATTAAAGGCAACGGTTTTGATTTGCTCCAAAACTAGTGCGTAGTTAAAAAGTACGAGGCTCAGATATACCCTATAGGGCTTTGGTTTATTTTACACGCAAAACATGAATGTAGATTTAGATCTCTGGTTAGTGGTTACAAGCCCCAACATTAATTTAAACAAAAAATGCTCATGAGTTTACTTTAAAACAGTGTCAGTTTAAAAAACAAAAGTTATATTAAACATAAAATTAAAAATTAAAAATTAAAAAATAAATTCACCTTATATGTAAAAATTGTATTGTGTTTTATTAGGCGTTAAATAGTTTTTTATTTTATAAATATTTACCAAAATATATTTTACAATAAAAAAATTAAAACTACAATTAAACCAAACTATTATCATCCACTTGATTTGATTATTATTTTAACAAAAAAAACCTTCAATGCATTAATTTGAAGAGTCAATGAACCCACGTGCCTTTGAATGTGCTGAAGCACCAATGGTCTTGTTCACTCACTAGTAATTATATTATTAAATTACTAATTAAAAACACTACTGTTAATATTTTTTTTCTTTTAAATAGATTACACGCAAACAATAGGAATGTTCAAACAATTGATTAAAAATTTTAATTGATTTTTTTAATTAAATTTTTTAAACCATTTTGATTGATTTAATTTAATTATTTAGTTATTAATTTGTACAATCGATTACTTGATATTATTTATATAATTAATTTTTTAAAATTTATTACATATTATATATATTTAATTAATGTTTAAATTTTTTAAGTTATTATATTATATATTTTTAATATTAATTAATATTAAATAATTTTTTAATTAATTAAACGATAAAAATAATTAAAAAAAATTAATTGCTGTGTGACATAAACTTCGATACGAGGGGTTGCGGGTAGTTATCTAAATGTATGAATCCCTTAACGCTCGAGACATGAGACTCGGGGGCTAAATTAGAAAGGATACAAAAATTGGACGCAAAAAATACATATGCAATATATAGTTTATATATTTATGTTTGTTTCCATTCCTTTATATTGTTGCAATAAAAGTACGAATGTAAATTAGAGATTTTGAGTGCAAATTGGAGACGCTGACCGGGTACCAAATTTCCCAGACACATTTTAAAGCCACCTGTCTAATAGATGATAGAACCTCGACACGATGAGATGGTGACATTGTAGCAGTTATAATATATTTACCTAAAACAATAATGAAAAAATAACAAGTTCAATGCTTAGACACACGTGCAAGTTTTGGTAAGTTAAATAGAAACCAATCAGCAAGGCATTAACACCAATGATTAATTATACATGCAACAAAAATATTGCACATTTAAACATTCCATAACCCTTCATTTGAGTGAAAAATTCAAGCTTGCCATTGTATTGACTTAGTAATTGATCAGTTGTACTCTCTTTGACAAGAAATTGAGAAAAACATGTCTCTGTAATGACCCATCCCAGGTTAGCCACTCCTAGATGGTATCATCACATTTTGAAAATCCAAGCACGACATATATATGCAACAATAAATATAATGCTACTAGATTTTTTTTTTTTATCCTTTAACATGAGAGGTAAACAAATCTGATATTCACTTAAACATAAAATACATAAATGTATGAATATTTACAATAAAATTTTTACAAGTCTTTAACTCGATTGTCTGAGGATATTAACACGTACTTGGCTTACAGAAAAAGATCTCAACTGATTCTCAACCCACCAGACTATTTATCTTGACTGCTACCTGAAATTATTGAACAGTGAGGAGTGAGCTTCACAAGCTCAGCGAATTAAATTTACTGAAAGTATTCCAAATTCTATCAATAATCCTTTAATATTAAAATTTATTTTTCGCATAACCTGATGACAACTTTCTACTATTAATCTCTTCTTCTCAATCGTTGGTTCACCTTAAGACTATCAATTATTTCCTAATTACCTCGTAATGAGGTTCATATCAAAAAGTCCATCATTTAGATAAGTCTTATCACTGTCTTTTTATATGAAACTCAACCTTCTATAATTAAATTCACAAAAAGTATCACATCTCAGCATCTCGAAAATCTCATCATTGTAGCTATCTCTTTTTATGAGACCCAGCCATCTATAATTTAATTCACAATTAATATACCACAACTCAGTATCTCACACATCTCATCATTATAGCTGTCTCTTTTTATGAGACTTAGCCATCTATAATTTAATTCACAATTAATATACCACATCTCAGCATTTCAAATAATGCAACGATAATTAAAACAGATGTAGATGCATGAATGATTATGATGGGAACGTCTTCCCACCTGTCGACAGGTTATTATTATCTTAGACCGGCTGCCCTCCCGGTTCTTTTATTCTCATCAGACCGGCTGCCTTCCCGGTTAATTCCAGCATATACCGGCTGTCACGGTTTTCACTTTTCATCCCAGCATATACCGGCTGTCACGGTTATTTCATTAGACCGGCTGCCTTCCCGGTTCTTTCGGTTATATTATTTAATGCATATGTGCATGAACAATGATATGAAACAGTAATATAAACAGAAATATAAAAACAATATAAAGATTCAAGCCACTTAATTTGGCTATCCTAATTATCCACAAGATTCTTCTCTTCCCAAATCACATCAAATAATCCATTAAAGTCTGTCCAGATCCACTAAATTTCATCTCAAATTGTCCATCAGAATTTGTCAAGATCCACTAAAATTCATCTTAAATCATCCATAAAAATTTAGCAAGATCCACTAAAATTCATCTCGTCATAATTCGTGTTAAAACATCGGTATGTCTCATCAATAATTTATTTATTGCTTTTATTTTCAAGTCAACTTATAAATTCCAAACTATTATTACTCACCGAGAAATATTTCTACATATTCAAATTTTCTATCATTCCCATAAATCACTTTTTCATCTATCACCCAAACATACTTAAATAATTAAATTTAAGATTATCACTAAAATAATTGATTTTTCATTTAGACTACTTAAAGTAAATCCAACTCACCACGTAGCACTTTAAAGCTACTCGTGGGCCACCTCTTTGCCTTTCCCGATCTTCCTCGAATTTTCTCCCGATTGTTGACTACCAACACCTGACATAATATTGGAATTTAAATTTCTTATTATTTCTTCTTTTCTCCATAAACCACACAGTTTGAAAATTTTCTATTTTAACCTCCTGAAACTTTCATAAATGATAAAATAACATTACCTTATTACCTTATGCTATTTTGATAGCTTCCCGAAATATTTTCGAAAATACCCTCAAAATTTTGTTCCTTCCATCTTTCTTTAAACTCCCAAATGTTTTAAGAACACAGATGAATTATTTGAAACTATAGGAAAATTTCTTCGTGTAATTACACGAACCAATTTCCCATATTTATAGGGGAGCTCGGCTGAAAATCAGCAGCCCCCCTTCCCTCTTCCCCAAGTTTTCCATAAGATACCATTTAATATAAAACAAACATAATGATAAAAACATCATCATTATGTTTTGTTCTCCACTTCCCCACTAAACAATAAAAACCAATATATAAATCAATCCACTTGGAATTGTTCTCTCGGTGGCAGTAGGTATGCTGCCCCGAGTTACTATTCCAAGTTGACTTTTTTTTTTTTTTTACTTTTCAACCTTGGTCTCCAGAAATCTTCATTCAGCCATTCAGGGATTTAACTCTTTGTCATATTGATAAAAATATACACTTACCCAACTTTTAAAATACGGATATTACAGTCTCATACAAGCAGATTCTCTCATAATAATGCATTGCTAGGGCAGGGCCTGACATGTAGACCTGCACCTCCAGACCAGTTCAAAATTTTATCTACCAAACTAAGTTTTTCGAAACAACCAAACAGTATACCAACCCAAACGAGTGATGCTTAATTTGCGGTAGCTTCAGAGTTCATTATATAAATAAGTTCATTCATAATGACTCAAAATTAACATAGGTTTTATAATGAGTTTTACAAATTATCCTATGCATTTAACCCCACCTTAGTTTTATCCTCTAGTTCTAATCTAAGGCTTTTATATCTAAGCTCAAGCTTGCACAAAACTAGGCTAAAAAAAAGCTCAGTAACACGGAGTCAGGTGGTTGTTCTGACCATGGCCAACCCTATTAGTAGTGGCATAATAAGTATCGCATTCACAAGCCCAACCAGTACTCTACTCCAAATGCATGGCCCTGTTAACCAACAATAAGGACTAAGTGGAGCCAACATTCCGCAGACAAAAAAAAAAAAATGTCTAAAATACTGAAGTTATAAGATTTAACAAAGCTATATTTGATGTAATAATACCAAACTACAGCAAATGTCCAACTTACTTACCAAACAAGAGAGTAGCCTGTTAGTCGCTCTGAGTCAAACCCAGAAAAAAATAGAAGCTAGAGAGAGAAGCTCTAAAGCAAGGCGATTTGCTGCTTCCTCATGATTCTCGCCTTTCTCATCTTCCCCCCTCCCCCCAATTAATTTCTTGATTTTGGTCTAGTAATTAGTTGTGGGTAAGAAGAAACAAAGCAAAAAGGTTTTGGTTTCTTCTCAAGATCAAAGAGACATAAAATATGTTCAGAGATATTTCAAAGAAAAGGAAGCTACAATAACAAAGTCGCAAAAGAGTGTTGATGCAGAAGAAGAACTGTGCTGAGCCAATGTTGAAAGCTTGGGTTCAGAAAGCCTCTCTTGTACCTTGGGCGAGGAAGATACAAGATCTGTGGGACTGGAAGATGAGGATGCCAGTTCTGACAGTGAGGGTTGTGACCAGGTTATCACTGTTCATGCTCTCGGTTCAGGTCATCCAGGAACAAAACCAGTCGTGAACAGTAAAGTGATACAGAAAGATGAGACAAAGAGAGCCCCTTGGGTCAGCTTATTTACAGATAATAGGAAACCCAGTAATGGAAATCAACTATCTGCTATGGAATTTGAAAAGGAAGACATTTATCTAGCTGAAGAAGATATAGATGAAGTATTTGAAAGTATGCCTCATTGCCTTGTAGGTTACTTTGCTGGAAAATTTCCAGGAAAAATGGCGTTGAAACAAATAACTGATTCATGGAATGTGAGAATTCTTACTCAATTCCATGAAAGTGGTTGGATTATTTTTAAGTTCAAATCTGCTGAAAATATGATTAGAGTCATCCAAGAGGGCCCTTACATTATTTATGGCAAGCCTCTGCTCCTAAAATCCATGCCTAGGTTTTTCCAATTTGATAATGAAGAAATCAGTACAATGCCTATCTGGGTTCAGTTGAAAACTTGCCCCTTGAGCTATGGTCTACTATAGTGCTCAACATGATAGGGTCTAGAATTGGGAAACCACTGTATGCAGATAAGCTTACCTCTAAAAATGAGAGGATTTTCTATGCCGGGATCCTAATTGAATTGGATGTATCAAAGGAGGTTAAGTATTCTGTAACCATCAATCTCCATGGAGGCAGATCAATTGAGCAAAGGGTCATCTATGAGAACCTTTCTAAGTTCTATAAGAGGTGCAAAGTCATAGGGCACTCAGATGGGAACTGCAAATTTCAAGTCAACAATGTTTCTAAGGAGAAAAAAATCTGCTGTTCCAGTAGAGGCTGTAGTACCAGTAATAGATGAAGCAGTTGTCCAAGACCATCCAAAAGGTCCAGGGACAGTAGGGGATAATCCTTCAGGAAAGATCCAGGATAAGCAGCAACCTGGACCTAGAGTGTCTGGTCTTAAGCAAGAAAAGCAAGACCCTTTACCTGGTGGGACCAAAGGAACTGGTAAGAATCTCATTCAAGCTGATTTCCAGTTAGTTATAAAGAAGAAAAAAGGCAAGGGTCTTGTAATAGAAACTAAAAAGGATAGGAGGGAGGGGGGAAATGCCCTCCAGGATGTTACATGAAAGTTACATGTTGGAATATCAGGGGTTTTCACAAACCCCTGAAGCATAATGGCGTTTTACACCTCATGAATAAAAATTGTATAGATATCGTGTGCATTTTGGAAACTAAATTGGATGTAGGGAAGTTGGGCAAAATAATGAGCAACAAGTTCAGATTGTGGAGGTAGATCAATAACTTTCACACTTATGAAGCAGGCAGGGTGCTGGTTCTTTGAAATCTATCTAAGATCAGTGTTTCTGTTATTGATTCTACACCCCAAGTTATTCACTGTAATGTTAAATGCTTAATTTCATCCAGAAGTTTTGTCACTAGTTTTGTCTATGGTCTTCATACCATAGTATCTAGAAGACCTTTATGGGAAAACTTAAGAGAATTCAGTGATAGTCTGGATTCTCCTTGGCTGGTTTTATGAGACTTTAATAATGTCTTTGCAGTGGAGGAAAAAGGGAATGGGCTGTCTGTCTCTACTTATGAAATCAGGGATCCCCTTGCTTGCTGTATGGAAACTGGGCTTTCTGATATAAACTATACAGGCAGTTACTTCACATGGTCTAACAACCACACTTGGTGTAACCTGGATAGGGCAGTGGTGAACAATATCTGGATCCAAAAAGGGTTTCATGCCCATGCTCAGTTCACTTTCCCTGGCTGCCTCTCATATCACTCCCATTGCATAGTTAATTTATTTGAAGAGGAAAAAAAGGGGAAAAAGTCCTTTAAGTTCTTCAATATGTGGGTGTCTCATGCTGCATTCCTGGAGACAGTTAGAGAAGCATGGAACAGAAATGTCTCAGGCTTCAAGATGTTCAAGCTGTGCAAAAATCTGAAGAATCTAAAAGTCCATCTCAAGAAGTTGAATAAGAATCATTTTAGCCACATTTCTGCTAGAACTTCTGAAGCATCTAATGAGTTAATTAGATTACAACAGGAGTTGCATGATAATATCTCAGAAAATGTGCTACAAGTCAGGGTGGCAGAGCAGAGGATCAAAGCCTTTAATCTAGTAGAAGTAAAGAGAAGTTTTTATGCTCAGCAGGCCAAATGCAAGTTCCTCGAGAACAGTGACAGAGGAACCAAATTCTTCCATGCTATAATGAAAAGGAAGATCAGTAGAAACCACATAGCTACAGTGGATACCCTGAAAGGCTCCCATACCACATTAGAAGCCCAGGTGGTGAATGAATTCATTAAATTCTACAAGAATTTGCTAGGCTCTTCAGAAGTAATCTGTCCTATTGAGATAAGGGTCATTGTGGAGGGTCTAAGGGTAAATGAAGATCAATTTGTCTACTTGACTAGAGAGGTTTCTGAGAAAGAGATTAAAGAAGCCTTACTCAGCATTGGGGATGACAAATCCTCATAACCTGATGGGTACACTTCAGTATTCTTCAAGAAAGCCTAGGATCTCATTAAGGACGATTTTGTGGGAGCAGTTCAAGAATTCTTCAGAAATGATAAGTTGCTCAAAAAAATAAACCATACTGCCTTGGCAATGATTCCCAAAACTAACCAAGCTGCAAAAGTGGAGGATTTCAGACTTAGAGCATGTTGTAATGTTCTGTATAAAGTTATCTCTAAGATAATTGCTTCTAGGCTTGCAAGCATTTTAGACAGTATTGTTAGCCCTACCCAATCTGCATTCATCATAAATAGGAGCATGATAAAAAGCATCTACCTAGTGCAAGAGTTGCTCAGAAAGTACAGCAGAAAAAGAATCTCCCTAAGATGCATGTTAAAGATTGACTTG
The DNA here is from genome assembly GCA_023935145.1 of Bretschneidera sinensis. Lineage (NCBI taxonomy): Eukaryota > Viridiplantae > Streptophyta > Magnoliopsida > Brassicales > Akaniaceae > Bretschneidera > Bretschneidera sinensis. The sequence continues at coordinate 142,858,915 of CM043697.1, forward strand.
AGAAAGCATATGATTAAGCAAGTTGGGACTTCCTGGAAAGTATGCTCAGGGGTCTTGGATTCCCGGACAAGTTCTCTAAATGGGTAATGGAATGTGTAACCACTACTTCATACTCTATTATCATAAGTGGAAGTCTATATGGATTCTTTGAAGGCAGAAGAGGCCTTAGACAAGGTGATCCCCTTTCCTCATTCCTCTTTGTCATTTGTCTGGAATACTTATCTAGACTCATGACAAGGTTGAATATATCAAATGATTTTAGGTTCTACCCTAAATGTGAGCAACACAAAATCTCCCACCTTGCCTTTGCAAATGACCTAATCTTATTTGCTAGAGGAGATACAAAATCAGTCAGATTGCTTATGATTTGTGTTCAGAAATTTAGTGATAGCTCTGGTCTTCAAGCTAGTCTCCCTAAATCAAGCATGTATATAGCAGGGATTCCCATAGATGATCTGATTGAAATCAGAAGGATCACTGGTTTTGTCCAAGGCAGTATTCCTTTTAGATACCTTGGGGTTCCTCTGGCCTCTACAAAGCTAAACGCAGGCCACTACTTTCCCCTTATTGAAAAATTATCAGCTTATCTAAATGTGTGGGTGGGTACCAATCTGTCCTATACTGGCAGAGTTGAAATGATCAAATCTGTTCTTCAAGGTATAGAGTGCTTTTGGCTTTCAATATTTCCTATCCCTTCAAATATTAAGGACAGAATTATCAGCTTGTGCAGAGTATTCCTTTGGAGTGGTAAGAACACTGGTTCTAGAAAAGCTCTGGTTGCTTGGAAAGAAGTATGTCTTCCTAAATCAGAAAGGGGTCTGGGTCTTCTTGATATTAAAAGCTGGAACTCAGCCTTGTTAACTAAAGCTCTATGGAATGTCCATTAGAAGAAGAACTCTCTTTAGGTCAGGTGGGTAGATCACTTTTACTTACAAAGGTTATCCATGTGGGATTCAAGCCCTAAACATAAGGATTCAACACTATGGAAAAAGCTTCTTGAAATCAAGAATTCTCTGTTATCTTCTGAGGCTTCTAGTAAGCAAGCAATTGACAGAATGGAGCAGTGGTTAGTGCAGAACCAGATCAGCATCAAGAAATCATATGACTATTTCAGGCCTAAAGGAGCTAAAGCACATTGGGCCCCGGTGGTTTGGAGTGGTAGTTGTACTCCCAAGAATGCTTTCATTCTTTAACTTGCTTTAAAAAATAAGCTGCTTACAAAGGATAAACTTTTGTATGCTGAGATGGACAAGTTGTGCCCCTTGTGTAGGGAGACTGAAGAATCAGTGAACCACATTTTCTTCTCTTGCCGAATCAGTTCATCAATTTGGAAAGAAATCAAAGAATGGTTGAGCAGTAGAAGAAGTATGAATACTGTTAAAAGTGCAGCTAAATGGATCTACAAAGAAGCTAGAGGAAAAGGCCCCCCAGCTAAGGCCAAACATGTTGCATTAACCAGCACTGTTCACCATATTTGGCTAGCCAGGAATGCTAGACAGTTTGAAGGGCTTGTTGCTCATCCCAGCAGCATTATCAAGAAAATACAAATCCATGTGTATAGAATGGTATATGATAGTTTTCCTTATTTTAGACAAAGTATGTAAATGTTCATATCTCCTGAGAATGTCCAATGTATTTTGTATATAATTTTTGATCAATATATTTACTTTTACCGATAAAAAAAAAAAGAAGAGTAGCCTGTTTTCCATATACCAAACTAAGACCTTAGTTGTGCTAATATATTATATTAAGGAATGACCCACGATAAAACAATAGAACAAATTAACTACTAAACTAACACAATTTGAGAAGCAGTGTAATCAAGAAACCAAACTCTATCTCTACAGCCGCCTTCTCTTTCCTTTTCATTACAAACAAAGCTATTCGTTCTGACTTCCGCTCGCGAAGGAACAAGATGTGGATCTGACTAAGGCGAGCGCAGTTTACTATGCGAGTGAAGAGATTTAAGCGAGCTAATAGAGAGTGGGCTTTGCCCCTCCCTTTCATGAGACTTGCAGTAAAGCTGAACAAGTTTACTCAGCTTGCACTTGGAAAAAAATAAAGCACATAAAATTAACTACTATTTATAAACTGGAAAACAACCAGGAGGTCACATAGTTCTTCCTGTTGGATGTCAATCCAAGGGAAGAGAAGAACAATCAGGAAAAAATAACCGAAGAAAACATTAACTTACCCTCTATCATCAGGTTGAATTAAGAAACTCAACAAGAAAAAAAAAGTTGGAAGTTAAAAGGAAAATAAGCAAAAGAATAAAACAGAATGAGGGAAGCTAAAGGAACTTACACTCAGCCATCAAATAGAAAAATGGAAACTCGAATAGAATTGTAACGGCAGAGCAGTTCTTGATTCACTTGAAGCTCAAAAATTGAAGTGCTATGTGGTGTGTTTCAATGTAAACAAACCTGACAGCAAAGACAGTAATTTTTGGCTACTGTTATCAGCTTCATATGCTCTCAGCTGCTCACTGATAAGTGGTTACCTATCAAAAAAAAAAGTTTCAGCAAAACATGTTACATCGTTATCCACTTGATTATAAATTGGTATATCATAATTTGTTATTGACTGAAAAAAATATCTAAACAGCATTCATCTTCGACTCAAATAAAACAAAAAAATGAAAATCTCAAGTTTTCACCTTGAAAATTTCCTTTATTCTTTTGTTGTGACTGTCCTTTACCTTTCATTTTCTTTGTTAAGAGGCTCTTATCCCTAAACATAAAAATAAAATGTGTAGAGAAACCAAAGAAGCACTCTGTTTGCCGAGATAAACAGATAGGAAAGAAGCCTAGAAAAGAAATTGGAAAATATTATGGTAGCCTCAATCAAAGTTAACTGCATCCTTAAAGTTAACATCAAAGGTAATGTGGGCACGGTCATCAACTTTATTATAAATTGGTATATCACAAGAGAGAAGACGGGGTTACAATCATCTGGGATGACACTAACAAATCCACAGCAAGTTTGGAGTCACTCTCAAGCCTAGGGACAATATGATCATAACATTTCAATAATTCTGAAAAACCTATTTTCAGAATTATTGAAACTTTATGGACAATATAATATGATCATTTGCAGGCCAAAAGTTATTCAAGCAAATTTCATCTTGAATCACCAGCCTCAATTTCATCCTTCTGGATCATCAATTTCACTGAGCTTTGATTCTTGAGCAAATCCCGTTCTTGAATCAATTCCACCTTTCATTGAGTCAAACATCATCTCTTTTCAATGTACCGATTTTTGAAACTTCTATCATTCTTGAATCATCAAAACCAAATTTCAACAATTCCTTCAAAAATAAATAACGTGAAGTTCCGTCCATAACAGTGGAGAGAAAGCAAAGGAGAGAGAATGTACCGGTGAAAAAAGAAGGAAGAAACCCTAGTTGATTTGTTTGAGATTGGTTTTGAGTTTTAAAAATGGAGACAGATAGGAAAAAAACTATTTCTTTGGGGGGTTTTGAGGAAAGAAAAAAAACAAATTTAAAGAAGGAAAAATGAGATGATCAAAAGAAGAAAATTATTAATACAAATTAATTTAATTTTTTTATTTTAATATTTTTGCTCATATGAAAAAGTTGTTCACATTTCAATAAATAATAGGCAGGGTATCGAGGATCATTTATCAGCATGACACTCAGCCTGTGCGGCGCCCCACCTCTACGAGGACAGCCTTCAATCTGCCTGGTACTATTTCTCGAGACCAACTGGTTTCGCCCTGCCTTGGGCTCATCAGAGAAGCGGCTCCAGCCCCCGACCAGTTTGTGCACAGTGGCTTAATCCCCTCTCGCACTCCTGCGAGCTCCCGCATTGCTACTCTCCTTCTTAACACGACTCCCTGCACCCATTGTGCCTCGGAAGCCGTTCCCTCCTGTCAATCCCGATTTTAGGGGTGTGACATACTCCACCCGTTAAAAACCTTGCACGCCCTCGTGCAAGCGTACCTTCGGCAACGTCTCATACCAAGACCCACACATCCAACTCCTTACTCTCTGCCTGCTTGTTCTCTCGACAAGTGCTTGGCGAGAACGCGTATACCCTGCCTGCTTGAGCTCCCACAAATGCTCGGTGAATGCACACATGCATACCCTGCCTGCTTGGCGAAGGTCAAGTGCTTGGTGAATGCGCGCACGCAATTGAAAATGTAAGACCTGCTCTGATACCATTTGTCACGGGCTACCAGCTTAAGTCGCTAACCGTGAGACCTTAGGCTCGAAAACACCTCCGTGGAATGCCTAAGTCAAGCTTCCTCTTTGTCACAGGGTCATTTATCAGTATAACACTTAGCCTGTGCGGCGCCCCGCCTCTACGAGGACAGCCTTCGATCTGCCTGGTACTATTTCTCGAGACCAACTGGTTTCGCCCTGCCTTGGGCTCATCAGGAAAGCGGCTCCAGCCCCCGATCAGTTTGTGCAGGGTGGCCTAATCCCCTCTCGCACTCCTGCAAGCTCTCGCATTGCTACTCTCCTTCGCAACACGACTCTCTACACCCATTGTGCCTCGAAAGTCGTTCCCTCTTGTCAATCCCGATTTTAGGGGTGTGACATATACATACTCCCCCTGTTAAAAACCTTGCACGCCCTTATGCAAACATACCTTCGGCAACATCTCATACCAAGACCCATACATCCAACTCTTTACTCCCTGCCTGCTTGTTCTCTCAACAAGTGCTTGGCAAGCGCGCGTATACCCTGCCTGCTTGACCTCCTACAAGTGCTCGGCGAATGCACACATGCATTCCCTGTCTGCTTGGCGATGGTCAAGTGTTTGGCGAATGCGCGCACGCAGTTGAAGATGTAAGACCTGCTCTGATACCATTTGTCACGAGCTGCCAGCTTAAGTCACTAACCGTGCGGCCTTAGGCTCAGAAACACCTCCGTAGAAGGCCTAAGTCAGCCTTCCTCTTTGTCACAGGGTCATTTATCAGCATGACACTTATCCTGTGCGGCGCCCCGCCTCTACAAGGACATCCTTCAATCTGCCTGGTACTATTTCTCGAGACCAACTGGGACCAGTTTGTGCAGGGTGGCCTAATCCCCTCTCGCACTCCTGCGAGCTTCCGCATTGCTACTCTCTTTCGCAACACGACCCTACACCCATTGTGCCCCGGAAACCGTTCCCTCTTGTCAATCCCGATTTTAGGGGTGTGACATACTCCCCCGTTAAAAACCTTGAACGCCTTCGTGCAAACGTACCTTTGGCAACATCTCATACCAAGACCCACACATCCAACTCCTTACTCCCTGCCTGTTTTTTCTCTCGACAAGTGCTTGGCGAGCGCGCGTATACCCTACCCGCTTGAGCTCCCACAAGTGCTCATCCTTCCTCTTTGTCACAGAGTCATTTATCAGCATGACACTCAGCCTGTGCGGCGCCCTGCCTCTTCGAGGACAGCCTTCAATCTGCCTGGTACTATTTCTCGAGACCAACTATGACTAGTTTGTGCAGGGTGGCATAATCCCCTCTCGCACTCCTACGAGCTCCCGTATTGCAACTCTCCTTCGCAACACGACCCTGCACCCATTGTGCCCCGGAAACCGCTCCCTCCTGTCAATCCCGATTTTAGGGGTGTGACATACTCCCCCGTTAAAAACCTTGCACGCCCTCATGCAAGCGTACCTTCGGCAACATCTCATACCAAAACCCACACATCCAACTCCTTACTCCCTGCCTGCTTGTTCTCTCGACAAGTGCATGGCGAGCGCGCGTATACCCTGCCTGTTTGAGCTCCCACAAGTGCTCGGTGAATGCACACATGTATACCCTACTTGGCGACGGTCAAGTGCTTGGCGAATGCGCACACGCAGTTGAAGATGTGAGACCTGCTCTGATACCATTTGTCATGGGCTGCCAGCTTAAGTCGCTAACCATGCAGCCTTAGGCTCGGAAACACCTCCGTTGAATGCCTAAGTCAGCCTTCCTCTTTGTCACAGGGTCATTTATGAGCATGACACTCAGCCTGTGTAACGCCTCGTCTCTACGAGGAGAGCTTTCAATTTGCCTGGTACTATTTCTTAAGACCAACTGGTTTCGCCTTGCCTTGGGCTCATCAGGAAAGCGGCTCCAGCTCTCGACCAGTTTGTGAGTATTAGAGTTTTTTCCTTGAAGAAAAGAAAAAAATTGATTTTACATTATTTTTTAAATTATCTGTTGAAGGAAAAAAGATCCATTTTAAAAAATTGACTTGACAGTGTAAGTGGCTTTCGATGATAATAGGTAAAAATCTAAAATTGAACTCCTTCCATTCATGTGAACGATGCATGAGATTGATCGAAATAGTGAAAGACAATTAACTTAGTGTGGATTGTAATTCTTGTCGAGCTTTTCTATCGATATCGAAGTTACACTTTTTCGATAACAAATTAGTTTGATATTATAAAAAAAAATTAAAAGAGTAAAATAATCACTCTCCAATCAATAAAAAACACGTGATATTTATCAAGTTCAAAGTTAGGAAATTTATCAACCATCTCCAAGATACAAAGATAATTTCGTTCTCTTGAAACCTTAGCTCTTATCTTAATCAAGTTAAAAATCCAATTAAAATTGAGAATAGAATCAAAGCCTTTAATTGTTTATTCCCCTATTTTTACAAGGACAGGTGTCCTAAAGTCTAATATAAAAGAGGTCATAGGCACAAATATCTCTCTACCCTCCCTCTAAAAACCCTAATTTCATATCATTTTAATAATTTCAAATAAGCCATTAATTTAGCCATTAGAGAGCCTTGCCGGAGTTCAACAAGCCCCCATCATATTCCGACAAATCCTAGAATTGATAATTATCTTTAACCGCTCCATTTCTATCTTCTCATTGTCCCTATAAAAATTCTCAATCAAGCAGGGATTAAAACAAGAAAAGCCAAGAGGAAACATACCAGATAGAAGTTCATGAGAATCCTCTTTCTACAACAGTCATCTCTTGTTTCCTATTATTAATACAAAAATTCAATCTACCTAATGCAGAGTAGCATTTTGGTTAACAGACACTGCAAACTCATCAAAAAATTGTTAAAAAGACAAACAATTTGCTTTTTGTTAACGGTTTTTATGTTATAATGTCATGTACTTGAGAATAAAAGATGTGACTGAACGTGAAAATAATATGGTGAAGATATGTTTTAAGTTAGATTTTAGTTACTATTATTATTCTTACAATTTATTTGTAATCAAATGAAAAATGAACTTCATTTCACTTTCAAATTAATTAAAAAAATCGTTTAATTAAATTTTTGTTATCAAATTTTTTATATTAAATTATAAAATTCAATTGAATTATTGTATTTAAAATATTTAAACATAAAATAAATAAAGAATTTAAAAGGAAAGAGTGAGGGAAAAAGGGAGATAGAGAGAAAATACAAACGCGGATGTGAATTCTTTTCATTTTGATTAAAATTACAATAAGCTAATTCAATTACACAGTGATTCATTTACAAATTAATTTCATAGTTTTTTTGTTTTCAATTATAACAAACTATGAAATTATATATAAATTTTGTAACATTTATTTGTTCCAAATATGCTCTTCAAAAAAAAAAAATCTTTTGAGGGTTCACGAATTGTCAACCTTAGAATTAAAGAACAGAATATTAAATATAACTAAATAAGAAAAGCCTGGTTTGACAAATGAGGGAAATGACTAATAGGAGCAACTTATCTTTACAATCTGGGTAAATCTATGGTGCCGTAATTTTGATTATCATTTGACAATAATTGATATCATTTAATAGTAATTCATAAAATGATACCATTTTGATAAAATGTACAATGTGACAGTAATTAAACTACCATATTTAATACTGTTATGATACTATATCAAATCACTGTTAAATGATACTCAAATTACTAGTACATGGAGCAATTGGTTGAAGCTCTTCAGGCAAAGCCCTTGTAACCTGCTTTGCTCCCCCAATAAGAGTACAGAATGGCTCTTGCTGTTGAAAAAAAAATCAACTAATTGATCTGTAAGAACAGTCTACGGTAATCATAGCCATTTACCCTGGATTGTTCTCAATACCTTTTCTCATTCCATTTGTTTGAGTATACAAGAAAAAGAAGAAAAAAAAGTTTTAAAAAAAATGCCAAACCTGATCTTTACACAGCTATTATGTACTTTGTTACTTTTCCCCCCTTTCTCCCATCTTCCCTTTAACTCATTTTCTGCCCTAGCCATATCAGGCGCCTAAAATCATGTTAAAACCTATAAATATCAACCAGACTGCTCAAGATCCCTCTCAATGGGCAGTTTTCCACCCTCTTTCTCCACTCTTTTTCCTTTCTGACTGGAGGTGCCATCCAAATGACATTCTGTATGTACCAAACCACTCTCCCTGGCTCTGAGTATCTCCCTTCCGCTTTCTAGCTGAAACCATTTCCTCTGCCATCAAATACCAATCTTTTTGTTTCACATAGTAGTGCAAAATCTGCTCCTGTAACTCATGAAGAATGAGAACCAAATAACATCAAGTAAAGCCCCCTAAAAAAATGAGAACTTCACACACTAAAAAACCAATAACGGGCATGTTAAATATATGAAATGTCAACTCCACGCGAGCCCAATTCCATCGCATGCAAACGAAAACTAATAACTTAAAGCAAAGATTTAGTAACATTCATCAAAAGTAAAATATGATAAATTTAGTCAGATATCTAAATTAATGAATCATTCTACTATCTCTTACGTAGCAGTTCCAATGAGTTGATTTTTCAAGGTATAAAGGTCAATCTCTACTTTTATATCTACAAGGCCACTTTAACAAATAAGAAGATGACACATGCTAGATCTCTAATTATCAAACTTATTATAGCTCTAACTCTTTTGAGATGATAAACTGACTTCATTCAAGGCAGGACAATTTTTTTAGGGGAGGGGAGGAAGGTTCTCATGACATGTTTCTTTTTGATAAGTGAAGGTTCTCATGAAATGTTGAAAAATCTCTTTTATAATATTAAATCACTTTTAATCTTCTTCCACACAACAATAAATTAACCTACAAGCTCATACTATGGAAACTGATGCATACAGGATTGATGAACATCAATTTGGACATTTCACTAAAGAACTGTTAGTAACATATTTTTTAAAAAGACACGCAAATAACATTTATGTCAAAACCAAGAAAGGATTTTGATACAATATTGTGCATTTATCGTTTTGCCTTATCATCTCCTAATAAAAATATTACATGAGTAAATGTTTCGATTGATTCAACCATGGCTCCTTTTGAAAAGACTATGTACCACAAATAAAATAAGTAGAATCAAAGACACATACCGTCAGTGAACAGCCCGCCACCAAAAGACATACGATGTATAAACACATGGGGTGTAATCTACATGTTAACTAGAATCTTGATCTCATTTTGAACTCAAATAATCAGGTCGTTTTTTCAGTCTCTCAGCTTCTCTGGCTATCTGGATATCTGAAGGCCAAAAAATTTGATGGACAACTTTAAAAAGAAAGCGAGGCAATAATGCAACAATTGTTATGAGCAAAATGGTGAGCCAATATCTAGGTGACTTTGCCAGATGATAGATTGTCCTGCCAAAGATAAAAGACAAATTACATTAGCTGAATCCTATAAAACCTGAATAAGATAGCCAAAAAAGCATGTCCCATTAGACATCAGGAAACTTACCCGTAATTGGGGAAGATAGGTATAGAATCCAATACCACCATACAGACATATGTAATAAAAATGGATCCCCACACTGCAACATGAGTAATAAATACCCAGCGCTGAATGTCCATTGCCAAGTGCATATTAACAAGGACAACAACTGCTATAGTCCACAAACTGCCCATACTCCATATGTCAATTGTGCCCTCCTTATAGGTGAATAGAGGTATGTAGAAGAGAACAAGACTCTGCCATAGTGTGTCAGTCATTGTGATCCAGAAGAGGTGCATACTGTAAGCCTCATGTCTATGTCCCGCACCATAAAGTTTTGGATACTGTAATAGTGTCCTATGGCTCAAGTCCTTGTCCAAAATACCAACAACAATAGTAGGGACAGAAGTATAGATTACAGAATAAAAAACACTACTCCAATCTGTTAATGCAGAGGTCGTTGAGAAAGCTGTGCATAGTATGTACCTACAACAAGAAACAAAAGCATATTTTAATATGAAACGGATAAAAAATGTACTAACTTCATGAAATGCTACATGATGCGCGTAAGAAGAGACAAACTTCAATTTTCAGAGAAATAAATCCAAAGTGCTGTATTACTAGCTATTTGGCCCATACAACTTAAAACTGCATAACATCAAACCATATAAATTACAAAATAGAGAATCCGATTAAGATATCTATGGACCCTGCAGCAGCCAGAAAAATGGTGAAAAGTGGGCGAAGCGCCAAATCATCCCAACATCAAGTACAAGAACCTGATTTTGAGAACTCTTGCGCAATTAAACTGCTTTTTTTGTATACTGAACTACATATGGAAAAGGATTTGCTCACACTCTCCTAGTCTACCTAGTTCAAAGATATTAGTATTGGACAATAGAGAAACACTATAATGGATTACAAAACCAGTGTTTTGCCCTGTAATATATCAACATTTCAAACAGAAACAATCTAAACCAGATTACCTTTAAACCCACGGCAACCATATAATCTGGAAGTCATTCATGAATAAGAAATTTCTTTTTGTTGCTAAACTACAAATCAGAAGGAATTTGCTCAATTTGTGCAAAGGTCTCTAGGTGCAACAACATTAGTGCTCGATTGCAACGAAATGCTACTCGAAAATGATGAAACCGACTGCTAAGCAACAAACATATCTCAACCAAGAAAACGTCACAATAGATACTAAATCTACAAGATCAAATTCAGAGGACTTGAATCCTAGACATGAAAAAGAAACTATACATACCAGAACAGCATCAACACAAAAACAGCATTACGGTAGAAGTTGTACAGAACTAAATAACCAACACGCTGATAATTCCAATGTCCATGAACTAGAAGTAATCGTTTCAGAAACCGAAACTGGCCCATCGCAAAATCTGATGCCATTACTGCTTGACGCCCTTCTTGACCACAAATTCCAACGCCAACATCCGCCATTTGAATCATGGAAACATCATTGGCCCCTACCAAAATGACATAACCAGAGGAAAGTAAGAAGAGAAACAGCTTGCAAAACAAGTATGATTTAAAAATGGATCGATTTGCAAATTAGGAAGATCCTCCTTATAATCAACTTCCAACAATAAATATTAGAACCATGTCCAAAGAATACAAAAAATGCAAGTTTGCCCAACAAAACCAAACTTGCCCCATCCCTCCAACCGCAGAGGATATATTAAAAAGGCAACTCACCATCACCTATTGCCAGTGTCATATCATCAGTGCGGCTCTTAATTAAATCAACTATCCCAGCTTTCTGCAAGGGAGCAACACGACAACATAGCACAACCCTACAGAAAGTTGCAAGGTCGAAAAGCTGTTGAAACACAAAACAGATACCAATTAAGATATTTGGAATACGCTACATATATGTATGAAAGTCAATGTAACAGTGTTCTGTACACACCAGAGAAATTCTAAAAACAAATAACAATAATCTCACCTCTGAATCCAGATCTTTCTCCAAAATGTAGACCAAACTATTCCCATCAATTATCAGTGCAAGTGGTGCACACACTGTTCCTTCTTCTTTCCCTGCAGGCCAATGTAGCAGGGTGGAAGACTTTGTATCATCAGGTATCGCGAGATAGTCAATTTCAGAATCCTTTTTCCATTTAAAATTTTGATCCTTCCCATTTGATGATTTCACACCATATTTCGCCATTGCATCAGTCAAGAGATTTCTGCATTCCTCCTCTGAATTGCCATTTATAATTATCCTCTGCATATCTGTGGTCAAAAGTTTGCAAGACAGACCAATTGAAATCGCTGTCTCCTGCTTATCTCCAGTCAGTACCCAGACCTTGATTCCTGCTTGCCGTAGGGCCTCAATGGCTTCTGGTACACCATCTTGTAACTTGTCCTCAATCCCAGTTGCCCCAAGTAAATTTAAGTTGCATTCTACAAGAGCTGCAGTTTGGCGTAGTTTTGCAGTTCTGTCAATTAAAGAAGTGCTTGCATCTTCGTACCAGCATTGCCATCTCTCAAGCTCGGAATCGGTAAGATCCCTTGCAGCAACTACGAGAGTGCGTAAACCTTGTGAAGAATATTCATTCAAATGGCTCTGAGTTGCCTGCCTTATCAAATCAGCCCTCTCAGTGTCTTTTGCCAATATGTTGAACATAGAAGTATCAGCACCTTTCACCAACACCTTCACAGTATTGTTAGGAAATTTGATAACAACAGACATTCTCTTGCGCACACTGTCAAACTCATGTAAGCCCAAAACAACCAACCTGTATTGCACATTAAGAAAATATTTAAAGTTTTCATTTAAACAGAGTACAAAATGATGCATGGAGAAAGTTGCAAATGTGTAATCCGCATCACAACTCAAAACTTCGACTCCAGAACTAGAGCAGGCTGGTTAAGTAATGACAAGAAAAAAGAAAAAACTAAACACGAAAAGGCCATAAGTTCTGCAAACTCCCTACCTTAGTTTCTCACCACTGACATCAATCACAATATGCCCAGATGTACGCTCAAAGAGAGTGTAACCATATGCAGCGGCCGCAGAAACTAGTGCTTGTTCATCAGGAGATTCACCCTGATAGTCAATAGCTTCTACATTTTCATTTAGTTCACTTCTTGCACAACTAGAAGATCCACCATTACTGATAATAGGGATCACGGTATTACATGCAGCCAGTGTAAGGAAATATTCATGTGCAGCAATCCTTTCATCTCCAGTTATGTTTTTGTGCAGCAAGTCCATGAGTTCAGAATCAACGGCAATTTGAGATTTAAGTTTCCATCTCCTTCTACCGACAGCTGCGGCTGCAAAAGATCATATAAATATACAATAATAGTCACACAAAAAGAAACTGGAAAATGCTTGCAGAAGTTCCTTCTAATCAATGACTGAATACCCTCCAAAAATTATAAATTATTCATAGAAAAGTTATCAAAAAAATATGCACATTGGCATAAGCTAGCTTCTTCACATGTAATGTTACATCATCAAATACTTATAAGACAAAAGAAGCGTTTGTCAAATTCTCTTTATCTCATGAATAGGGAATCCAGCAATGAAAATTACATCTAAAGCTGCAAAGCATGAACAGCCTTTGTACTTCAAAGACCCAAAGGGGAGGAAAAGGGCAGTAGAACAGTTCTAGCATGAAAACCATCAGGAGCTTTTTGTTTAGTTGATTTAGGAAAAAGGAAGGAGGGAAAATGGTGCGAGAAGTGGAGGAGTGAGAGTGCTCATAAAAGCAATGCAATATAGCATGAACAGCTGTTGTACTTCAAAGACCCAAAGAGAAAGAAAAAAAAGGAGAGCAGAATAGTTCTAGAATGAAAACCATCAGGAGCTTTCTGTTTAGTTGATTTAGGTGAAAGAAAGGAGGGTAAAAAGTATGAGAAGGGGAGGAGTGAGAGTGCTCATAAAAGCTTCATTTGCTTAATAAGCTGTCAAATGCCAAACAAACCATAATAAGGTGTAAGCTATCAATAATAATAACACTGAACTTTAAGTAGGAGTTGACTAGTGGAGATTCACAACCAACAAGCAGTGATAATCCTGATGAACAACAGGGTGAAGGCTAAAGTATTCAATTCATTCTAGTAAATATGACCCATGGACCCTGTCCTTAATAAGCAGAAGCATGTAATGCTATAGAATTTAGCAAAGCATCAAAGTTTCAAATCATATAAGCCATTATATAATTGCTCCACACACAGACACACGCAAACCACCCCCCCCCCCCCAAAAAAAAAAAAAAACGAAGAAGAATTCATTCTAGTAAATATGACCCACCGACCCTGTCCTTAATAAGCAGAAGCATGTAGAGCTATAGAATTTAGCAAAGCCATCAAAGTTTCAAATCAAATAGGCCATTATATAATTGCTCCACACACAGACACCACCCCCCCCCCCCCCCTCCCCCCACAAAAAAAAAAAGAAAAAAAGAAGAAAAAGAAGAAGTTGACCGGAGGAGAAGAAAAACCCACAAATAGAAAAAGACAAAAAAAATAAGGGTCTTGTTGACCATTGCCATTAATTAGCATTTTGAACTATTTTTACTTTACCAAATATATATCCTTACTTACACACACATAATATATAAGTTCTAAATTTAATGAATATTCTTTTGAAAGAAGGTTAGTGAAGGTAGTTGGACATGCTTACACACGCATAAATATATACTGTAACATATACGTTCTAAATTTAATGAATATTCTTCTTGAAAGAAGGTTAGTGGAGGGACACGGTTTAATAATCCTTAACCATTGCTTTTAGGGTAATGGTTAACATTTGCCAAAAAAAAAAAGAATGATGCTAAAATCCTTCAATAGAACTTTCTGTTTTAACTTTTAACATGACACACTTCTTACGGACCAAATTTTTTCTCATAAAAAAATTCTAGCCCACCCTATTCCACTGATAATCTACTTAAAGCACTCATTTCTTCAATAGAATTTTGCCACCCTTTATTTTTGCTCCATGATCCCCAACTTTATTATCTTCCAAATGTTTAAATCATATGTTGCTTTCCAAATAAACCACAAAACAGGGGATTGTCTGCAATCATGATCACAATACTTCCCTCATCTAAAGGGATAACATTGGCTACCATCCCTGCCCGCATATTGTAATTATTAGTGCACGAGGAAATAGATGAAGTGAGGCCGGGTTGAGGTGGTGTATAATCCACTACGTGCTTTCTAGAAGGCAACAGACATAGACAAACATTTTAAAAACCTAACCCAAACTTTTGTGCAGCAAGATTATGACTATGATTTGAATGATATGAACAGATAACAACAGACCACAGACAGAGATCTGCAAATATGATTTATATATATATATATATATATATATATATATAAAATCATGCAACCAACTCCGCATGGTATGGATTATGTCAGTCTTATAGACCGTGAAGTCTAATTAAATTAATATCTTGACAACCAAAACAAACAGCAAAGACCATTAAAAGAATCCGAAACTTATAAGCAAAAAATGATATATCTGAAGCAAACAGACAAATTAAAGCGTAGAAAAAAAATGATCAAGAAAAGAACAAAAATATTCAACAGACAATAAGCTAGTGTTTACAAGATTTTCAGTCGAATGACTAAACCGTAAGCAGTTTCACAACCATACTCTAACTCATGCAAGATAATTATTAAATTGAATCCCACATAAGATATTATAAATGACCTATGATGATGCCTACAAAACATAAATCAAATCATGACAACATAAGAAAATATTATACCCCTGGCTGGCCCTAAGGTTAATTGTAGCATCACATAGTAAACAAGCTAGAATAAAGCATGCCCTTACAAACCCAAAAAGAATTTAAGAAGGTAAAGTGAGTACTTTGTTATACCTGTGATGTTATCTTCCTGTGATGAATCAGCCACAGGCAAGAAGCTACCATAAGTCTTTCCATACACACTTGCTTTTTGAAATTCCATTTTGTTTTCGGTAAGTGTCCCAGTTTTATCTGAAAATACATACCGTACTTGACCCAAGTCCTCATTTATATTCAACGATCTGCACTGGAACCTCGATCCAGAGCTGTCGCAATACATATGCCTGTCTCCAATCATGAAATATGACTGCCCCAAACGAACCAATTCCATCGTAATATACAGAGAGATTGGAATCATGATCTGAAAAACAATTATAGAACTCAAAAAGGAGAAAAAAGTCTCCATAGGGATCCCATAGTATTTGAATGTTTTCCCATTATCCCTCCCTTTCGTGAAGTATCTTTTTCTGTAATAAGGCAATGTATCAAGTTGATCCTTGTGGCGGTGGAGCCATAGGCCCATTCCAAGGGCCACAACCAGACACATCATAAAAAGAAAAATCGACAACCACAGGGTTTCCCTGTTCATGTAACCTTCCAGTTTGCTTCTCTTGGAAGGGGATGCTGCACTGTTCAACATGGCCTTTGTTTCCTGTCCAGCATATACCACAACACCGATTATCCAATCCGTGTTCTTCAGCTGACAACCACGCAAAACAATGTTTGATTGGTTAAGAGGGAATTGCTGTTCATTGAACTCCATATTGGCAGTAAACTCATAAATATTCCTATTAGGTTGCTCGCATCTTATCAGGGCCGAAATTGTACACCCTTCAAATACTCCAGAAGCTGTTTCCTGCCTAGCATACCTTGTCTTCAAATTTGACTCACCATCCAAATTCATTGTCTGAATGTAAGCAAGTCCACTAGGATCACTTGTACCCAACAAAACCATGTCACATGGAATTGTCTCGTCAGCATGGATCTTGACAACCTCACCAGCTTGTATATTTTTCCATTTCTTCATTAAGAACTCCCCAGCTTGAAGCACCAGAGCCTCACGGTTGTTCTCGTTTCGGTCAGACCTGTGTCTTCGCCAATCCTCATAGCCATCTTTAATAGCTGTGACACAAAGCACAAACAGGAGGGGAAAAAGAGACACAGTTCTCCCAAAGACTGCAAGAGGCGGAAGCTGGTTGAGAGCGGCAATAGCCAGGAAATATAAATAAGCAACCCGATGGAACTGAATGAAAATGTTCTTGGGCAAGAAGGTAATAAGTGTGTATTTGCTAGTTCGGATCTCATTCCCAGTGAACTCATACTTGTCATTTGTTTTTCTCGGATCATTAATGTATATCACCCTGGGATTCTCTTCATATGACAAGTTATCTTCAAAAAGCACGCTTTTGCTGCGGGACCTCTGAGATTTGTTCAACTTTTCTCGTACTACAGTCGAAGCCCTAGAAATTTCAAAGGTTGCAGAAGTGTTATTGTTGTTATGCAGCTCCATTGCACCCCACGATACCAGGCGTCTCCTCTCCTATGTGGGGCGGGCCAATGAGAACTGCTGAGAAGATTGAAGGTCAGTAGAGTGAAATTTCTTTGCCGAATGGGAATGTTCAAGGCGCTTCCACTGAAAACTGGTTTATCCAACAGATAAACCTTCTTCCTCTTCGTCTTTCTTTAGGTCAAGTAATTGCTCTGACCCTCTTCAATAACGGAATACAGGAAAGAAACAATGTGGAAGAAGAAACCAGAGGAGTCTAAGCTGCGAGGCAAACGATAAGGATGCACGGCAGAAGAAGGATCTGATGATGACAGCAATGGCTGCCCAGAAGTCATATATTATTCTCCAATGGCCACATTGGAGAATCCTATAAATAACTTGGTCCACTGCTAGTTACTATGAAGAAAGATTACCCCCCACAGCATATCTCTTCTGGTCCCAATCCCTGGCAGAATCAAACAATCTAGAGAAACCTTAACTTCCTTTGTTGATAATTGGAAAACCATCATCCCAAACCAACCCATTTTTCTTCTTCAATCAACGCATCCCTACAAGCTCATTGGACTCCACCTCGGCAATATGCCAATCAAAAAGAGGCAAGGTTCAATTTTTGAACCAAGGTTTGCCCGGTTTTCCTTCACGATCAGTTAAAATTCCAACAAAAAAGCACAATGCAGCTCAAAGACAACCCCTATGGGTATGGTTCTCAATTTCACAGGAGCTTTAAAGATCAAGCAAGAACAAAATAACGCCTTTCAAGCCACAATCACACGCAGATACAAATCAAAAAACTGTCCTTGATTGCGTAGGCCCTGAGAAAATCCACAAATCAAACGCAATCTTATTGCTCCAATTCAATTCAATGTCGACAAAATCCCTGAGCAGATCCAAATAGCAACAAAAGCCTATGGATCTCCCAATATAAGCCAAAACTAAAAACACACAAGACAAACCCGAAATGATTGAAACGTATCAGGGAATCGACAGAACTCGATCACCCATAATCAACAAAACCAAAACTCAATTCAGATTTTTAAAAAAAACAGTTTAACATGGTAATATGCTTAATTAGATCCTAAATCCTTACGGACGAGCGAGATAATGAGAGGAAAAGCACGTACCTGTGTGGATCAGAAAAGGAACCTTATCGTCTAGGGAATCGTGAAACGGAGCTGATCAGAGATCTTTCAATGCACTGAATACGAAATCATAAGTGATAAGAAATTGACAGAGAAGAGACAGAAACGGGATCAGATGGGGAAAAAATAAGAAAACTATACTACAAGATCTCACGCTGAGATTTTTGTGTGATGAACCAAAGTTCCAGTTTTTCAATTTCTGGAGATTTAATTTCTGTTCTTTCTTTTTTAAAAATTTTAGTTTTTTAAATTTATTTTTGCAATGTGATGCAAAAACTAGGGCTCGATGAGGAGAGAGGAAAGTAAGAATTGGTTAGTTTTGTTAAAAACGGATACGATGGATGATCAATGGGGGAGCACGAAGGCCGAGGAAATCTTAGTCGGACAGAGAGACGAGTGATAAACCACAAATCTTGGCTTTTGCCCATTTATTGGACTCCTCCCCTGGTTCTCGTCTTTTTAACAGGCTAATCAGTTAAACAGTAATTATATTTTTCACTGCATATCTTTTTTCATTTTTACTGTGAAATTATAAGCCACGAAAATGAAAGACCGTAAATGATTAATTATGGTTTTGTTTTGGCCATGAATTTAATCAATTCTAAATTCAATTTTTTAAATTTTTTCAGAACAAAAATTAAAGTAAAATTATATCATTAATTTTGTTGAAATCTACGTGAATGGGATCATTCAATTGAGTGGAATCGAAAACTCAATCCTAAATTATTCAAATCTTTTTTCTGATGGTTTTTGTACTCTAAAAAAACAAAATAAAATGTCAAATTTTTTTTTTCTTGGTACAGAATCCAAACCCTTTTCGATGATATTACTATAACGGTATGTTTGGTTCAATTCAATTACAAACTTATTTCAAAATTATTCCATGTAATTTAAGTATTTTAAAATTAAACCTAAATTCAATTACATGATATGCAATCACAAAATTCAATTACAAACTTACATTCCAAGTAAATTGCATTACATATTCCACTTGGAGAGGTGGTAGTCCACAATTCCACCATGCTGGAATAAGTATGCAAAATGTTTATATAAAAATGTACATGGCTTAGGCAGATTATTCCAAAGTTGTCCATAAACCCTAATATTCCTCCCTTTCTTTTTATCATTCTCTTCTCTCTCTCTCTCTCCCCCCCCCCCCCCTTTTGACCATCCTTTTCTCCTTATCTTGTAAGAATTAAAATATAATTTAAACATGTTAAACAACTTAAATAGCATATAGATTAAATGCGGAATTATAAAGACCGTAAACATACCTCCAGCCATTGAAGCTTTTCACTTACACAATCCGCTATTCTCTCGATATTGGTTCTTCTAGACTCTCAGAACTCTCTTCAATTTGATGGTTTATGAAAGAAAATGAGAAGTACCGAGTCTAAGGACCAAACCTGTATTTATACATCTTCTTCCGTCAAGAACGTTCGTCCATATTTCATACGCTTGTTACCACAATCAATGGATAGCCAAAGGGTTAAACATGGACCATATATAGGTTGGTTACATATACCTTATACTCTCAATACAACCATTAAGAATATGAACCAACATTCCTTAAGCATACACCTTGTATTTTTTCTCTAACACTCTAACTTGCTAACTCTTAATATGCTCTATGGTTATCCTATTTATAGGAGAAATGCACTAAGAATAATTGAATTAATTTGGCCACAATTAATGCTTAGTGGAGCACATCTTTCTCCACTTAATTGCCACAATTAATGCTTGAATTTATTACATCTACCTCCACTTAATTGCCACAATTAATGCTTGAATTTATTACATTCTCCCACTTGGTCCATATGTTTAACCTAACTTAATCCCATTGATATATTTTAATAAGTAAATACATGAATCATGCCGATAAGTCCTCTAAGAGTGAGTATTATCTTCCATGTATTACGATGCATTTAGTTCCTCAAGTATTATTATTCATGTGGTAACATTTCGTAATGAATAAACTCTATGTTTATTCTTGGTCCTATACATATGAATTTTCTCAAAGAAATTAAGGTGCACATGAATATGAGAAAACATCAAAATATGTAAGAGTTTCATTAATAAACTGTATGTATACACTTACAAAGTGGAACCAAGTCCCATTTTCTCTACATGATCCTTGAATTTCAAAGGTGGCATACCTTTAGTCAAAGGATCAGCGATCATCAATTCAGTGCTAATGTGTTCAATGACCACTTTCTTTTCTTTTACACGTTCTCTTATGGCTAAATACTTAATGTCGATGTGTTTACTTTGACTTCCACTTTTATTGTTTTTAGCCATAAAGACTGCAGCTGAATTGTCGCAGAAAATTCTCAATGGCCTAGATATAGAATCCATGACTCTAAGCCCAGAAATGAAACTCCTAAGCCATACACCATGTGAAGTGGCCTCAAAACAGGAGACGAACTCGGCTTTCATAGTAGAAATAGCAGTCAATGTCTGCTTGACACTTCTCCAAGAAACAGCTCCACCGGCCATTAGAAAAATGTACCCTGATGTTGATTTACGTGAATCAACACAGCTAGCAAAGTCTGAATCAAAGTAGCCAATCACATCTAGATTGTCCGTCTGTCTATATATAAGCTTGTAGTCTTTAGTTCCTTGAAGATACCTCATTACTTTCTTTGCAGCTCTCCAGTGGTCTATACCTGGGTTACTCTGATATTGCCCTAACATCCCTATAACAAATGCAATGTCAGGTCTAGTGCAGACCTGAGCATACATAAGGCTTCCGACTGCAGAAGCATATGGAATGTTAGTCATGGATTCACTCTAAAAATCGTTCTTCGGGCATTGGTTCAAATTGAACCTATCACCCTTCACAATGGGAGCTACACTTGGTGAACAATCTATCATCTGAAATCTCTCTAAAACTTTGTTGATATAGATTTCTTGTGATAGACCTAAAACGCCTCGAGGTCTATCTCTATGGATCTTAATGCCAATAACATAAGATGCCTCACCCATATCTTTCATATCAAAATTTTTAGAGAGAAATTGTTTCACCTCATGCAACAAGCCCTTATCATTGGTTGCAAGTAAAATATCATCCACATATAAAACAAGAAAACAAATTTTACTCCCACTGACCTTCTGGTATATACATTGATCCATGGGATTTTCAACAAAACCGAATGAAGAAATTACTTCATGGAATTTAAAATACCATTGACGGGAGGCTTGTTTTAAACCGTATATGGATTTCCTAAGCTTGCAAACCAAATACTCACCATCATTAGAGGAGAAACCTTCAAGTTATTTCATATAAATCTTCTCCTTTAGATCTCCATTAAGAAATGCGATTTTCACATCCATTTGTTGCAGCTCAAGGTCAAAATGAGCAACTAATGCCAAAATAATACGAAGAGAATCTTTCTTAGATACAGGAGAGAAAGTCTCCGTGTAATCGATTCATTCTTTTTGAGTAAATCCCTTAGCAACGAGTCTGGATTTGTATCTCTCAATGTTGCCTAATGAATCTATCTTGGTTTTAAAGACCCATTTGCAACCAATGGCCTTCGCCCCATTAGGCAACTCTACAAGATCCCAGACTCCATTGCTTTTCATGGAATTCATCTCTTCCTTCATGGCATCATGCCACATGGTTGACCTTTTGCAACTTATGGCATATGAAAAGGTTTCAGGATCATTTTCGGCTCCAAAATTATAGTCAGATTCTTGTAGATACACAATGTAATCACTAGGAATTGCTGATCTTCTGACTCTAGTAGATTTTCTTAATGTTGTACCAGTGTCTCCCAGGGGAGCTTGTGGTTCAACTGGTTGTTCAGGAACTTGTGGTATTTCCTAAACTACTTGATCTATTAGAATGTTGTCAGCAGCTTGTGGAACCTTAATGATCGATTGGTCAACACGAGCTTGTACTTGAGGCATGTTATGAACTATAACCAATCTATCATTTGATGAAGGTTGAGATTTTGTATGATAATGTACAGGTTCTGTATAATCATGTGCAGGAACTAAGTTCCTGAACCGATCCCTCCCACTGATCATGTCATTCTCTAAAAATTTAGCGTTTCTTGATTCCACAATCCTAGTAGTATAAGTTGGACAATAAAACCTGTAACCCTTGGACCTTTCGGCATATCCAACGAAATACCCACTAATGGTCCTCGGATCCAGTTTCTTCTCTTGTGGGTTATAAATCCTCACCTCAGACGGACATCCCCAAACACGTATATGTCGCAAACTCGGTTTCCAACCTTTCCATAATTCAAATGGTGTCTTAGGAATAGCCTTGTTTGAAACTCGGTTTAATATATACGCAGCCGTCTTTAGTGTTTTAGTCCACAAGGATGTAGGAAGGTTGGAGTTGCTATGCATACTCCGCACCATGTCCATCAATGTTCGGTTTCTTCTTTCTATAACACCATTCTGGTCCGGGGAACCAGGCATAGTGTATTGGGCAACAATCTCATATTCTTGAAGAAACTTGGCAAAAAGACCAGGTGTTTGTCCCCTTTCTGTGTATCTACCATAATATTCTCCACTTCTATCGGATCTTACAATTTGTATTTGCTTTCTGCATTGGTTCTCAACTTAAGCCTTAAAGACTTTGAAGGCATCAAATGCTTCATTCTTATTATGAAGCAAATAGATATACATATATCGTGAGTAATCATCGATAAAAGTGACGAAATATTTCTGACCATGTGCGTCCATGTCTAGACAACATATATCAGTATGAATGATTTCTAATATGTCCGAACTCCTATTAGAACTTTTCTTGGACTTGTTGGTCTGCTTTCCCTTAATGCAGTCCACACAAGTCTCAAAATCAGTATAATCTAGAGTACTAAGTACCCCTTCATTCACTAATCTCTTAATTCTTTCTATGGAGATATGTCCTAATCTCCAATGCCATAACACAGAGGAGTCATTGTTAATATTACACTTTTTAACGCCAGTTTGAACATGCATTGAACTATAAGTGGTGTAATTTTGTAAATAAAGATGACAAAGACCATCAGTCAAAATACCATTCCCAACACAATCAGTTTTATAAAATAAACTGAAAGATGTGTCTTGAAAATTAAAGGAATATCCAAATGGTATAAGTCTGGAAACATAAATCAAGTTTCGTGAGAAACTTAGTACATAAAAGGTCCTTTCCAATTTTAAAATAAAGCCACTACTTAAAGTTAAAATGTACGTTCCAATCGCTTCCACATGTGAGCCCATCTTGTTGCCTGATAAGATGCTTTGCTCACTTCCCACTGGCTTCCTTAGGTTTTGCATACCCTGCAAGGAGTTTGCAATATGGATTGTAGATCCAGAATCAATCCACCATGTGTTAATATTAACATTAACCATATTAGATTCATAACAAACGAACGAGGTTGGATTACCTTTCTTCTCAAGCCATTTTTGGAATTCGATGCATTCCTTCTTCATATGTCCCTTCTTTTTACAAAAGAAACATTTTTCTTCTTTCTTGATATCAGCTTGAGGTGGTATTTTACCTTTCCTCTTCTGATTGGCTTGAGATTTGATAGGTTTAGCTTTGTCCTTCCAACGGGTAGTAGCCAGCATTGCACTCTCACCCAGTTCCATCACAAGTCTCTCTTCTTCTTGAACACACATGGTCATTAATTCATTGATTGATCATTTGTCTTTATGTGTGTTGTATGAGATTTTGAAAGGCCCGTACTGAGTTGGAAGGGTGTTCAGAATGTAGTGCACTAGGAAGGATTCCGATATATTAACCTCGAGTTTATTAAGTTGAGCCGCAATGTCACGCATTTGCATTATGTGCTCGTGCACCCCTTTTACGCTGGTGAGTCTGAGGGATGATAATCTCATTATCAGGGTGCTTGCCAATGCCTTTTCTGAAGTGACGAATTGATCGTCAATGGCTTTCAACAAATCGCGGACTTTCTCATGCTGTTCAACAGAACCACGTATACCAGCAGTTATCTTAGTTTTGATAAACATCATGCTGAGCCGATTGGATCGCTCCCATCGCTCATATAGCGTGACAGCAGCTGGAGTGCTGTTATCGACGATTGCCGGTGGTTCATCCTTCCTAATAGCATAATCTATGTCCATCCACCCTAGATGGAGAAGAATCATCTCCTTCCATACCTTATAGTTATCTCCCCTAAGTTCGGGTATGTCACAAAGGATATCAGAAAAACTAGTGGGTTGAATAACTGCATAAAGTCCAAAAGCTTATGTCAAGATTTGAGGTCTAATTTTCTAAATTGCATGTTTTACCAATGTAAAAACACGCTGAAATTGAATTTAATTTCATTAAAAATTACCTGTGGGCTAAATTTTTAATTCAATAAGATTCTTTATACTTTATGATAAATTTTATCAAACTATTTTTACTAAATTCATAATGTATATTATGATTATAATTTGATTTTTTTCTATCTTTAAACTTTATGATAAAACTATTAAATTAATTTTTCTTAACTCCTGTGGGTAAATTAAGAAAAACTAATTCTAATATATTATCCTAATTAATTATATAAACACAATAAAATCCCTGTGGGGTAAAATCATTATATTCATATAATTAATTACAATTAATGTCCATTATGTGATCCTAATCCACTTAATATATAATTTTATATAATTAAAGATGCTGTAGCTACTCTTTAAATATTTTAAAATTATATGGTTCACTAGACATTTATATTTACTATATTTTAGGCTATACTAAATGCCTAAGAACAATTACGCAGTAATACAATAGGCAATCACTAAGAGTGCTCCCAGGATAATTGGTCGGAACAAAGCCTAATTAAAAACTAGAATCCTTAGACAAAGCATTGTCTCAGATCATGCTGTCTTATGCCAACTACAAATTGTTTATGAATTATTCATAATTTTAAACTTAATTGTTAATATTATTATATTATGAACCTTAATGTGTTATGCACAAATTAAGTTTTATGAGAATAACCTAAGTTTACATAATCTAACAATATCTAAACTTAATAATATGTTATCATATGTAAATAAAGTTCTCATAAATAAAACATAAATTGCATAATTAAACATAATATTATGCACTTAATTTAATTCAATGCACAAAACAAACTCATTCTAAAAGCATGAATTGAAAAACAAAAGCATGCTAAAAATGATCATTTACTGAAATTGCATATATAGAACTAACATAAATAGTATATATGCGTAATCTTAATTTGAGCAAAATAATCACAAAATTAAAAATACATGCCCAACATTAATTTATTTATGCACTAAAACTATTTAAACTTAAATTGCATGCATAACCCAAAAAAGTTATACATACATAACACATAATTTTAATCACATAAATAAAATAAATACCTATAAGGGTTTATAAACTTTATTTTTGCAAATAATTACAAATCATATGCAACATAGTGAAAATCCATAAAATTGGCTTCCAAGTTTTAAAACTCAGAAATACTAGAAATCAAATTTCCTAATGATTTCTAACATTATTTTCCATCAAAAATACTTGAAAAACAAACTTTGAAATTAAATTATTTTTCGGGTATAAATCGAAAGTATTACAGATTGCTTAATACTTCAAGGCAGAGGCAAATAGTGCTCTAATACCAAATGTAAGAATTTAAATATAATCTAAACATGCTAAACAACTTAAATAGCATATAGATTAAATGCGGAATTATAAAGACCGTAAACATACCTCCAGCCATTAAAGCTTTTCACTTACACAATCCGTTATTCTCTCGATATTGGTTCTTCTAGACTCTCAGAACTCTCTTCAATTTGATGGTGTATGAAAGAAAATGAGAAGTACCGAGTCTAGGGACCAAACCTGTATTTATACATCTTCTTCCATCAAGAACATCCGTCCGTATTCCATACGCTTGTTACCACAATCAATGGATAGCCAAAGGGTTAAACATGGACCATATATAGGTTGGTTACATATACCTTATACTCTCAATACAACCATTGAGAATATGAACCAACATTCCTTAAGCATACACCTTGTATTTTTTCTCTAACACTCTAACTTGCTAGCTCTTAATATGCTCTATGGTTATCCTATTTATAAGAGAAATGCACTAAGAATAATTGAATTAATTTGGCCACAATTAATGCTTGAATTTATTATATATCTCTCAACAATCGTCTATATATTCTCTTTAATGAGCGGACTTCATCATATAATTAATCATGTGTTGCAAAAACTTATTATAAATTTTTGCTATTTGGTACGAAAATTGAAATGTGCAGCTAGGTCTGTTCTCTCTCTTAACAATGGACTTGTATTGGGTAACACTTAATAGCCCCAACTATGTCTTTTTGGCAACTTGCATATTGGAGACCCAAGATCCATGCATTCTTCCAAATTTACCAAAAGCAACTATGTAGATCAAGATCATATAACACAACACAATTGATGTTTGATGCAAGCCTCTTTTTTTTTCTTCTTTTGGCATGGTTGTCAATAAGGTTAAGTTTTGATGATGATCCAAAAATATTATATGCAAAAAAATCAACATAATAAATTTAGTTAACTATAGGCTTTAATTTGTTGAGATTTTTTTAATACTAATAAGCTTCCCCCTAACAATTTCAATGCATCTTGTCAATTAATTAGTTTAAAAAAAAAGTGAAAAGTTATCTCTAAATCTCAAGTTAAAAAAATAAATAAATTGTATAAATTTTGTTGTCTTCCAGGTTTTATAACCGATCACAAATAAATTATACAAAGTAAATTTTTCTATTGTTCTCTATTGTTTAGGAGTTTTGGAGGGTAAGGAGGTGAATTATATCTAAATGGAGGTGATATGAAGGCAGCGTGGCTGCCCTTTCATGTTAATTTGATATTAAAAAAAAAATATGAGAGAGTAAAGTACTTTTTGCTTGTTTGGTTAGAAGGAAATAGGAAATGAATGGTTAAATCAATAAGTTTTAACCTTTTTCCCATCTCATACCACCCAAATAGGAGTGTATGAGCAGGGAGTAAAGTATATTCTATTTGTTTGATTGAAAAGGAAATGGAAGGAAATAAGTTAAATTAATAAATTTCGACAATTTTTCATCTCATACCGTCAAATGGGATGGCATAAAAAAACGAGGTTAGATGGGATTGATCCCTTCCCTTTTTGCTTAAAAAACTCTCATAAAGCATTGTTTGAGTACTTGATTAAATCAACCTTAAATCACTAAAATTAAAGATTTTAGAATTAAAAACCTAAATTTTAATGATTTAAGTTAGATTTAATCAAATCCTAACCAAAACCACAATACCCAATCTCATCTCCTAATCTTACTTCATTCGAGGCTTTCATTTTTTGAAAAATAATGCCAGTTGTACTTATATAAAAATATAATTTTTTATTATGGTTATGTCGATCTTGTATGTAATTTTTTTCTATGTAAAAATATTCAAATTAATGATATTACAATATAAAAAAAAACTTAAGTGTGTGCTTTGTGAAATTCTCATTATATTTTTCTCAATTTATAAATAATTTTGCCCTGCTGATCAAGATTCCTATATTTGTCCTTGTATTTATTTATTCTCTTAAATGAGACCATTTAGATACCTTATTTATTGTTAATGATATTACATGATATAATTAAGGTATCACTATAAACTTATTTATGAGTAATACAATCCTAACCCATAATAACTTACGAAAAATTCATTTCACGAGTATTGCTCGGTTGAGAGTTGGCAATGTGATTTCAAAAACCAACCCCATTACTCAAATTAAAAGGAGAAAGAATAAAAAAAATCATGAAAAATATAAACGGAATGATCAATATTTTTAATAAAGTTTCAACTATAGTTATCATAATTGAACCAAAAATCATAATTAAACCAAAAATAAAATAGATCGAGGCATTGATTTATTGGTCCAACCGATGGGTTAATAGTTGAATTGTAAGTTCATAAAAAATAATTATAATTCTAACAATGTTATAATAATATTATTATTATATTATATCATGTATTTATGTATATATATACATATATAAATAAAAAGTATTAAAACTATATAATGTTTGTAAATTATAAAAATGGGTTATATTAAATTTTAAAAATTATTTGAATTGTTATTTTAAATTCATATACAAAACCATAACTTTTTAAATGTCATGTATTAGTTAATTAAGGCTAATATGAAAAAGAATCTAAACAATTATTTATTATGTGTAAACCGATGTTCAAACCCAAGAGGGGTGAATTCAGTTTTAAAAACTTTTTGCTAATTAACTTGTAAGTTCTTAAAACAGTTTAATAAGCAAAACGCACAATCAAATAATATACTTGTAAATAAATGAGTTAAGGAAGAGAATATGCAAACTCTGTTTATAGTAGTGGTTCAGCAATATCAGAATCTCTCCGACCCTACGTCCACTCTCTTCAAGGAACCTCCTTGAGGTACTCCACTAATTGTTAGTTAAGCAATTTCACGGGTGTTATAGAAACCTTACAAACAATCTCTTCCTCGCTGAAGTTACAATAAATCGTATTAACTGTAAAGTAATTGGTATAGAGATAGCAATGAATGCTTTTACAAATGAATAATATCTCTCTTTCAAGAACAAACTTGAAGAATGACTCACAAATGAATTTTTCAAAGATTTTGAGAATTAATGAACTATATAATAAATTGAATGTGTTATATTTCTTTTTTAAATGCTCATTGAAGTGGATTTATATATTCTTGAATTAATATGGTCATTTGACACTGACTTGGTAGGTTTAGGGCATTAAATACTAAAGTCTCGCGTCTCAAACGGTCATATTTTCGAATTACCAATCGACTGGGTCAAGTGAAAAATGTTCACTTTTAGGCTTAGAGAAAGTACTAGTCGACTTGGTCATAGGACCAGTCGACTGGGTCCTTAGTACTAGTCGACTGTGAACTTACTGTCCCTTTTCCCAGTCAACTGGGTTGTCATTCAACCCAGTTTTTTATGTTTCAAAATAGTTTTTTGACTCAGAAACTTTTTGTATTTTAGTTTTGTCAAAAACTTTTGTAAATTGAGTCATAGATCAAGCTAAGTAATTGAATTTAGAGATTTACAAAGTGATTCAATTACCTTAGTGTTTATTCTAGGTCTTCTGTCTTCTTTTGGTGTCTAAACGTGTTAAGTTATTGCATCTTGTTTATGAACTGAATGTTTTTACTGCTTAAATACTTAGATAAAACTGTTAGTGTAATTTAAGTTGTGTTTTGACATTATTAAAATAAAATACGGGTCAACATTACATATTTTTATGTTACTGATGAAATATTATAAATAGATAAGACTAATATGAATGTATAAAATTTGGATTATGATCAGATAAAAAAATAGAGAGGATAACTATCATAATTAACATAACTATCGATTTTTCTTTACAAAAATTTGAATTCTTCATCATCTTCTCCTTCTTCTCTTTTCTTTACAATCTAATTTTACAACGTTTAGAAACCTTGCAAACTTCTAAACACTGATTTATGTATATCCATAAACTCATAAAAGTTATTGTGAGTTATTTTTCACGAGTGTAAAGTACAGAACAATAACAGAGCTTCATTGCATCTCAGATAAAATTCATCGAAAACCTTATTGCACCAATGAGAAACGAACTAAAGCTTAAGAAAAATGACATAATCGTGCCTTAAAGACATAAATTATTTTCTCTTATTCGTTTTGATAAACAAATCATGAGAAAAATTCTCCACTATTGTTTTCTTCAGAGAATTTTTACCAAAAGTGAAAGTAGCTATTGACTTACCCACGAGGTAATCCTTCCTTTGCTCACCTGGAACCTCTTGTACCTCCCCCAAATATTTACATCCAACTTTGAACCGTAACTTCTCCCATGGTAACGCAATAATGTCCTCCATGAAGTTAAAAAAATCAAACCAAACCCTTTACACCAGATGAAAACAGTCAAAGTACGATCGTCAGAGTAAAAACCTAGAGAAAACCTTAACCCTAACCCAAGCCACCTGTACCTCACACGATTAAAACCCCCAAGGAGAGATGACTTTTTTTCTAATTAAGTTAATATGTATTAATTCTCTAATTGCGTATGTATTAGTTGTTTAATTGTTTTTGTTTCTTGATTCCGAGGTATAAACTAGATTGGTTATTATTGTATGCAGTAATTGCCATTTTCACCGGACTGAATTGGTAAAAGAAATGTGGTCACATTATGAGAATTAATTTGATGTATTTGGACGGTACACATAAATAATTTCTTGAGAAATGGATCAATGCCACCTGACAAATTGAAAAGAATAGATGATATGTTTTGGTTTGGTTATAGTACTTGGTGTTACCGTTTCATAAATTTGTGTCTCATTTGGGGTTTAATTCCGAGACTGTCACTACTGTACGGTGCTTACGCAGAAACGGCTACGGTTGCTTTCATTTTTCAAGTTTTAAGCAACTTACTCGTCTCAGTCACAAGCATCGCATTCTGCTTTTCGCCTTTTCCCTGTCTGAATTAATTTTTTTGATTCCGAAAATACCACTATTTGTTGGGTGAAAAGAAAATCTGACCTGTACGATCATCAAGTAGTCTGATTCTGATCCAGCTCTTCTTATTCTCTTAGCCGTCGATGAGTAATGCAAAGGAACTGGTGGCGGTCCGATCGTCCGGTTGAGGTTGAGATGCAGAGAGGACACTGATTACTGACAAGGATTCCTCGGCTTTTGGGTTTGCTGGGTTCTACCTCAAAGCAGATCCTCTCCGTAGTTTTTGCCAAATGAAAGCGCTGTAACGTTTATTGGCTCTGCTTTTGTTGGTTGTTTTTATTTTCTCCTTTGGAAGTTTTTTTTTTATTTTTTTATTGTAATGTTCAAAAATAGTAAATTTGCATCAAAATTTCTTTTTTTTTGGCAGACGAAATTTCTAATATCAGGAATTTTGATACAATTTCACATTTGAATAAAGGGCAAATATATAGTATCATATGGTTTGGACAAATATAAAAGGAATTCCATGTTTAAAAAAAAATTGGGCTAAACGTGAATGAAGTATCGGTTTAAATGTAAAAATTCACAGTAGAAATAAGAGTGTTCAGTGTTCGATTAAAACTGACTAATCAAACTATTTTAACAAAATATGCTGGTTAAACCGATTAATCAAATAATTTTCAAATCGATCGATAATCAGTCAATCAAAATCTATATTGATTTAATCGTTTTATAAATTAAAATTAAAATAAATATATAAAGATTAAATGTCTTAAGATAAACCATAATATTTCAGTAAATATATAAATATTAATAATAAATTAACTATAAAAATATAAAAAAAACAAGTTTAGCACTTTAAACGAAATTAACCAACCAAAATAAAATAGTCGAATGGTGTCGATAACACTATTCATAATCAATCGAAAAGTTATAAATACTTTTATTCTAAATATTTCGGTTGAAATTTTTAATTAATTAATTGCACACCATTAAATATAGACCCTAAAATCACAAGATTGCATGTTTAATTTTCACCGATATGAATTATTTATCAAATTTACTGGTTACATTTATGAGTGAATAATATAATGATATTGTGAGATTCTTATGAGTTGTGCAATAGTACTACAAAAAAAGAAATGGACTCTCACCCTCGTATGTTTAAATTGACAGTTTTAACCATCTTGCTGTTAATGACTTGTAATACTCTTTTACTTCATCAATATATATTACATTAATAATTATAACAACATAATTTTTAATCATTTATAAATTAAATAATATATAATTATATATTTATATTTTAAAATTTAAAATTTATAAATATATATACATTTTTGAGGCACTTTTGACTTTAATTTTTGTTTTGAAAATATACAATCTTGCGCTCTCGCTCCTAGACCATGATCTTATATCATAGCTGTAGACTTATATTGAGATGAAATCAATCATTGTATTTATATATAACGTTGTTTTAATAAATAAAAAAATCACTAAGGATATGTTTGAAAAATTGATGGGCCGAAGAGAAAAAAATTCTATTATCGATAAAATATTTAATCTTCATTCATCAAATAATGTGAAAAATTGTATTATCAATAAAATATTCAATCACAAATATTTAAGTAAATTTTTTTAAAACACATTGTCTTAAAGCACTCATCAATTTTTTTTTATTAGTAGTACTTTGATGGTTTATATAAATTTTGATTCCCTACTCTAAACAATTGAAAACAAAAATCAAACTATATTTTTTTAGAGTGAAACCCTACTCTATTTCCTTCAAAATGTCTTTCTAGTTTTAAATTTACTTTGAATCCTTAAACAAACAAACGTGTAATTTTATTTAGTTTTTACAAAAATAAAGACCGGTTTATGGAAGAATTTTGATTTTCTTTTTTCATTTATAACTATAATTTAACTTATCCTGTCCTATCCACTTACATTTTTTTTTTATATATAAAAAAAATTGTTAATTTGAAAATCAAATCACCACACATAAAAACATTTCACTTGAAGTGTCAAGTACAATGTACAACGAGTAATGCAGCCCAACCCAATCTACCATATAAAGTTCAAACCCACAAAATCCAACAAAACTGGAACACAATCAGGCCTAAAGCCCAACCCAGAAAAACAATATAGTACTTCGTATTAATCAAATTAATCTAGTAGTTCATCACGGACCGTCCGTTGTCTTCTGAAAGGTGCAACAGAAACCGTTGATCTGTACCCTCTCCTTCATTTTTTTTTTGTCTTGGCCCAAAAAAAAATAAAAAGAGAAGAAAAAAAAGGAAAGAAAACTCCTTAACAAGAGAGGCAAGGGCAACCACAATCAGAAGGCAAAACCAAAGCTCCACCCGAAGACTATCTCCGTGCGTTCGGTTGCAAGCCTCTAGAAAAGAAGCAACACATCAAATTCACTCATCAGATCACTCTGGTATCCCAGCTTATATCAGATCTCTTTATTTTGTTCTTATATTTTTATTTTCTGCATTTTTTTGTTTCGATTTTGTTATTGGATTGCGTCTTTACCTACCCTTCAAAATTTTCACTTTTATTGATTTTCCTCCTTTCAAGGTTGATTTATGTTTTTTGTTTGAGAGAAAAGAAATTTGTTTAGGCAGATATCGGGGGCTAGGGATCTGGGAAACGATGGAGAAGGAGTTGGTGGAATTGTTCGAAGCGGCGAAGAAGGCGGCAGATGCGGCGGCCGTTGACGGAGTCTCGTCGAGCGGACCGGAAGTTTCTCGATGCGTCGACGCGTTGAAGCAACTCAAGAGCTTCCGTGTTACTTACGATGTTCTCGTCGCCACTCAAGTACGTCGTCGTTTTTCTCTCTCTCTCTATCTATTATCTCTTCTCTCTTTTCGTTTCAAGTTAAAATCATATTGTAATCTCATTACTATTTCGTCTTAGTTTTGGATTCAATTCGCAAATCTCGTTTTATTTGATTCATTATGTCTTATGGATTTGTGATTTAGTTTACTGCCAAAATTGTTGAAATGATAACTGTTTTTAATGGAAACAAGTTCAGCATCTCAAATTCTCATGGTTGTAAATAGAGATTAAACCACGACAGCTATTTGGAATTTGTGGTTGGTATAGAAAAGGAAAATGAAAAACATTAAAAGAAATGGTGTTTGCAGGAAGACTATTGGCTGTTTGCTTGTGGGGCTGATGACCCCAAAAGGCTAGTTTTATCAGGGAATGCCCACAAAAGATAGTAAAAAAGAAAAGAAAAGAAAAGAAGAATGTATTTCTGGAACTATTATGGAGGCTGATAAGCGATGACCCAAGATACTAGTTTTATCAGGGAATTCCCACAAAAGATAGGTAAAAAAAGAAAAGGAAAAAAAAGAATATATTTATGGAAATATTATGATGTGAATTAAAAAAAAAGGAACAAGAATCCTCCAAGATCATCTATCACTACTCTTTGCTATATCTACTGTTCTCAATAGAAGTTAAAATTGCAGAACTTCCAGTTAAATTTCAGGTGATTAAAAACCATTGTTCGAACATAAAAGTCATTTTATTGTAGCCATATCAAATTCAGTCGTTCTGTTGTATAATTGATGTGTCTCATTGGTATTCTTTTGGAAGGCTTTATCTTTTAGGTGTACAAATCTCGTTTTGACTAGCTCGAACAGATGGCAATGTATTTGGTGTGGCTTCAAAAAGATAATGGCAATGATGTCAAAGGATTTTTCCTCTTAAAAATAGTTCTGTAACAGGATTAAAGCCATTTTGCCCACTCTGTAATTCTTATGCCACTCATTATTACATGCTTCTTCCCCATGTTATGATTTTAGTCTTTATTAATGCAAAAAAGTTAAAATTGATTAGGTTTGTACACTTAGTCTATGTATATACTTCTTTGTTTGATTCAGTAAATTAATCGTTTTTATCTCATATTTCAGGTTGGAAAAAAGCTTCGATCTCTCACAAAACATCCTAAGGAGGAGATCCAAACTGTGGCTGCTCGCTTGCTTGACATGTGGAAGAAATTAATCATTGAAGAGACAACAAAAAATAAGAAAAATGGAATCACTAATAATAAATCTTCAGCAAAAACTGAGGGAGAGAAGTCAGACACTGTCAAAGTTGAGAAGGTTCAGAAGGAAAGCGCAGTAAAGGTCTCAAATGGAGAAGCTGTCAAAGTTGAGAAAGTTTATAAAGGTCATTCAACAAAATCTATTGAAGTTAGGAAAAAGGAAGCAGAAGTGAACACTGTCATGGCTGAGAAGAAGTATAGTAGAGAGACTGTAAAGATTGAGAAGGTATGTAAGGAGGAGAAACAAACTTCTAACATGAAGAAACCATCACAGGCACTTAATACTCCTCCAAAGCTGACGTCATTGGTCAAATGTAATGATGCTATTCGTGACAAAGTTCGAGAACTTCTTGCGGAGGCCTTGTCCAAAGTTGCTAGTGAGGCTGATGAGGACATTAGGGATGAAGTAAATGCTTGTGATCCAATCCGGGTTGCTGTCTCTGTGGAATCTTTACTGTTTGAAAAGATGGGTCGGTCCAATGGCACCCAGAAATTCAAGTACAGATCTATAATGTTCAATATCAAGGATCCAAACAACCCGGATCTAAGGAGGAAGGTTCTTCTTGGAGAGGTGAAGCCAGAGAGGCTCATCACTATGACCCCTGAAGAAATGGCAAGTGATGAGAGGCAACGTGAGAATAAACAAATCAAAGAGAAAGCTTTATTTGACTGTGAGCGTGGTGGTGCGCTAAAGGCCACAACTGATCAATTTAAGTGCGGTCGCTGTGGTCAGCGCAAGACCACTTACCATCAAATGCAGACCAGGAGTGCAGATGAACCTATGACAACCTATGTAACATGTGTAAACTGCAACAATCATTGGAAATTCTGTTAGTGGGATTTTCTGTAGATCTGCCTTTCATGCGGCAGATATAAGGTTGATTAACTGGGAAGCTTTATCCTTCTTTGTGGGGATTCGTTGTTTGAGTTTTGTGGTCATTGATTTGTAAGACTATTCATATTTGTTCGCTGTAGGGACCATTTGTTTAAAGCATAGCTAGGTTCTAGGCATTTCTGAGTTTGGAGCATGGCTCTTTGTCCTCCTCTTAGTGCAGCACTTCTGATCATCGTTTCTTAATGTTAATGTTAGCCTTTTCTTATGCCAGTTTTTACTAGCTACTTGGATGCATTTTATGTGAAATGCATAAAATCTGTTTTCACCACAACAGGTGACTTCGCTGTCATATGTACTAGGATGTTGGTACTTTGTTAATGGTTCCAAATTTATATAGCTTTACCATGATTCCATTTAACGAAGTTTTTGATTAAGAAATTAATTATTTGTGATATCTGCCTGTGTATTTTCTGCTTGTTGGGGTACTTTAGATTTTAGATTCATTTGGTTTGGCTGTATGTTCTGCATATTGGGTGCTTCTTAGATTCATTTGGTTGATTGCTATGTACTTATGTAGCAACCTTAGTGGCTATTTACATTAACCCCTGTTTCTTTAGCTAGAAAGACTACATTTTCAATGATTTCTGTTTTTTGCTAAGTTTCAGCAAGTCGTTCTGACCCTTGATGGTACAACCTTTATCAGGGTCATTTAACCATCTGGATGAGGGTATTTCGATAGGAATACACATTATTCATGCCATTTAGCTCCCGTTTGATTTGCTCAACCGGTAAAATACTTTTTTTTTTCTCGTTGCAAGTTTGTACTTGGTTTAATTTATGCTTCATGTTTTCTAATTGTTTCAATTTGATTTTTGAATTTACAATTTCATTTCAATTTCATGGATTAAGATTTAAGGAGAGAGTATATTTTTTTGGTAAATTATATTATTTTCTGTCCGATTGAAAAAGAAATGTTACCGTTTAAAGTATATTATGATCATTAATCACACTAAGAGTTAATGAAGTTGATTTACACCTCGGGCTTTTCTACTGAACACAGAGGACACCCTCTGTTGCCATTACTGCAGGCAGTCACTGATGCTAAAAAGTACATCCTGAAAAGAAAAGGCTTAAAGTCCAAACAGATAAAAAAAAAGCGAATGGGAGAATTAGTCAAAGAGGAGAGCCCTACCCTTTGAATTCTCAACTACTACTTTAAATCATATAATGAGTTGTTATATAACTTTCCATTTCAAATCCTACAATGATGTGAAAGTTATTCTTGAAACAGAAGCAGAAATTCATACAAAACGATTCAAAATTGGATGATATCATTTCTTTTTGTATACACTAACTTCTGATGAGCTGGAGCACGGACTCTGCAATGCAATGTGTTCGTTTTCACCTACAGATTCCTCTTTCTCCTCAGCTTTCAGCTGAATATAGGGGGAAAATAGAAAAAAGGAAAAAATTTCGGTGTATTAAGGAAAAAGATTGTTGCAGAAAACAAGAGATTATCATTAATAAAAACAAAGCTGAATTTGAAAGAATTGTTACCTGCAATTCTATTTCAATGTGTTTGTTTTCACCTACGGATTCCTCCATATCCTCAGCTTCCAGTTCCTGAATTTGGGTAAATACCCAAAAAAGAAAAAAGAAACACTTGTTTTAAGTCTATTTAAGGGAAAAAGATTGTTGTAGCAAACAAGAGACGATCACCAATCCAAAAAGAGCTGAACTTGAATGGATTATTATTACCTGTGAATGTGCTCCATCAATGCAATTCTTTTCTCTTTCCTTCT
Organism: Bretschneidera sinensis; assembly: GCA_023935145.1. Taxonomy (NCBI): domain Eukaryota; kingdom Viridiplantae; phylum Streptophyta; class Magnoliopsida; order Brassicales; family Akaniaceae; genus Bretschneidera; species Bretschneidera sinensis. Next base: position 142,896,121 of record CM043697.1, read on the forward strand.
CTCTAAGTGATCGAATTGGGGAAATTCTCTGGTTTAAAATTCAGTAGAGAAATCAAAGGAAAGACAATCAAAGAATAGTAAGCTTCATTTCACTAATTTCAGTACTCTTGTCTATGCGTGAGCTTGTAAAATGTAATTAAACTGCTTTGATAATTCCTATGATCTTACCATACAATAAGATTTGAGTTCATTCAATCTGTATAACCTATCGACTTCCATCTCGAGTTTCTTCTGGATCTCACCTCTGTTTTCCAGCTCCTTCATTTGCGTATCCAGAACTCTATCCCTCTCTTTCAACATCTTCTCTGTTCTTTCTCTATCAAGTCTCAACCGCTCGAGCTTCCTCCTGATCGCACTGAGCTCCTCCGCGAGCGAAGCATCGAGAGATTCGATCTTCGTGGGAGTGTTGGCATAGATTGGATTGTTCTCCTTGTGGGATTCCCCGATCAGGGAGATCTCTAGCCATTCTTGCTTTGGCTTTGGCTTTGTAGAGGCGGTAGTGTTTGTGAGTTCAGTGACGAAGGAATTCTTTGGATGGAGAACTTGGAGAGGTTTGCGGCCGTATTTCGGCTGGAGATTCTGATCTCCGGTGACTGGATATTGAGCCGTTGGCATTTCTTTGGAGCTTTGTTTTGAGTTATGGGTTGTGATTTGTGAATGAAAAGAGAAATGAGGAGATAAGGAAAGGGAAGAAAGAGAGTTTTGAATTTGAATGGAAGCAGGCGCTAACGGCTATAAATATAAAATTGTTTTTTCTCTTTAGCTTTTCTTTTCATTTTTTTTTTCTCTATTAACAAAAGAAAAGGGAAAGTAGACATCGAACAAGTACAGAAAAACCCCTACCCTTGGGTGGGGGGGGGGGGGGGGGGGAAACAAGGAAAAGACACCCCACAACCCACTAATTCCCTATTAAAGTTATTTTATCAAAGATAAAATTAATAAAATACATAAATTTTTAGTGATGATTTTTTAATTACATAATTTTTTATAGTTTAAAATAGTGATCGAATGTGATGATAAGTATAACATTACTTTTATTTATATAATAATATTATCATATAATGATCTGTTTTTTTTTTTAAAGTAATATCATTTTTTGGAAAGTTAATGTAATATCATTTAAATTGATAAAATTATCATAAATGATGAAAAAACTAAAAAATGATGAATATAAATTTTTATTTTAAGGAGTATTTTCTAACAATGTCACCAATCTTTATCTAATTAAAAGATTAATTATTTTTGTTTTAATTTAAATTAATAAAATGTTAAAAAATTGGATTATATTTTTCATAGTATCCATCATTTTTTCATTTTTTATTATTTTGGAAAGCAATAAATATTATAAAAGAAGAGAGCTAATAATTCATTTGAGAAAATGGAAGAAAATATGTGCTTGAGACCGAGGGAGTACTTAGGTGCATTTTGGTTTAACTATAGTTTTGGTTATGACTTTTTACTATCAAAATATATTTTAAAATAATTATAAAGTTAAAAGTTATTTTGTATTTTAAAAAACAATTATTTTAGAATAATTTTTCTTCAATTCTTAAATCTTTTTAAATTTTTTAAACAATACACTTAATTTTTGTTTATTTAAAAAAAAACGTAAGTTATATCATAAACCCAGTTAGAGTCTTTGCTCTCTGCCTATAACCATCCAGATCAAAGCAGACCAATCATTATTTTACTGGAACAAAGAATATTTGATTAGACTGAATATAAAGTTAATATTTTAAATTTATTTAAAATTTTATTGATAATATTATTTTTTAAATTTTATATTTATATTAATATTATTAATATATTTTTTTTAAAATTTATCAATAAAATTTCGAGTCAGACTAATCATATATTTTTGTACCGTAAGAAGCCTTGTGGCAGGAGAATCATTACCCTGCAGCTTAATTTAGCTCGTTGTGTTATCCGCCGCTTTGACTGCACACTAGCAAATTCACAACTCACTTTGAATATTTTGGTCACACGCCACACGGTCTACAACGTTATTAACCAATAGCCTGTTTCCTTTTCGCTTTGTTGTTAATTACAACTACAGTTCGGGACTCAAAAGGACAAACCATTATAACAAGTGTGGCCTATTGGCTCAGTTGGTTAAAGCGTCGTGGCGAAAGTCGCAGATTTGAGACCTACATGGGCCAAATTAGATTATTTTTTATGCCTTTTTTTAGTTTCGTTTTTTCTTGATTCCCAGACAAATTGCCTTTTAACTAATTGGCCAAGCCCTCAGCTGCTATCTGTTATGACATGGAGTTCTCAACTTCTTTTCAATGAAATTTTCAGCTTCACTTTTGGTTCTAATCCTTTTCAAACTAACATCAATGCATAATTCATTGAAAGTTTTCAAGGGTTTCCGCAAAATACTAGGTGAAGAACAGCAGAAAAAGTGAACCAGTAAAATAGAAAACTCTATATCACAATTCACAAACAAGAAGTATTGTTTATTCAGCCTCTTGTTTTATCCTGTAACTTTATATATACAACATAGCTGCTAAATATAACATGGTAACAGTAAGAAGGCAGCTTCAAATGGCCAGCAGCTACCATCCCATCGGAAAACCAACTATATGGATTAATTCCAGTTTATTCCATCAGACAACAAAAACAAGAATGAAGAAAAAAATAAAGAGGGAAAAAACATTGCCCAGCCTTCGATATATATACATCTAGAAGAAAGGGAGAGAAATCAGAAGGCATCAAGACCCTAAAGATCATAAATAATCTAATGGAAGCTCCCAATCATCCTCTGTTTCTCTCCTCTTTGGATGGGATTTCCGGCCAGTGAAACTTCTTCTCGTGCTCCGATTGCGATCAAATCTATCAGGCCTTTCAAAGTCAGAATATTCACCAAACTCATCTATGGAAGTTCCCACATTCTGAGCATCCCAAAAACCCTGTTGTGAAAATATACGACTTTTAGTTAAAGGTGGAATTTTGCAAGGTACAATTTTTGTTTTATAAAAAATCAGTTAAGAGGAAGTCCGATAGGAAGGTTTCAACTTTTTCACAAGTGAAGCAAAAGGGTTGCATACTACATATACTACTCTCTCTAACTATGTAGGTACAGCAGAAGGCCCTTGGTTTAGTGGTCCGGTAGTACTCGTGTGGGCAACTCCTACATTCAAGCAAGTATGAGTTTCTTGGTTCTTCTATTTTTTTTTGTAGGGGGTCGGTGCGGAAAGAAAAGAGCTCTAGAGCTTTTTGGGGAAAACCAAAAATCAATCAGCCTAGAAGTTTAACAAGATTTGAGTTATGGAGGCACTTCTCAAATAGACACAGTCAATTTTGACAGAGCTGATAGCATGAGACATTCAGGCCATGCCAGAGTCACTCCATGAATCTCAAAGAGCCATTAAAATTTATGAATGAATCTCATTAACCAGTATATACTAATAATCACGAGATCTAGCTATTGCAACAAACATTAATATCCAAGTAACTGCTAAGTATATCAAAATGTTATACCATATGTATGTGATTTCAGATACATGAAAGCCTTAAATGACAAGCTCTATACAGGTGTGATTGTGGAGTAAAATTCCGTGCTTGCTTGAATATCTATATGAAAGTTTACATGGATCATGCATATGCAAATCTTGAAAGGGATGGGGGTTTACTGGGGCTGAAAAAGGAACTAGTCCACATACACTCTGTATGGGCAGTAAAATAATCTTAAATGGCAAAGTTTGGTGGAACTAAGTTAGTTTTAACATCAACAAAAGCTTAAGGCATCCTTGTGAAACAAAAGGTACCTTTGTAAGCCTTTGTATGCGTGGCGCTGCAGCTTCATGCACAACAACTGTGTCTGATACAACTTCAAGCACATCCTCAACAAGCACTGCATAAGTGCTCACCTGAAATTACAACATACAGATCTGAGAGGAACTCATTTTAACAGAAAGATACGCCATATGATATAGTACTCTATAGCAGATAATAGGTCGCTGACTATGCATCTATAATCTTTTTAAAATGGTAAAAAGTGGTTTGTAAAAAATCAACAGCCAAGATCTTGGCATTTGCTTTATTAAAGAGAAAAGGACCAGTTGACCTACCAAACTTGATGGAATAATGGATATACCAAACGAATCAAGCTCGAGTGACTCAATGGCCCCTGAATTTATGTTGAACGTGTAACCCCGCACCTAGAATTGCAAAATGTATACAATAAGATAACTATGGAATAGAGTGAACGATGCAGAGTTTGGTGCATGAAATATGATGTCACCTTCCCAATGTTTCGCCGACCTGGTGTTACAACTCTGTATCCTACCTAACAAACATCACAAGTTAAGCTCTTAGAAGTAAAAAAAAACTGACATAAAATACACTTTTATAAGCAGATAGTTAAATAATTACTACCAACATTTAGTCAATTTACAAGCCAATAGTGAAAAAACTTTCAATGAAGGATAAGATTGCTTCCATAAGATGGATTAGTAGTCAAAAATACATACCAGTGTTTCAAGTCCAACCATCTTAAAATCATTCTCTACAACACTCTCATCCTCAACAAGCACAACATCACCAACCTGCAAAGAACAACATATTGCCTACAAAGTAATAGTTTGCAGCTCTAGTTGATCGCTCAATCAATGACAGAAAGCAACAATATGGTAATATAAGGTCAAAGCCTGATTTATAAACACCGACACCATGACAGCACCATGAGGATATTGCCAGCACAAAATCACTAAACCTTATTGCGTCAAGCTTCTCAGAGAAGGAGAGACAGAAGGGGCATGTAATGATGTAAATAAAGGAAAACATACCTGGCTAACATCTTCCAGAAGAAACCTTTCAGAGTCCCCAGAAAGCAAGTTGGGCCTAACTTCTACAACCAATACCATCCACTGAAGAAACAAAATTTCAAAATTAATACACTAATCCCATAGATAATCAACAAACATACGCGTGATAATGAGAGTCAAATTATCAAATACCAGTCTACTTAACTACAAGAGTTTATGATGTTAGTACTTAGCAACGCATACCCATTAGGATAATGAAATCCATCAAGTTTTAACAAATGGACAACAATGCAATCGCAGTCCAAGCCACATATTAGTGTAAACTGGAATAAAGAACATCACTAACCGAGGCAGTATCCACCCATAATTGCGAGACAAAACCCAAGCTAAGAGCGGATTGAACGCTGATGACTTGCTTCGCCAACATACTCGATCTCCTCATCATTTGCTTCCCTCTCCTTAACCCCACCTTATTCGAAACGAACCCTTCGTGGCTACCTTCGGCGGTAACCAAATCCTCCTCCCTGTAATTTTCTTTGGTCTTCTTCTTCTCCTCCTTCTGTTCAACAAAATCTAAACTCGAAGAATCAGTTGACTCACTAGTACCAGTTCCGTTTCGCGTTAATGAATCCAAATCAAATTTCCCCAAGTCACTGCGGATTCTATTGAGCTCAAAATGCTTTTTTCCTTTCTCCTTAAACCCTAATTCACCGTTGAATCCGAATTCCTCATTTCTACTGGATCTTGTGCTTGATCGAGGAAAGCTGTTATTCTTAACAAGTGAGATATAATTTCTACTTGGGATAGTTATATCACTAATCGTTTGATATGGTGACCTCCAATTAGAAGAAATAAATCCTGAATTTCGTATTTTGGGGACAGGAAAAGCAAGCAAGCAGTCACACATGATAAACCCTAAAGATGGAATGAAGTATGATCTGTGTGGTGAATTGTTCGTACAACAAGGAAAAGTGAAATTTTGAGAAGATAATAGTGATGATTACCCCTCACTGGGCGCTGAAAAATGTATAGTCAAGACTGGCATTTGATTGCCAAGCTCCTCTTTGACCAGAAGGAGAACCAAATGTGCCATATCTAGAAAAAAAAAATTTGATTTTTTTTATAAAAAAAATGAATTTAATTTTAAAATAAACTTAACAATTGTTTTATCAAATAGCACAAGCCTTTAGATTTAGATAGATTTTATTAAAATGGATTCAAAATTTATTTTAACAAGCATTCATAAAAAAAGAATAATTTGAATTTAAAAGAAAAACAATATTATCATACATTGTTATATGAGGATAAGAACTCGTAAGGAATAAAATCACAAACAATCATGTAAACTTGGTACAATTGATATTATCTCGTAAATTATTGTATCATTGAGATTTACGGATAATTAACATTGTAATTTATGAAACTAATTTAATATGCATTGTTTCGATCTCTCAACTTTATACCTAAATTAATAAAGCAATATAAGCAATGACATTTTAAAGATAAAAACAAAGAGAAATTATATCAACTTTTATTTAATAAAACTAATGATATTGTCATATCTCAAATTATTATGATAATCATAAAAAAAATTAAATGCAACAAAACAAAATTACATGTTCCTTTAATTTAATTTAGTCATATTTAATATTTTGTTTGTTTTGTTTCTTATTTTCAAAAATGATAATTTTTTTTATTTATTTTGATGAGAAAAAAGTAATTCAAACTAAATACAAATCAATTTTTATGAATAATAAATAAATAAATACAAATTAAAAATATTTATTTTTTATATCCATTCTCACATTTTAACCGCAAATTAACAGATAAAAACAGCTAAAGGTCTCCCCTCTGTGTTCCACCGCAAATGAAAAAGCGTATTCGAAAATTTGGTCCACAAAAAATCTCAAGTAAATGAAAAAGCATATTCCAAAATTCGGTCCACCAAATATCTCCTTAAAAGCTCGAATTGGTTGCATGCTTTGCCCTTATCAACCACTACACTTACGGCACGTGTCAAGAATCCAAAACGAAGCATCGGTCTCAAGGAAACCGTTTACGTTTCTTATATAAGCGGCGACGCGGCTGTATCGTTCTGCGGATCGGTGAAACCACGAACCCTTTTTTATTATTAAATTTCTTAGCATTGCTTTCTTCCTCTGCCTCCGTCCCAGGTCTTACTACATCTTCATCTCTCTCTTTATTTTCTTTTAAGTTATTGCATGTAATTTATTTCTGTTTGGTTCACGAGAAATTGTAGGAAAACTGAAGGGAAATCTCAGTTTTTAGGAGAGGACACAACCTATTGTACGTATTTAGGTTTCGTTTGATTTTGCTTTCTCTTAACATGATGAGCCATTAAAGATTTTGCTAGAAAAAAATCAATAATTCACTTGTGTCACGCCGAGTTCTGTAACTCGATTTTGAATAAGCTTGGGGTTTTCTGTATCACAGTTTCATGTTATAGGTTCTATAAACTTCTTTTTTTTTTAATTTTTTTAATCAGAAACGGTTCTATACACTTTCTTTTTAATTTTTGGTTTTATAGACTTTAAAGTTTCAAGTTTGTTGTTTATATCTAGAATTTCGTTTGATTCGTCAATTACGTGATTTTTTTTTGGTTCTCTATTGGGGACTTGGGGGATCGGGATCAATTATTGTCAGGCCAAAGAAAAAACAGGGTTCAATTTATGTTTTCAACTTTTCACAGTTGTAAGTGTTGTTTTTGTTTTTTGATAAAAAATTTGAAACTTGATTACTAATGGGAGGAATATGGAATCTCATAGAGGCACTATTAAAGGCTTAATTTTTCAACAAATACAAGATTGGTTTTCACTTGACCGAGGCTGATTTACATATGAAACTTCTTCATTCTTCGAATTTACCCTTTTTCTCTTAATTTCCTACCCGCCTTTCCTAAATCTTCTTTTGTGCGTTATTCTTTATAGCAAATATTGTTTATCGTTAGAGATAATATCAGCCCAAAATATAGCTAGATTTTTCAGTTCTATGATTAAGTCGATTACCGAAATCTGAAGCAAGTATTGTACTTTAATTTAGAATTGTTATGTTTATGACCGTGTATTTCTCTTCAAATTGCAGATTTGGCGACCTCATCTTCATGAATTCAAGAACTACTGGATCATCCACTGTTTCCTGCAAATCGGGAAACAAGAACGACTTCTACTGGATCTTGTTTTGCTTACTGCCAAAGTTTCTAGGGACTCCTATTACATACGTGAACTTCCTCTTGCTTAAGGCTATTGACAGGAGTCCTTCAGCAGTACACACTTTGGAGACTTTTGGAGAGGTCAAGCTGTAGTTGTGATTCATTTGGCCATCTGCATCCCAGTTTTAGTATTCTTCAACATGGTTTCCTCTCAATTAGCTAATTTGACCAAGAGCCAAATGTGCAAACCATGGGAAACCCAGTTGCTTTTTGCTGTGAGCTCCCCAGATGCTGTTGTGTCGGATCAGGTTGAGCTAGATTTCTCTGATGTATTTGGTCCTTTACCAGTTCAGGCTTCAACAGAAGTGACCTGTGATGATTTAGGAAATTTTGTGTCCACAGATGTAGGCGAGCTTGTTTACGATGATCCAGCTGTTGTTTACAGCAGATCGCATTCGTTGGTTGGCCCCTCTTCCTGTGTTAGTCGTTCGTTGAAGCTAAGCAAGCTCACTTGGCGTGAGACACAGGATTCGATGGAATTACTAGAGTGTGTTGAGGGGGGAACTATCAAAGAAGTTGAGGAAGACTCTGTTGATAATGGTGCTAATGAGAAGCTTCTCGAAGATCTTGAGGGAGATTCCATGAAGGTCCGCAGTGTAGGCTTTGAAGATTTTGAGGTGCTGAAGGTTGTTGGGCAGGGTGCATTTGGAAAAGTATTTCAGGTGAGGAAAAAGGGTACATCAGAAGTATATGCAATGAAGGTAATGCGGAAGGACAAAATTATGGAGAAGAATCAAGCCAACTATATGAAAGCTGAGAGGGATATTTTGACAAAAACTGATCACCCTTTCATTGTCCAGCTCAAATACTCATTCCAAGTAAGCTTGACCCCTCGTTAAATAAATCGTAGGATTTCTCTGCTTAAAGTTCATTGAAACCTTTTTACTATAGCTATGTAAATTTTCCTGTGTAGAAATTATGAATTGTGAAAAAAATTCCCTGAGAAGAATTTGTTTCCTTGAGAAGATTTCATTTGAATATGCTAGTTATGTTGATTTATTGTTTATTGTATAATCCTATTAAGATTCCTATTAAGATTTTGTTGTTTTTGCTGTGCAGACCAAGTATAGATTGTACCTTGTGCTGGATTTTGTAAATGGGGGACATCTTTTCTTTCAGCTCTACCACCATGGCCTTTTCAGGTATCTTTGGTTTCGACAATTTGGAACTCTGGATGATTTTTCGGAAATTCTCAACTAAAACTGTTAATTAACACTTTTGATTTTGTTTTAGAGAGGACCTGGCTCGTATATATGCTGCTGAGATTGTTTCTGCAGTTTCCCACCTTCATGGAAAAGGCATAATGCATAGGGATCTTAAACCTGAAAATATTCTTTTGGACGCAGATGGCCATGTACTCTCTCCACTCCTGCTCTCATGCAAAATATATATATATATATATATATATATATATATATATATATATATATATATCGTGCACATATACAAACACAGAGTAGAAATCCTTAAAGAAAAAAGGTGATTATGACATTTTACTCTGTTTCAATTTAGGTAATGTTGACAGATTTTGGCCTGGCAAAGGAGTTTGATGAGAATACAAGATCAAACTCCATGTGTGGAACAGTCGAGTATATGTCACCTGAAATTATTCTTGGAAAAGGACATGATAAGGCTGCAGACTGGTGGAGTTTTGGAATTCTGTTGTATGAGATGCTTACTGGGAAGGTTGGAATTCTTCAACAACTTATCACGTGTGACGTTCTTGTTAATGTTTTTTCTGCTAGCTGAACTTTTTATGATTTTTAGTTGGGTGTACTTTTTTTCTGTGGGGGGCAGGGGCGAGGGCGGTTGGGTGATTTCATCTGCACTTATAGAAAAAAAATGTATCTATCTGGAGGTTGTCTTGGAACCCTCATACTTGGCGTCTTTCGATCAGTTGTGTGATTTAGAAGACTCATTGTTATGAATGTAGTGCGTACGAAAATAGGATTAAATTGATACATAATAGCACCAATCTACATGTTGGAATGTTACAAACTATAAACTGAATATATTGGATACTATAGCATGAGGTGAAGTTAATTATAAATAAAAAAATAGCATGAGGTGAAGAAGTCGAAACGATGACATTTGTAGATAGAACGGAGCCTGGTGAATGTAGAGGTATCAGTATTCGGTACTTTGGTTTGACTTGCCATTGGAATGCATTTGTGTGCTTACTTACACACAGAGAGGGTATATAGAGTTGAAGTAGAGATCAAATTCTGGTTCTGAAGTAGGAGGATCATTTATTATACCTTCTTGAAGCTCAGAAAAATTACAAATCATTACAGTATATATGAATAACCTTATGAGGTGTTGAAGTGGATCCCAGTTATCCTTGAAAAAGCTTATCTATCTATCTATAGTATTATATAAGGGAGAGCTTGTGTTTGATGTCCAGCTTCCTCGACAGAATTAAATGCTCTACCTTTCAGGTAAAAAAAAAAAAGCAAGGTAAGATTCTTCACCCCCTACCCTTAAAATGTGTATGAAAAGAAAAAAACACTTGATGAAACCCACACAATCGTGTACTCTCACTCTAGTATTTTATAATAATCCTCCATTAGTGCCATCTAATTTATTTATTCTTTTTCTTTCTGTTTTTGCTCTTTTCTTTTGCAGCCGCCTTTTCTTGGGAACAGAGAGAAAATCCAACAGAAGATCATCAAGGATAAGATTAAGCTTCCAGCATTCTTGACTAGTGAAGCACATGCACTGTTGAAAGGGGTAAATATTCAGGACCTCAGTTCACATGACACAATTTCTTTTCTTAATAGAGCATTGCTTCTTTCTGGTTTGCACCTTCAGAGAATGCTGAAAAAGAATATCCAATGTGATGCTGAAAAAATTCTTTTTATTGTTGATTTAGCTGCTGCAAAAGGATCCTAGCAAACGCCTAGGCAGTGGACCTAAAGGAATCGAGGAAATTAAGCGTCACAAGTGGTTCAAGCCAATAAACTGGAAGAAACTGGAGGATAGGGAAATCCAGCCCAGTTTTCGTCCAGAAGTTGCTGGAGAGCTGTGCATCGCCAACTTTGAGAAGCGATGGACTGACATGCCATTGTTGGATTCTCCAGCTGCCAGCCCCAACACAAATGTAAACCCATTCGTTGACTTCGCCTATGTGAGGCCTGCAGCTTCTTTCCTTCACAGGAATAGCCCCTTGCATTAGCAGGCATTGGCCTCTAGTCTTAGGATATTAAAGATTATGAATGATTATATGGATAGTGTTTGAGTTTGCAATGTCTCTCTAGGAACTAGTTGCAAAGTAGGCTCTGCCATTGAACAATTTTGATGAGGGCACAACTAATAAATGGGATGTGGATCCTATTCAAGTTTCAATTGGTCCAGTTACAATGACTCGAGCTAAAAGGTTCAAGGAAACTTTCAATGGGCTGATTTAACACATTTGGGCTAAGAAACATCTTTGGGGGCCCAAGGATAATACTATATGTGATCCACAATGATGAATTTTCATGATTCAAGCTTTGGAATAATCTAACAACTCAAGATTGTGAATTAAAACTTAGTTTCTCAAAATTAGAGACTTATTCGTTTTTTTTGGCTTATCAAGGAAAATGGCTGGCTGCAATTTGTTTTATTACATTTCTTAATTGTTTCTTTATTAATTTAATTGTTGAATTGTAAGGCTTGCATGTCAATTTAGGTACTTTTTTTTTGGATTTTAGGTTACTATAATTGAATTTAGGTTTGTTTCCTATTATTTAGATTCCTTTTTCTAATTTTGGACGAATTTTGGGCAGATTATTTGGAAGCTTTTTAGCTGCCCAATTTGTAATCCTCATGTATTTAAATAGCTATTAACTTTTTAGAATAAGACAATTCAGATTTCATTCATACTTTGTGAGAGAAAGTTCTCTTTAGTTCTTTTAGAACTTCTGAACTTATCGGAGTTTCCGTGACGTTCATATTCGACTTATCAATCAATCATTCCATAATTGATTGTGATGTCTTCATTATACCAAGGTTCTTGCTTCAATATAAACAACGGGTCGCGGTCTCACACAAATCTGTTTCTAGACGATCTTGTAATCTTTTTTGATCCATCAATTTCTTAGTCATTGGTGTGGATCATATCATTTGGTATCAGAGCTGGTTATAGTTGCAGGTTTGCTTATCTTTTGTTTTATTTTATTAAAAAATATAAAAAGGTGGAAATTCGAAAAAAAAAAAAAGAGAATGAATTTCTAGTTTTAAAAAAAAATGTGATATTTAGATTCAATCCTTTAAATTATTGTTTCAATTTCTCATCTATGTTTTCCTTTTATCAATTCCACAAATCCGTGTATCGAATCCTAAGATTTTGTTTTATGATTCTCAAACCCTAAATCTGTAATACAGCATTGTATTCTAGCCTTTAAATCCGAATTTCTTTGTGAGTTGGTGGTGAATTGTTGCTGGAAACTTTGGTACTTTTTTCGTTAGTTTGATAAGAACCTATAGAGGATTATTACGAGTGGAAAAAGACAAGAGTGGTGAACACATAAGAGGGTAAAAGCCAATATGATTTTGTGTAAAAACACGAGTGAAATTGAGTGACTCATTCTTTGAGTGAAACATGTGAGGGAGTGTGTGACGTCCTTTTGTTCTTTTTTTTTCTTTCTAACATTGTTTTTGCAGCAAACATGTCAGACAACAAGAACAAAAATAATTTCAGAGATACGTCGGGAGAGGTTGATCCGAAGTTGCTCATGGACGCTTTAATCGGTGAGATGAGGAGAGTATTAAGAACAGAGATAGAGCAGGTTCATGAGCGGATAGATCGGGTAGAAAAAGCATGTGCGGGGCAGCAACAAAACGCTCCTAATGTGTGCAAGAGGGAGAGAGTTCAACCTAAGGGAGAGAGAGTTGAAGATGAAGAGTATTATATGAATGGATTTGATGAAGAAGATGATTGGGAATCGGTTGTTAGCTATAGGAGATTTGGTGGTCGAGGTAGAGAAGCTAGGAATCGGGAAGATAATAACTTGGGCAGTATCAAGATGAAGATTCCATCGTTTCAAGGCAAAAACGATCATGAAGCTTTCCTTGAGCGGGAGAAGAAGATAGAATTAGTATTTGATTGTCATAATTATTCCGAGCTTAAAAAGGTTAAACTTGCGGCCATTGAATTTTTTGACTATGCAATTGTTTGGTGGGATCAACTAGTATTAAACTGGAGGAGAAAGAGAGAGCGCCCAATAGAGACTTGGGAGAAGATGAAAACTATGATGACGAAACGGTTTGTTCCAAGCCATTACTACTGTAAGTTGTACCAAAAATTGCAAAGTCTTACACAAGGTAGTCGGAGTGTGGAGGATTATTATAAAGAGATGGAAGTAGCTATGATCCGAGCAAATATAGAGGAGGACCGAGAGGCTACAATGGCTAGGTTCTTGGCTGGTTTGAACTGAGAAATTGCTAATTCGGTGGAGTTGCATCATTATGTGGAGTTAGAAGATATTGTGCACATGGCTATCAAAATTGAGAACCAACTAAAGAGGAGTGGCAACAATACACGACAAAACCCTAACTCGGGTTCATCTTGGAGGCCAAATTTTGTGAAGAAAGAGGAGAAGCAAGCCACAGTCAAGACCAAAACCGAGCAAAAGCAAGAAAGTACCGGCCATGGAAATCAAGGTAAAACTGATTCTTCAACCACTAGAAATCGTGATATTAAGTGTTTTAAATGCCAAGGCAGTGGTCACATAGCAAGCCAATGTCCGAACAAAAGAGTTATGGTATTGCGAGATAATGGTGAAATTGAAACCGAGGGCGAAGAAGATACCGAATCTATGCCACCATTGGATGATGCGGGTGATGAGGAATACGTTGCCCAAGGAGAATTGTTGGTTGCAAGGAGAGCTCTGAGTGTGCAAATCAAAGAAGATGATTAAGTGCAGCGAGAAAACATCTTTCATACTAGATGCCACACGTAAAACAAGGAATGTAGTGTGATTATTGATGGAGGTAGTTGTACTAACGTTGCTAGCACTACAATGGTTGAGAAATTAGGGCTGCCAATAATTAAACATCCTCAGCCTTACAAGTTGCAATGGCTCAATGATAGTGGTGAAGTGAGGGTGAACAAACAGGTGTTAGTTTCCTTCTGGATTGGAAAATATAAAGATAAAGTTTTGTATGATATACTTCCGATGCAAGCTGGACACTTGTTACTAGACCGACCATGGCAATTCGATCGGCGTGTTAAGCATGATGGCTTCACCAACAAATATTCATTTGTAAGCAATCAAAGAACAATCACTCTAATTCTTTTGACACCAAAGGAAGTTTACGAAGATCAAGTGAGGTTACAAAAAGAGAGTGAGCAAATGAAAGAGAGTGAGAAAAAGAGAACGAGTGAAAATCAGAAAGAGAAAATGAGAGAGGTTGGGAAAATTGAGATAGAAAATAAGAGAGTTGATTCGGCCATTGAGAGAGAAATAAATTTCTATGCAAGACCAAGTGAAATAAAAAGAGCGATGTTTTTAAATCAGCCAATGATTGTGTTTTTATACAAAGCTGTGTTAAACACTAACCAATTTGACTTATCTTTGCCTAGTTCTATTGCTTCTCTTTTGCAGGAGTTTGATGATATCTTTTCCGAAGAGATTCCACATGGCTTGCCTCCTATTCGAGAAATTGAACATCAAATTGATTTTGTGCCCGGTGCTACAATTCCAAACCGACCAGCTTATCGAAGTAATCCCGAGGAGATAAAGGAGCTACAAAGGCAGGTTACTGAATTGATGGAAACAGGGTACGTAAGAGAAAGCATGAGTTCGTGCGCTGTTCCGATGATTTTGGTTCCTAAAAAGGATGGGACGTGGAGAATGTACGTTGATTGCCGAGTAGTCAACAATATAACGGTAAAGTATCGACATCCTATTCCTAGCTTAGATGATATGCTAGATGAACTACATGGTGCTTTGTATTTTCTAAGATTGATTTAAAAAGTGGATACCATCAAATAAGAAAGAAAGAGGGTGATGAATGGAAAACTGCTTTTAAAACGAAATATGGTTTATATGAGTGGTTAATTATGCCATTTCGATTAACAAATGCACTGAGTACCTTCATGAGATTAATGAACCATGTTTTGCGAGTTTTTATTGGCAGATTCGTTGTTGTTTATTTTGATGATATCCTCATTTATAGTTCAAACTTAGATGATCATGTTGTGCATTTAAAATCAGTTTTGGATGTACTTAGAAAAGAGAAGTTGTTTGCTAACTTGAAGAAGTGCACCTTTTGCACCGATAAGCTTATGTTTCTTGATTTTGTTGCGAGTGCACAAGGAATACAGGTTGATGAAGAGAAGATCTGTGCGATTAAAGAATGGCCAAGTCCCACGAGTATAGGTTAAGTTCGTAGTTTTCATGGACTTGCTAGTTTTTACAAGAGGTTCGTGAAAGAATTTAGCAGTATTGTTGCACTGCTTATCGAAGTCATCAATAAGAATGTTGGATTCAAATTGAGAGACGAGCAAGAGAAGGCGTTCCAATTGATCAAAGAAAAATTAACTTATGCTCCTTTACTTGCTTAGCCTCATTTTACTAAAACGTTTGAAATTGAATGTGATGCTTCAGGTTTGGGTATCGGTGCAGTTCTTATGCAAAGAGGAAGACCAATCGCATATTTCAGTGAGAAATTAAGTGGGACAGCTTTAAACTACCCTACTTATGATAAAGAATTTTATACGTTGGTTCGAGTATTGGAAACATGGCAACACTATCTTTGGCCTAAGGAGTTCGTGATTCACACCGATCATGAGTCCTTGAACCATTTAAAAGGTCAACATAAGTTGAGTATGAGACATGCATGATGGGTATAATTCATCGAGACATTTTCATATGTCATTCGATACAAGCAAGGTAAAGAAAACATCGTTGCAGATACACTTTCTCGAATGTACGTATTAATTTCTACTCTAGATGCAAAATTACTTGGTTTTGAGTACATTAATGAATTGTATCCTTCAGACAACGATTTTTGTGAGGAGTTTCGGGCTTGTAAGAAAAACGTAATGGGTAAGTTCTTCAGGCATGAGGGTTTCTTATTTTGGGAGAATAAGTTGTGTGTACCGAATTGTTCTTTGCGTGATTTGTTAGTAAGGAAATCCCATGGAAGAGGTTTAATGGGTCACTTTGGAGTTGCTAAGACCTTAGTCGTTTTACAAGAACACTTCTATTGGCCATACATGAAAAGAGATATTGAGAGAATTTGTAGTAGATGTGTCACATGTAGGCAGACAAAATCTCGAGTCCAACCCCATGGTTTATACACGCCACTGCCCATTCCTAGTGAGCATTGGATAAATATTTTGATGGACTTTGTGTTAGGTTTACCTAGGTCTAACTGTGGTAGAGATTCAATTTTTGTGGTTGTGGATAGATTTTCTAATATGGCACATTTTATTCCATGTCACAAAACTGATGATGCTTCCAATGTTGCTGATTTGTTCTTTAGAGAAATTGTAAGATTAAATGGTATACCTAGAACAATAGTTTCAGATAGAGATGCTAAGTTCTTGAGTTACTTTTGGAAGACTTTGTGGTGTAAGTTAGGGACTAAGCTATTATTTTCTACTACTTGTCACCAACAAACTGATGGTCAAACTGAAGTAGTGAATAGGATTTTGTCTACTTTGTTGAGGGCTATTATTAAACAGAACATCAAAACTTGGGAAGAGTGTTCACCGCATGTTGAGTTTGCTTATAATCGTATTGTTCATTTTGCTACTAAGTTTTCACTATTTGAAATTGTTTATGGTTTTAATCCTTTAACTCCATTGGATTTAACGCCATTACCTATGTCTGAACGTACTAACTTGGATGGAAAGAAAAAGACTGAATTTGTTAAGTAGATACATGAGAAGACAAGACTAAACGTTGAGAGGAAAACGGAGCAAAACAAGCTAACAAAAGTCGCTGATAGCTGATTTTTCAACCCATAGATTGGGTTTGGTTACACATGAGGAAAGAAAGATTTCCGGCATAAAGGCGTTCAAAGTTACTTCTTAGAGTAGATGGGCCTTTTCAAGTCCTTGAGCGCATCAATGACAGTGCATACAAATTGGATTTGCCAGGTGAGTACAATGTATGTGTTACTTTCAATGTTTCTGATTTAAGCCCTTTTGATGTAAGTGATGATTTGAGGATAAATCATTTTCAAGAGGAGGGGAATGATGAGGACACAACTAATATATGGGATGCGGATCTTATTCAAGTTCTAATTGGTCCAGTTACAAAGACTCGAGCTAAAAGGTTCAAGGAAACTTTGAATGAGCTGATTCAACACATTTGGGCTAAGAAACATTTTTGAGGGCCCAAGGATGGTGCTATACGTGATTCACAAGGATGGATTTTCATGATTCAAGCTTTGGAATAATTTAGCAACTCAAGATTGTGAATTAAAACTTAGTTTCCCAAAATTGGAGACTTAGTCGTTTTTTTTGGCTCATCAAGGAAAATAGTTGGCTGCAATTTTCTTATTACATTTTCTTAATTGTTTCCTTATTAATTTAATTGCTGAATTGTAAGGATTGCATGCCAAGTTATGTACTTTCCTTTTTGGATTTTAGGTTACCAGAATTCAGTTACCAGAATTGAATTTAGTTTTGTTTCCTATTCCTTAGTTTCTTTTTTCTAATTTTGGACGAATTTTGGGCAGATTATTTGGAAGCTTTTTAGCTGCCTAACTTGTGATCCTCATGTATTTAAATAGTTATTGCCTTTTTGAAATAAGACAATTCAGATTTCATTCATACTTTGTGAGAGAAAGTTCTCTTTGGTTCTTTTAAAACTTTCGAACTTATCGGAGTTTCCATGGCATTCATATTCGACTTATCAATCAATCCTTCCATATTCGACTTATCATTCATATTCATTATACCAAGATTCTTGCTTCAATATAAGTAACAGGTCACAGTCTCACATAAATCTGTTTCTAGACGAATTTATAATCCTTCTTGATCTATCAATTTCTTAATTCTTGATGTGGATCATATCAAAGTTATTCTATAATGGATAGTGTTTGAGTTTGCAATGTCTCTCTAGGAACTAATTGCAAAGAAGGCTCTGCCATTGAACAAGTTATTCTACTTTTTTTTAAAAACTTTTTGATCAATTATACCCTATCACATTTTATGCTAGCAAAGCGAAGACTTATTTTATTTGCTTCCACTTGATATTCAATCTCTACCAAAATTTTATTCTATGCAGTATGGTGCTTACAGGGACCTTCTACGATAAAAATGATACTAGTAAATAATTTTACTATTACGTAAGTATTATTATTGTCATTTCTTATCTAACACCTCATCTTTTATCTCCTAAAAAATTAGGACCATCTATGGGGAGTGGATTAGGGCCCCTAATGTCTTTTCGCAAAAGCACCAAGAATAAATCTCTGTCCACAGATATTACTGAGTGGATAGATCTTGGGGATGACACGTGGCAAAAGACCAACCTCTGCTGACACTCCCATCAATTGCCAGCAAAAACTAACGAATTGAAATAGTTAGCTATGGCTCCTCTTTGAAGAACAAGCATGGCTTCTCTGTTCTCTCCAACAGCAATTGGCCTTCAACAGAACCTTAAATTTAAATATATTAGCTTCTCTCCTTTAAAACCCACTTCCCAAAATAATCTCTGTTTTCTCACAAACCGTTTGAAAAGTAATCTGGGGAGGTGCAATGCAATTTTTGGCGACATCCCAGATGATCTGTTGGACCGGTCATTGTCTCAATTCCCTGTATTTCAATCAGGATTTGTGCAATTTGAGAGAGCTACTGGACAATTATCGGATTTGCAGAAATGGGGAATCCTGGTTTTTGCTGGGCTGACTTGGATTTACTTGACAGCGAGGCCTGGGGTACTTATAGGTGCCATTGATGCATATCTTCTAGCTCCTTTGCAACTGGGTTTTGACAGTTTGATTGGACGGAGGAGCTTGAAGAGCACTGATTTTTTTATTGGGGAAAAATTGGGGGAAGGGTCCTTTGGTGTTGTTTATTCTGGAGTTATTGTTCCAAAGAATATGCCTGTAGAAGAGAGGGTACAGAAGAGAAGAGGAAAAGTATCACAGTTTGATGGGAGATTCAAAGAGAAGGTCATTCTCAAAAAGGTAACTTGATGATTTAACATTTCTTCAATTTTCTGTACAAAAATTTTCAGGCGGATTGCCTGTTGTTGAATTGTTGATTGATAAATGTGTTAGAATAAGCATGTTGAATTATTCTATGTGGGCCTATAGAATATGTTTAGGCTTTAGAATCTTAATTTTTAGAAAGGAAAAGTTGTAGTTCTTTTTTTTGGTACATTAGTAGAGGGGGGAACGAACCCGACTAGGAGGCAGTTCCGCATTTTATAAACCTTTCTTTTTCTTATCCAGCTCACAGATATAGAAACATATCGTTGATTCTTTATTAACGGGATCATGCAGGTGAAGATTGGAGTTCAAGGGGCTAAAGAATTTGGTGACTTTGAGGAGTGGTTTAACTACAGGCTATCCAGGGCAGCTCCTGAAACATGTGCTGAATTCCTTGGAACTTTTGTTGCTGACAAAACAAATTCACAATTTACTAAGGGCGAAAAATGGCTGGTTTGGAAATTTGAGGTATTCTACCTAGTTGGAGGGCTTTAATTTCTAATTTAAAAGCCTTCCCTTTTCTTTTTGTTACATATTCAGCTTCACTAGATCAGCTACAAATGGTCACATGGCAACAGCAGGTGTTTGAACTGTAATATATATACACGATGTTATGACCTTATAAGTAACTAATAGATTCATTTCAAAATTTGTAATATTCCTCGATTAAATAAACATTTTTCAGTGTCAGTGCATGCAGATTTCCGTATAGATATAAAATTCATGTAAGGATTCACCATATGTCCCCTGCACTAATTGTAGGGATGTCCATATGACAGGGAGATCGAGATCTTGCTGATTATATGAAAGATCGTAACTTCCCTTTTAACTTAGAGTCTATCATGTTTGGAAGTGTCTTGCAAGGAGTGGATTCTGTTAAACGGAATGCACTCATCATCAAGCAAATACTGCGCCAGATCATTACTTCTCTTAGAAAAATTCACGACACAGGCATTGTTCATCGGGATGTAAAGCCAGCAAACTTAGTGGTGACAAAGAGAGGGCAGATAAAGCTCATAGATTTTGGAGCAGCAACAGACCTTCGCATTGGCAAGAACTATGTACCCAACCGTGGCTTGCTTGATCCTGACTACTGTCCGCCTGAACTCTATGTACTCCCAGAGGAAACACCAAGTCCTCCTCCAGAGCCAGTTGCTGCCTTTCTTTCTCCAATTCTGTGGCAGGTAAATAATTTTCCCACCCTTTTGTTTTGATGATACCGGACGTATCATACATTGTTGCTTGTAAGGAGGTATGCAGAACTAGCAAAATAGTAAGGACCGTGCTGTCTGATGCTCATAGGTCTTCAGTCTCCCCCCACCCTTTCTCCCCACTTCAGTTTCTCTCTGTGTTCTTTAAAGTGCTAAATCGGAGTTCATTGTTATATCTGCAGTTGAACAGTCCTGATCTGTTTGATATGTATTCTGTTGGGATTGTACTTTTGCAAATGGCAATACCGACCCTGAGATCTGCTGCAGGTTTAAAGAACTTCAATTCAGAAATAAAAGCAGTTAATTATGACTTGAATAAATGGCGGGAGAAGACTCGGTTGAGGCCTGACTTAACAATTCTTGATCTTGACTCCGGTAGAGGGTGGGATCTAGCTACGAAGCTAATATCAGAGAGAGGTTTTCTCAGAAGGGGGCGTTTGTCAGCTGCTGCTGCTCTGACGCATCCTTATTTTTTGTTGGGTGGCGACCAGGCAGCTGCTGTTCTTTCAAAGTTCAGCTTAACCAAGTAGTGAGCTTCTTGGTGATGTGAAGGCATCCTTTGCCTCTCATTCTTTCATTTTCCTGATCTTGCTGGTTTATTTATTTAGGTTAGTTTTCGAGATAATATATCAAAACCCATAGCCGTCATGTATTCTAAGGCCTCACTTTAATACTTGAGGGAGCAAAGTTGGTAGATAATGCTTTTGCATCATTCTTCATTCAGTGATGAAAGGACTGTGGGGGCTCCAAAATGTGACTAGCTTGTTTGCCGAATTAAAGAATGTCACCATTTTTGCACCAGGTGCCATAGCTCATCACCCATTTTATGCAAAAACTAGTCTTACATCCAGCTTGGCTCTTGGTGCAATTACTAGAGGTTACTATTCCGTTTCCCACCCCCCCTTTTTCGCGGTTAATATCACAGGATTACCTTTAGTTTGTGCTAGTTTTCTCAATGAACATTTTATCTGGTTTTTAAGAGTTTCTTTTTCTCTAAGTAGCTGGCCTGGCGTTATGAATTTCTTTAGAACATCTATGTAAAAGATTTCATGATAGGAAGACCATCTCAAAATTTAAAGGTGCGTTCAGTGGTAATTTTTTTTTTTTTTTTTCAGTTCTTCAGAAGTTTTACCAGAAAATGGTTTTGAAACACAATATTTTCTTGAAAAACTAAAAATATTTCTACAACGAAACGCACCCAAGGTTTTGCACATGCCACATTCAAATCGCAACATCATCTGATCACAATCAACAGTTGTGGAAGAACAGCTGACAAAATATCCTTCATTTATTTGTTTTCTTATTTTTAGTTGACGTGCATTTCAATTCTCATTCTTAAATATAAACCATTTAGACTACTAACTTCTAACTACCATGTTTATTTCTTTAGACTACTAACTACCATGTTTGTTCAAGCATAATATTTGCATTTTTTTTTTCATTTCTCAGAAAATTTGTTTCCAAAATCCATGCCTATATTCATGTTTTTGTTTGTACAAACAGGTGGATGTCATAATTATAAATGACATATATCTGATTTCTTCTTCCCCCCCATAGTAAGACCTCTTTCCATAAACAATTTTACAGCTCATCATGGTAGAGGATTGCCTCCAAAGCATTCCTCTTCCTGCAACCCCAACGGCATCTCCAAGAGCACATAGCGTTGAAGATCGCAAGTCTAGTAGAGTGAAGGGATATGATGTTTGATGTAGAAGGAGATTTTGAAAGAACTATTGCATACCCATCATCCATGTAATCTGTCCCTTCAGGGAACAGCTGCCATAAAAGACTCCCAGCTCCACTCCCTCCTTTCTTTGTTGAGTTCAAGAGTGTCTTGTACACGGTATTGATAAGGGTGTTGCGGAATGATAAATTATATCCAGGGTCTTTGGTAGATACGCCAAATTCAGAAAAGATAACAGGCATTCCGAGATATTTCTCAGCATCCTCAATGTGAGCTTCCATCCATGAATTGGTGAATTGGAGATGGGCATCAGAGACCGTTTGCGAAATCCTTCATCATCAATGATTTTAATCATATCAATTGTCATACACATTAACACAACGGTGGAAAACAATGCAGTAATGAATGTAAATAAGTGAAAATGATTACGGTAATGGGCAGCAGGAAGAGATTGCTGCTTTTTTTATGTTCTAAGAAAACCAAGCTTTCATATTTTGAGTGTCTCAAATGGTGAATGCTTACCAGGAGTCTGCATAAATGTGAACAGAAGCAAAATCAACACCAAGAACCTGATGGTTCCTTATAAAGTCAGTTCCAACTTGTGTAGCATAGCTATTTGGGTTGAACTGAGTCCTTTCAGGTGCTGAGGGACCATAAAATCCTTCCAGTCCAATCTCTACCAAGTGATTTGGATCAATGCTCTTGATATAGACTGCCATTTGTTCTATCCATGACTGAAAGACAGACATCCAATCATTTTATTCGCTGAAGACCACCAACACACACTATGTTTGGGAGTTCAGGAAGAAAAGAAGGGAAGGGTTTTTAAAAGAAAGGAATGAAAGATATATTTCTATTGTTATGGAGTTTTATAAAGTATGAGAGAGTAAAAGAGGGGTTTATACCTTTAGCCTGCAAACCCCTCAATTTGGGGTGTTAGAAAATTGAACATGTAGGATCAGGGGCGGAGCCAAGAATTTTAAGTTAGGGTGGCCGAATAAATATTGTAACGATTTTAATCCGAGTTGAATTCAAGATGTTACACTTACAAGGGAAGAAGTGTAGTTGTTAGACTAAATTCATCATTTTTATAACGGATTGAATATATGAATAGTATATTTAAAAAAAAACAACTCCTACTTTTTCGAAAGATAAATTAACAGAAAGAAAGTATATAAAAGTTTTTCTTTAAGAACGTATTAAACATTTTTAGGTTTGTCCATACTTCAAAAATGTTTGAAAAAAAATATGACGTAAAAGTACCTTTTTTAATAATTAAAGTAAAAATACTTAACGAACTTATGTAATTATTATGCTTGTCAGTCACCAAAACAATTAATTTTATTAATTTGCCATACTAAAACTGTCTTATATTGTTCAGATTTTTATCAAACATTATCAATTAACCTCTAAGTTAATCCCAATTTACAAACCAAGCTAGGAAATCGAAAATAAATAAAATCGACTTAAACATGTTTTTCGTATAAATATATCATCCAAAATTACTAGCCAATGAACTCAATTCACGTACAAATCAAAATTAAACTAGTCATACTATAAAGATATGTTAATAAAAAAATCAAATTAACCATTGTAAAAACATATATAGACAATAATTAATACAATTAAGATAATATTTCTACATATATGTATTAATTTCTAAAAAAAATAAACTACACACAATAAATATCAAACATAAAATTTAATATTGGAAACCAAAATGCATTATGTTTGGTTGTCTGGAATTGAAGTTTGAAACTGAGATGAAATCATACTTTTTTTTCAGCATTAAAATGATTGAAAAAGACCACGATTCCACCTCAATTATAATTCCAAGCTTCAATTACAGACAATCAAACGTAGCATAAATGGATCCAAAAAATTAAATTAAGTAATTCGTTGGATGTCTTAAGTTAAAGAAGTTTTTGGGTTGGCCAACCTTATAAGATTTGTGTTTGGGCCTAAATTATATATAAGTTTAAAAATTTTGGGGTGGCCATGAACCCCCCAAATCTTAACATAACTCCGCCCCTTTGTAGGAGGTTTGGAGGGTTATAAGGAACCCTCCAAAACCCTTCCCTTCTTTATGAAAAAAAAAAACCTCCCAAACAGGGGTTTTAAGAAACCCTCCTTTACGTTCTCTTACTTTACCCTCGATAACCCTATCCCAACCATAGTGTTGAGAAAAATACATAGTCATAATAATACATCAAAGCTATTTTACTCTGTCATTAGCAATTGAGGAAAAACAAACCTGCAGTTTATCACCAGAGGGATCTGAGGTACACCGAGGTTCATTCATCAATTCCCAGGCAAAAATTGTAGGATCGTCCTTGTAAGTTATGTTTGTGAATGTATTGACCCTATTAAGCACTGTCTGCATTTTCCAAAATACCAACAGAAGATAAACACCCAGCTAGAAGTGAAACTAAATTTTGAGAAATACTGATGTCTTAGCAATAATTCCCATATTAACCAATAGGTAAAGAGTGAATCAGCAAAGGACATCAATCTCCAAATTTATCAAACAAAACATATAAACAGCAGCAGTAAGAACCTTGCCTTAACATGGGCCTTGTAGTAGCTTCTGAGAGTTGGATGGGAGAAGAAGTCATCATCAGATGTCAAATTAAGACCGGCAGCTTTTCCCCATTTAACGTATTGTGCCTTGCCACCATATGCATCCCAGTTGTTAGTTAAGGACAATATGAGTCTGATCTTGAATTTCTTTGCCTCACTCACCACAAAATCCAAGGCCTGTAATTTCAAGAGGAAAAAAACAGTTTTTATGCATGATGTGTGCTAAAAGCTTTGAATTTTTGTTCTTTGCACAATTTACTTTAAGAGTAAATTGATGGAGAAGCAAGCCCCAATGTTTTAAACAGAGGTATAAACAATTATCTGAAAGGGTGAAACTACAAGACCAACAAAAGCAAGAAAAAAAAGGGGTTAAAATTTCAATGCCAACATCTGAATATTTATCTGTACTACTAAATTAAGAGCCCATTTAGTTTGCACAAGGAATGAAATAGGATTGATACTATGTTTTAGGGTGATTGGGGGATGAAGTGCTTGTATTTTTGTTGGCAAAGTGTGTTGCTGTATGTCCAACAGAAAGAAATAGGATAGCCGAGTATAAGATGGTAATCCACTTTTTTTCAAATGGACATAAGGCAACATACTTTACCAACAAAAATACCCATACTTTACCCCTTAAATCTCTCTCAAGCTTCATTTTTAGAATATTTTGATTGGAATTTTTAGAATATTAATCTTATTCCATTTCTTGTGTACACCAAACGAGAACTAAGTCATTTAATACATGCCGTTAGAATCCATACATCATTGAGGTTGCTTCTTAGCACAAATATTAAACTAAATAAACTCGAATGATACTGATTGCTATTGCACATTGTTGAAATTAAGCACAAAATGAATACTTCTTTTACATATACGTATAGCTTAAAATGAATATAATGCAGAAGCATGAAGAAAAGGAAAACAATCAGCAGTACCTTGAAAACTTCTTCATCATAATCTGATGGAAATTTCTGAAGAGCTCTCCATTGGCCATCATTAAAGGCCCAAGTCCTACAAACAGTTAGACCTACGGAAGATGCTTGTTGGAACACTTCAGTGACCTTTCCTATTGTTGATTGATCTGCTGCAAATACCATTAACCAGTAAGTGTTGAACCCATTGACATAGAAAGGTTGACCATTAACCACAAATTGGTTCCCTTTCTTCTCCACCCTTGTCCATGCATCATCTTCCATATCTTCCAAATCATAAATCCTAAAGACATTAACAAATAAATTAAGCTTGCAACTACATATGCACCAACAGTATTCATTTATCTAGACACAACATTATTAGTGCCTGTTTGGTTCGCACAAAGAATGGAATAGAATAGGATTTATACTTTAAAATGAAGTTTGTGGGAGACTGGGATGATAAAGTGCTTGTATGAGTGAGTTGGCTTATGTCCAGTTGAAAGGAATAGCATTGCCAAATTTAAGATGGTAATCCTATTGCCCTCGATCCCCTTAAATTTTCATTTTTAGAGCACTAATCATACTAAACTCCTTGTGTAAACCAAACGGGCTAATCTAATATAGAACTAATTTGAGAAGAATGATATAAATACCCGTGACTTATGCTAGAAGATGCAAAATGATTCTCTGTTTCCTCCACTGTTGGAGGTTGCTCATACCCACTTAAACCAAAAACAGTAGTCCCTGGATTTTCAACCAAAATCATAAAAATGGCAACTGAAAAAATGAATTCAAACTTAATTTTTTTCTTGTGGGTATCCATTGTATTGATTAAATAAGCCACATTTTGTGTCTTCCTATGATCACATATTTATACATTCACCAATTTGTACCAATACCGATTGTTTATTCTGTCTCTCTCTCTCTCTGTGTATAACTAAATTGTGAAACACAATAAGAGTGCTGAAGAGGGAACCCACATTTTAGCTTTGAAGCCAAGAAAAAATTCATGGATTTTCTGTGCCATTGTCTTCTCTTCAAAGTACAGATAGATGCCCACTTGAAAAAAAGATAGAATGATAATAACATGTGTGCAGTGCATAAGCTGCAAAATTTCACTCCTAAGGTAAGCTTAAAAGGGTCCTACTCCGACAAGATAAACTCAATTTTAGCTCAGATGCCAAAATCACTGCATTTCTTGCGGTACAATCGATCATATATATATATATATTAACTCCAAGAAAACAATCGATCATATCTATAGGCCTATAGCTACAATGAAAGGAAAGATTTTGATACCCACCTCTACTTGTTCTCTGTACAAGAAATGCTGGTAATTAGAAAATTGTCCTTAGCTTCCATAAAGAGTGAAACAGAGAAGGATAGGACGACGATAAGAGGAGGAGGAAGAAGAAGAAGACGGATCGCCGTTTTCTATCTCTACAGTCAGCATTAGTGCTAAGTACAAACTATCACAATTTTTTTTTTCTTTTAGATTTATTAATATATCTTGCGGTTTTAATATATATATATATAAAATAATTGAAATTATTATTTAATTTTTAATAAAAATATATTGTTTTGAGAATAAAAAACAAAAGACAAGCCATTTCCACCTTAAAGTTGGACTTCATAATAAATTTTCAACTTTGGATCCTGTTGCCTCACCTTAAGTCTAGCAAATGTACAAAGCCATTGTGGGAGTATGCAGTAAAATCAGTGACATGATCCACCCGAATCATCAAGGGCCTGAGATTCTGACGTGGACGACTCGGATGCAATTGGGCCCCATTTAGACACCCAAAGAAGTTTCACACGAAATGAAAGAGAGTAAACAAGTGAACACAGCTCACCCAGGAACACACCCCACCGGTGCCACCAGCAGCCGACAACAATAAAGCACGCATACGCGTTTATACTATCAGTTTATATCTGTCATCCGATCATCATCTTTTGACAAATTGCTACACGAGCAATACTGTAACACTCTCAAGGGCATTCTTGTCATTTCAACAAAAACAAGTAGAGGACATTATTAAATTTTAAAAAATCGATTAGAGAAGAATAATCAAACATTTATTTCAACACAACTAACTACTGAAATTAGAGTGATTAGTGGGGGCTTTATAAGAATCCTGATTTCCAGACGCTAGTAATTCGGTTTATAGTCTTTTCATCATCTCCTTCTCTCTCCCTCCCTCCCTCCCTCCAACCCTAAGGTCCTCTCGCGATCTGTCCGAGTTTGACTCAGTGAGTTTCTCAGCTGATTCAACAGGTAAAAAAAATCTCCATCTTCACTCATTTTCTGTTCCTTTTACGTTTCGGTTCCTTAGAGCTCAAGTTAAATCCATAGAAATGGCTTGAAATCTCTTCAATCTCTCTGTTTAAGTTCGTAGCTTATTCTTAGCTTTTTTTTTCCTGAAAAAAAAAATTGCTTTGTATTAGCTAGCTTGTTCTCTAGATCTAAAGTTTTGGTGATAATCTTCTTGTTTTCACGTGTAGAGCTTGATCTGATACTCTTCAGCTGGGTTTATTGGAGTTTTAAGACTTTGATCTCGGCTATTGTTGGTTATACTCTTGTGTTTTAGCTTCAATTACGTTTCTCGTTGGTTCTGATTTGTTCTGGTGAATAGATTTAAGATCTTCAGGTCATATCCTTTCTGCTAAATTTACTGATTTTTTGAGTCCATGAGGATCAGTGAAAAGTACTTTTCTGTGTCTTTTCTTGTTGTAATTCTATTCTTAGCCTGTGTGGTTCACGTTATCTTAGCTGCTGATTATGTAGCAACTGATAAAATCCTATTAAATTGTGGGGAGTCCTCTGAAACCACTGATTCTGATAATAGGAAGTGGACTCCAGATGTTGGGTCCAAGTTTGCATTGTCAGCTGGGGGTTCCAAGCCTTCCAAAGCTGCTACTCAGGACCCTGCAGTCCCTGAAATCCCTTTCATGACCGCTAGGGTTTTCCAATCTGAGTTTACCTATAATTTCCCTGTAGCATCTGGTCGTAAGTTTGTTCGTCTGTATTTCTATTCGAATTCTTATAATGGGCTTAACGCAACCGATGCCCTCTTTTCTGTCACGGCCACTGGGTCTTACACTCTTCTTAAGAATTTTAGTGCTGCCCAGACCACAGAAGCTCTGAATTATGCTTTTATCGTTAAGGAGTATTTAGTCAATGTAGATGGTGAAATGTTGAATATAACATTCACTCCATCTTCCACTCATTCGAATGCCTATGCGTTTGTTAATGGGATTGAGGTTATGTCAATGCCCGATATTTATAGCAGTACCGATGGAAGTTTGATGATCGTGGGAACATCTACCCCGTACACCATCGATAACACCACTGCGCTTGAGAATGTTTATAGATTAAACGTGGGTGGAAATGATATCTCGCCTTCTGCTGATACGGGTCTGTTTAGGTCTTGGTATGATGATCAGCCATACCTTTATGGGGCAGCGCTTGGGGTTCCAGAGGTTGCTG
Organism: Bretschneidera sinensis; assembly: GCA_023935145.1. Classification (NCBI taxonomy): domain Eukaryota; kingdom Viridiplantae; phylum Streptophyta; class Magnoliopsida; order Brassicales; family Akaniaceae; genus Bretschneidera; species Bretschneidera sinensis. Next base: position 142,925,149 of record CM043697.1, read on the forward strand.
GTCCAAATATGTCCATTGAATATCCTAGGGGCATGCCTACTTATGTTGCGCCGAAAAATGTTTATGCAACAGCTAGATCGATGGGCCCGAATGCTCAAATCAACCTTAATTACAATTTGACTTGGATTTTCAGCGTCGACTCAGGGTTCAATTACCTGTTTAGGCTCCACTTCTGCGAGGTTGCTGACAATTTTACTAAAGTGAATCAGAGAGTGTTTGATATCTTCCTCAATAATCAAACAGCTGAGAGTGGGGCTGATGTCGTTGCCTGGGCAGGGGAGCATAATGGAGTTCCAGTGTATAAGGATTATGTTGTGCTTCCTCCAGGTGGGAGCTCACAGCAGGATCTATGGCTAGCGCTGCACCCAGATGTAGCTTCAAAGCCACAGTATTACGACTCCATCTTAAATGGAGTGGAGATATTTAAATTAAGTGATGCTAATGGTAACCTTGCAGGGCTTAATCCCATCCCTGCTCCTAAACAGGATGTCGTCGACCCCTCGTTGGCTTTACCAGTATCTGGTTCTGGTCACTCAAAAAACCATATAGCAATTATTGCTGGTGGTGTTAGTGGTGGGATTATTCTAGCCCTTATTATTGGTTTCTGTGTCATTGCTGCTTCCCGTCGCCGTAGGCATGGAAAGGACCATAGTGCAAGTGATGGGCCATCAGGTTGGCTTCCTCTGTCTCTGTATGGAAATTCACACTCTGCAGGTTCGGCAAAGACAAACACTACTGGAAGTTATGCTTCCTCCCTCCCATCAAACCTTTGCCGCCACTTCTCATTTGCTGAGATCAAGGCTGCCACTAAAAACTTTGATGAAGCTTTTATTCTTGGGGTTGGAGGTTTTGGCAAAGTTTACAAAGGAGAAATTGATGGTGGAACGACCAAAGTTGCAATCAAGCGTGGGAACCCACTGTCTGAGCAAGGTGTGCATGAGTTCCAGACTGAGATTGAAATGCTCTCGAAACTTCGACACCGACACCTCGTTTCGTTGATTGGGTACTGTGAGGAGAACTGCGAAATGATCCTTGTTTATGATTACATGGCTCATGGAACATTGCGTGAACACCTGTACAAAACCCAAAAGCCGCCTCTGCCATGGAAGCAAAGGCTTGAGATATGCATTGGGGCTGCTCGTGGTTTACATTATCTTCATACTGGTGCCAAACATACTATTATCCATAGAGATGTTAAGACAACTAACATTCTTTTGGATGAGAAGTGGGTGGCCAAGGTTTCTGATTTTGGGTTGTCAAAAACAGGTCCTACATTGGATCACACCCATGTCAGCACTGTTGTGAAGGGTAGCTTTGGGTATCTGGATCCAGAGTACTTCAGGCGCCAGCAACTAACGGATAAATCTGATGTTTACTCCTTTGGAGTTGTACTCTTTGAGATCCTATGTGCCCGGCCAGCCTTGAACCCAACACTGCCAAAGGAACAAGTGAGCTTGGCGGAGTGGGCTGCACACTGCCACAAGAAAGGTATTCTCGATCAGATTCTTGACCCTCATCTTAAAGGGAAGATTGCACCAGAATGCTTCAGAAAGTTTGCTGAGACAGCAATGAAGTGTGTTTCTGATCAGGGAATTGAGAGGCCATCTATGGGTGATGTTCTGTGGAACCTAGAGTTTGCTTTGCAGCTACAAGAGAGTGCAGAGGAGAGTGGCAAGGGTATTGGCGGGATGGACATTGAGGAGGAGCCGTTTGTGGCATGTAAAGGGAAGAAAGATCCTGATGCATCCCCTGGTTTTGATGGTAATGTGACTGATTCAAGGAGCAGTGGAATGAGTATGAGCATAGGTGGGCGTAGCCTAGCAAGTGAAGACTCTGATGGTTTGACACCAAGTGCTGTGTTCTCACAGATCATGAATCCAAAGGGACGTTGAGATAAAAAGTTATTGCATTTGCCACCGGCTTCACCCGAAATCCGGTAATGCTATGTGTTTTTTTTTCCAGCTTTTCTGTGTAATTCATTTTTTACTACTATTATTTTCCCCACTATTGATGTGTTTTGATCAAGTAGTTGTAATTTGTATCTAAATCTAAATTACGCGAAGAGTGTAAAAATAATTTGTTGCACTTTCATTTGGGTTTTGGCCGAAGCAATGTATTTGGCCAATTTCATAGATGTCATGCATCATGCTTAGTTCATTGCATTGTCAATTCAAATGAGATTTTTTTTTTTAAAAAAAAAGATACTAGTGTAATAAATATTGATTGTGTGGCAAGTATTGCCATAAGGTCTGGTATGTTACATGTGGGTGGGTCCATGTTGATTGATTATATAATGTCCGTTATAGGCAAGACAGCGACGGTGTGCGCTTTTTTAATTCCCTTCTCATAAAAATAATCATCAAAATTATGTAGGAAAAATAGTTGAATCAGCTGGCAAAGCGTGGGATGGTGTTAGTGGGAGAGCTGTATCTGACTTTGTATACGCGGCCATATGAATTGTTCAATAATTGATGGCTTGACCGTGAGAGAGAGTTTCCTGACAGTATCAAACATTAATTAAATTTTAAGTTATCAATTCTAATAATAATAAAATTAATTCTAATCGATGTTGATATGGTATAATATGCAGATTAGTTAACGTTTGACATACATCCATGAAATTGTTTTCTTTTGGTAAAATTCCTTGAAATTGTTTTCATATAAAGTTACTTCAGATTACTAACAGGACAAATTCTGTCTGGCCCACTTACGTGTATTCGAGTATGCAATTACATGTTAGCAGTCGTGTTACTTTCACCAGAATAAGAATAATATTTTAAGTTTCCTATTGGTTACCTTCAGGTTTGTTCATGGCACAAGGCCTGTTTGGTTAACAGATATGATTAGAATATGATAGGATTATGATTAATTTGGGATAGAAGAAAAGTTGATTAAAGTGATAATATTTTAATTTTATATTTGATTCATGTGATTGCTAAATCGTAATTAAAGTGAGATAAGTCAAAATATCAAAATGCTTTAATACTATTTATTATTATTATTATTATTATTATTATTAAAATTAAAATTTTATATTATTATTATTATAAGAAAACTATTATTATTAATAGTAATAATTGCTATAATTATTATTATCATCATTATTGAAATATTTATTATTATTATTCAAGAGTAGAAAGGGAAGAAAAAAGTTTTGTCCCAAGAGGTAAGATAGATTCTATCTAATGGAGGGAGGTGTGACAAAAATGAAGGATTATGACTAATTTTATTATACTTTATTTTTCATATAAATAATACGTCTCTCCAACCAAGTGTGTGATAAATCATGTGGAATTAATTAATTCAATCTCACTTTTGTACGCCTTAAGAGATTTTGGTTTGATTTTCTTCTCAATGTAAAAAACAGTTTAAAATAAAATAGAGATAACTTTTATTCAATCATATATTTGTACAAGTAATATAAAAATTATTTCATCTTATTTTTTTTAATCTTGTTATCTTTTTTAATTTAACGTACCAAACAAACATTAAATCCTAAAAATAATGTTTTATACCAATTAAAATTAAATTCATCATAATAATTTTTTTAATTATATTAATAAAAAAAATCAAATTTAAATTTTTTATATGAAAAAAGCAAAAATAATCATTAAATAAAAAAACCCGGGTCTCCGAAATAATGAATTAAACATAGTGCGCAATTGGTAATCATGCTTTTTCTTTAACGAGGAACTTCAATGTTCAAATTCCCATCAGACATAACTTTTCAGGGTCCACACGGATTTGTCAGAGGAGTTTTAAAGCAAAAGAAACAAACCAAGGAGGGTAAAAATAGTAGCAGAACATGGCCTCCACTTTTCAACCGCTTTGAGGTTTGTGTTAATGCTCAAGTTGGCAACCAAAGCGACCAAGATGTCGGTGTTGTTTGATACTCTGTGATTAAAATTATTTTTTTTAATCCTACATTAAATGGGCAATTCACAAGTCCATCGCAATTCACGGGTCACTAAGAACAAAAGTCAAGACCATGTTCAACAAAGAAAAAACAAGTTTGTGAACTTGGAATGACGTCCCAAAGTATATGACCTTTTGATTTATTGATTATCTTTGGAATCTTCACATAAATTATTTAAATTCAATCTTTCTTATCAATATAAAAAAAAAATTATTTTTGATTTTTTAGTTTATCTCATGTTTTTATTAGATCTTTGGAATTTAAAACATTTTTATTAGATCTTTCAAACTTAGTATCTGTTCTAATCAAATCTTTCACTCAAATTATCTAGTAATCTCATTTACAACAGGTTTATTCACATTATGTTTATTTATAGCAGGTTCAACAGCATAGTCAAAAACAGTTTCATTAAATTCAAATAGTTTAATCATATCATGTGTTATCCTCACATCTTTATTAACATCATTTAACTAGTCTTTCATTATATCAATCATAACCTTATGTTCTAAATAAAATTCGATAACTCTTGATTTAAAAATATTTATGCACATAGTATACGCATTTAAATCACTAATTAATGAAACAAATTTATTTGAGTGAAATACTTAATAAAAATGGATACCAAATTTAACCCAATAAAAACATTTTAAATTTTAAAAATCCATAACGAGACGAACTAAAAGAAAATAAAAATAAAATTTACTCCAAAAAAAAATTACACCCCCAAAACCCAAAAAATAGTGGTTTTTAATTGGAACCTCCCTCGGTGGAAACTAATGAGTAGCCCATGCAAAGAGAGAGGCCGTAAACCTCTATTTTCATTTTCATTTTGAAAAACATTATTACGTGAACCACATGATCACATCCATATTTTCAAGAATAAAGGTTTCTAAGTTCAAATTGTTCACTTTAATTCTCTTTGATTCTAAAATTTGGATGGCAAAAGTAAAAGATTGGAGATGATAAGATATGCTGCATTTAAAAAAAAAAAACTTATTTCACAATAAATAGTACTACTGTAAGCAACACTTTTAAGCACTCATCACCTAAATAGGGTGATTTGAGTAAATTTTTTACAGATTTAATCATGTGCTTATTTTTTAAATTTACAAAAATAAAAAACTTAACCAAACGGCTTATTATTATTTTTTGTGCAAATAAGCAATAATTAAAACTCCAATTGATAAGTGGTTTGGTAATTTTTTATTTTTTTTTTACAAATTTTAAAACTTAACCAAACCAATAACATCCAATTAAATTAAAACATTTTACTATTGCCTGAACATTAATTGTTGGTTAAACGTTAACCGAACCCTTACAATTTTAAGTTGAAGAAAAGTGAAACCAAACAAGTTGCAGCGTTGTTGTCAATTATCATGAGCAATCTAAGATACCAACATGCTTAAGCCTGAAGAAAAGCAAGTCAATTTATTAACACTTACTTCAATAATTTGAATAATTTTACCATAATTTTTATAAAAAAAAAACATCTCTTTTTCAACAAATTTGAAGAAGAAAAAAAACACATTTCTCAATTTTTTCAACATTAAGTTAGAAAAAATTATTGCTTTTCAAATTATGCTAAAATTATTCAAATTATTAAAAATAATAAAAATGAATTTTTTCACAAACGGACCCTAAGTCTTTCTTTGTTCCTGTATCGATATCCAAGTAGATTTACCAAGTGCATTAACTATTGGACATCATAAACAATCTTCTGCACTGCCCTATAGAGCGAGACCAGTTAAAATGTAAGTAGCAGATTTTCAAATTCTTTCTAATAAAAAAATCATCGTGAAAAATAAAATCAATAAAAAATTTAGGTAACTAAGTATTTGGGCTCTCAACCCAACTAATCTATGGATAAATACAACCATCTATATGACCAATTAAAACTCGGAATAAATTACACACATGTAATCCGAAAGAGTTATGTAAGGAATCGAATCCAAGCACTACGCTACCGGGACAGTTATCTTAACTCATCCTACAACTGAACTAACCCCTAGGGTTAAAACCAGAACATTATTAAGAAATACGATTTTCATATTCCCAATCACACCAATATTACAGATTGCAGGACTTTCAATACACAGGTACTTAAAGTGATCAGTGATATATACATGAGTATGCAAGATATACAAACAAAACTTCACAAATAAACAATCAACTCACAACTAAGAGCATGCTCCATGGACTATTCACTGACACACGAATCACCAAAACAATCATTTGGGTTGAGGAACAATCGAGTCCAAAATGCCAGTTATCTTTTTCTTTAGCTCTGGCTTGTTCGCTCCCACAAGCTTGTCAAGTTGTTGCCCATTTTTAAGGAAAAAGAAAGTGGGAGTCGCTTTAATATCCCATGAAGAGCTGAAATCCTGTATCACGCAAAAGCATAAAACTTGTCAATTCTGAGCATATTATGACATAGTCACATCAAAATATCAATTTACTTGATAATTTGAAATCAGTTTGTGCTGCTTATATAAATTTATTGTGCAGCACAGATCCAAGGGCACCATTTAAGAGTGGAACTCTAATTTCATTATCTCCTTAAGTATGCAAAATAATCACAGCACTCACAGTTAATTCGTCGACATCAACCAATAGGAACATTAGAGAAGGGTATTTCTCGGAGAGCTCTCTGTAAAACGGTGCAATTACTCTACAAGGACCACACCATGTGGCACTGAAGTTTGCAATCACCTGTCAAATAGCCAGATTCACTAATTAGATGATGCAGAAATAATATTCAACAATGAGCCAGCGAGTTCACAAGTGAACCTATATTTTATACAAATAAATGTTTGGAAGAGCCAGAAGCAACTTAACCGCATGCCAAAAAATAATAAAAAGGAAGGCAGGAAGCAGTGAGAGAACAAGGCCTATTACATTTGTGCTTACCAATGATATTGCTTATTACATGCCATAATGTGACTTATTTAATAAAACAAAATACCATGATATAAATTATCTAAAAAATATAGATACCGTAAAGTCAAATTATAGAAAACAGCACAATTCTTTACATGACTTTAACACAAGAATCAATTTAGAAACTTGTTCATCATGAAGATAACAGACCTAGGAGGCATATGTGCTGATAGACCTTTTCTGACCATGAAACTGACTTAGAAGTAGCTAGACAAAAGGAAATGAAATCCTTGACTACTAGTCAGATTATATTGCAAATTATTGGCAGGCTATTTCAAATTGTAAACAGTACAGAAACCAGTGACTAAACAATATTTTAATGATTGACCATCTCATGCTAAGGGAACCAGATGAGCTCGTATGGAAAACTTTTACGTGTGAGGCAATATGGACTGTTGAAAGATGATAATGAGACTCCGATATATTATTTACTATTGCTCTTTTCTTGCCTAAACGGTAAGTGTTAAAAAAGAGAAAAAAGAAAATAAAAAACTTACTATCTTGCCATCCCTACTTGCTTCTGACAACTTCTGATCCCAACTCTCCTTGGTGGTGATGAGATGTACATTCCCACCGGCAAAGTCAATGTGGTGATCAGAATCATCTCCATCATTTTTATGCTACAAGTATCATGAACACCATAACTTGATTATATAGCTTCACAAAGGTAAGAATGAAAACCCGAATAGATGCAAAAACCAAGTTTCAAAATTTTGAAAGACTATCGAGTAATCAAGCATAATGGGTTGTCCATTAAGTTTCCCAGTTGATATTAAAGCAAATTACAATTCTTTAAGACAAAGCAAAGGCAAAGGATGGAACCCTCACAAGATGAAAGTGATTCCATTGAATCCAAGTATGTGCACAACTAAATAACAATGAAGCTCAATTTCCTTATTCCTTCATAAGCATGAATGGACTTGTAACCTAAGCCAAAGAATTCAATCCAATAGCTAGATAAAATAACGTAAGCTAATCGAGCAACTGGACTGCAGTACGAAGCCTCCCAAGTATTTTTCATTACCTTTTCTTATTTTATATTCAATTTTCTTAGAGCATGTTATAGTTTAGGCAGAAAGTAGACAGAAAGTGATGTCGTAACAGGGAAATTAAAGATAGATGATCCAAATCACATGGGAACACTGAACCAAATCACATGAAACAGTAGTCCAAATCACATGGAACAATAGTACAAATCAAATGAACAATTCAAAACACAGAGTATGAAAATTGATAATTTAATCTGCATTATTTCATAAGCTGTTGAATAACAAATGAGAATCTCATATATATATGGAAAATCCTAACCTAAAGATAAAGACTAAATCCCAAGAAGATAAGAACAACAAATCAGATAACCATAAGAGATAAGCCTAATCCTAATTAAGGAAGCTAACTAAGATAATAATTCTTAATATTTTCAATTACATAGTTATTCTCATATCTCCCAATTCTTAGATTAAAATCCCTAATTCTATTCTTCCTCGTGTTCCCCATCATTCTCTACCACTTAGAAAGAACTCGACCTCGAGTTGAAAAATGTTCTAGTAGCAAGAGCTTCGAGGCGTGGAAAAACAAAGCATGATCATGAAAGTCTGTTAAAGCGAAAGCACTAGAAGGTGAAAAAATTCGCTGGAAATGTTTGTTGCCGAGGTACTTGAAATCAAGTAGGGAGGATAAACTCAATAGCAAGGGCATGTGGATCCACAAGAGCCTCACTTCTACAAGCAACTTTATCTTCCGTTTGAACTGTTTCAACCACCTCAATGTGCTCAGCAAAGTCAACTGCACAAGAAATTGGCTCAACTGGTGCAACCTCCACTGAATTATTTTTAGTCTCGTCGACTTCATCTTGGGTTGGAATTGGTTTATATTCTACAATATTCTCTTGTTGCTTTGCGAAGTCGTCCCCATCAGTGAGCTTTGAGTTATCAAGTTCGAGATTATCTTTCACTATCACAAAATCCAAGGGTTTGCACAATTCTTTACATTCTTTCACTGTTTCTTTAAATTCTTTCAGTAGGTGGATTAGCTTATCTCGAACTTGGGAGGAAGCAAACGGACTGGACTTCTGTTCTATCACAAGCTCATCGTAGGCATCATACCCATTATAACTTTCGGAAGCACGATCATACTCAACACAACCATGCTAAGCAGCTTTAAGAGCATAATAATAATTTTTATAAGCTACTCGTTCATCATCATAAATATAATCGCCAATACTATTCAAATCATGGACATATCGAGAACTAAGCTCATACTCATACGCATATTGGTTCTTCAATTCTTCAAGTCGTCTCTCAGCACGATAAACCCAATATTTAAGTTTTTCATACTCCGGGGAAGATAACGCCAACCATTCCTTATCGCTTTGGATTTCAAGTCATCCAATCGAGAGTAAGCACTGGACAATTGAGCTTGTAGGTTTCGAATATGAATTCCAGTACGATAAGACATAATAGTAAACTAAAAGAGCTCAAACATTTTTTCTCTGTTTTCTATTTTTTTTCCTTTTTTTGTTGTTTTTTCTACTCTTTTTATGTTTTTAGTTTGCAAGAAAAAAATTACAGATAATTATAGTAAAAAAATCAAATAAAGAAAACCTAGAATTTTTTTTCGAACTGGCTCGACTCGAGCTCAGCTTGACTCTCTGTTCATGGCTGGTGGCGGCGCAAACGCGTGACCGTGGTTGGTGGTGGAGGTTGGAGGTTGACAACAGACAGCAAAAGACGTGTTTGGCTACTGTACACAGGATTTTTCTGATGGTGTTTTTTTCTCAGAGGGGAACGAAATTAGGGCTCTGATACCACTTAATGCAGTACAGTAAAGAAGAATCGAAAAGAAACAGGGAAATTAAATATAGATGATCCAAATCACATGGATCTTCCCAAATCACATAGAATAGTAGTCCAAATCACATTGACAATTCAACACTAAATCAAAGAGTATGAAAATTGATAATTTAATCTGAATTCATTCATAAGCTGTTGAAAAACAAATGAGAATCCCATATATATATGGAAAATCCTAACCTAAAGATAAAGATTAAATTCTAAGAAGATAAGAGCAACAAATCAGATAACTATGAGAGATAAGCTTAATCCTAATTAAGGAAGCTAACTAAGATAATAATTCTTAATATTTTCAGTTACATGGTTATTCCCATATCCCCAAATTCTTGGATTAAAATCTTTAATTCTAATCTTCCTCGTGTTCCCTATCAGAAAGAGAGGGTGGCTGCAGAATACACAGTGACTTACTAACCCAATATGTAAGACATAATATGAAGATATTACAATTATAGCATTACACTCCTAACAGAGCACATACCATGTTTTCCAGTGCCAGTAATTTCTTATAAAATCTATCCTTTAGTCTTTCCATATTCCTCCTTTCCAGCGGTCACATTTTCATTTGAACTTACACCTCTGTTGTGGCTTGATCATCTTGACATCGTGTTTAAAACCTTCTGTGGAAGATTTTATGATAATTTAGATTGCTCATTCCCACTTAGCCGATTAAGACATTTACGTGAAGAAGAAGCTTGCCAGGAATTACTAGTATGACTTCTCATACTTTTTTCTGATTTTTTTTAAAGGAAAAATAAATTTTATTTCAATAATAAATTTAAGATACAAACCAGGAAACCCCATAGACCACTAGCAAGTCCGCAAAACCTAAAATAAACCATTGCAAAAACCCATCCTCTTGGCACAATACCCAGAAGAAAAACAAACCCCCTGCCAAAACCTGAAATATAAGCACCCAAAAAATACACCCCAAAACCATCCATTACAACAACCCACCCCCATTAAAAGATCTACAACCCACAGTAGAGTTGCTTGCAAACATCCACTCCCAAAACAAACCAGAATATTCAGCATCAAAGAACATTAAGATGTATGATTTCTCATACTAACTGCATCAGCTACTGAATATGATATAGACTTATGTTGGCCATCGTAAGAAGATCATTTATCTACAGTAATGAATAACTAAAATAATTTTTTTTGATAAGTAATGAATAACTACAATAATAGTGTAACAGCTCCTGCTTCCTTCACTCTTTTTTTTCTTTTCCTTTTTCTTTACAGCCAAAATAACATGTTAATTGATGAGCCTCCCAGTTCAACTTCAGCACATCAACAAAAAAAACTGGTAGATGCTCTAGGCAACTACAAATGCATCCTTAGCCGTTACCTTTGTCTTTGCTTTTATTTGGTGAATTATATATTTGATACTATCAAGTATTTTTATATTTGTTTGATAAAGTAAGCCATCATAGTTCTACATGCATCAGTGAGAAAATAAGGGTAGCAACAAGATCAAGATGCACAGTGATAGTCCAAATTAATCTGGTGATGTAATGAAGATTTATGACATTGTACTTATCTAATTCACTTTCAACCCAACATAAGGGCAAGGGGAAGGCCAAAACAAGCATGGATTGGACCACAGAGAAAATACATGACAGCTTGAAAATCTGACACAGGATATGGCATTAGGGGTGGAATGAGATGAGCCAAGCTGAACTTCTATTTATTCGAGCTCGGCTCAGCCCTAAAACTCATACTCAGATCCGGCGTGATGGCTGTTCATAGATCTCAGGATCAGCTCAGCTTGAATTCTTTTGATTGAGGACAATTATTTTGGGACATCTTAAAATGGAAATGAGGAAACGAAGGAGTATATTTATATATAAAATTCTATTTTTATACATTTAAAAATGCAACTATATATTTAAATAAAAAATTATTATTATTATTCAAGCTGAGGTCACGAACTAAACTTTTTATGTTTGAGCTCGGCTCGTTTAACAAAAACAAACCTAGTTCTAAACTCGAATTTCGAGCTTGAGTAACAAGTTGAGTTCAAGCAGTTCGCAAATAACTCGATTCATTGTCAATTCTATATGGCACCATATAAATCTGATTGAAAATAGGTTCAACACATTCATAAACTAAATAGGATTTGCCAATGAGGTCTTGGTTCAATGGTTAAGGCTGAGGTCTTGGGTCCTAAAGGTCCCAGGTTCGAGTGGTGTGTGTGTGTTTTACCAATAAAAAAAAAAACTAAATAGGATTTAAAAGTTTAAAAAAAAAAAAAACAGGATTTAAAAAGATTAATGATATGACTAGTGTTGTAACCTATTTTTTTGGAGAAGTTCCCGCATTTTCTTGGCAAGTCTAGAGCTGGTAAACTTTAATCACCGTGACAAATTGGATTCAGAATTTGATATATAAATCAAGGGAAACTTCCAATAGCAGCCTGCAGGATGATTGTTCCTCCTAAAACTGACAGTGAAACTCATATCTGCAGGCCATTTTGCTAAGACTCTTCATTTTAATTGAAGTACCCATGTCGGACAGTGACCCTCCAAATCAATGGAAACTTACATAAAACAAACGAATACCCATGCCAGGCACATACCCACATCCGACTCCCACGCCCGAGTTCAAGTAACATACACTGCAGGATCCCAACTGACAAGTGCATGATCTCTTATCAATGAAAGGGAGATTCTAAGTTGAATTTAAATATATACTACTTATTTATAAGCCACACAGGAACTCAACTAAAATGCCTTGTCCCCAGTCCCCAACAATTTTGAATCAGCTCAATGAATCCATTTCCTCTACATTCCAGTTTCCCAACTAACTGGGGATTGCTAGATGAATCCTCCCCTGGATCCACTATTTGCACAGCTCCACCAACAATGTTTTTGACATTACTCGAGTTTTAGAGTCCTCAACTCTTCATAGCACCTTCAACTTAAACCATATGACACCACGACAGCATAAAGCAATGAAAATAAAACATGACAAAAATTTAACTTTCAGAACATATTTTATAATCTGAGTAGTATACCCATTCCAAGATATACTATAGATATAGGAAAAGTAAATTCAGTTAGCAGAATGATCAAGTTATTGCTGAATATTGTAAAGCTGTAATTTCTTTTTTCTTGTGTTAATCTTAACAACAGAAAATCTGGTTCTACTTACCAAAACAAGAACAAAACTGAATCAGTAAATGAATCCAAGCTACAAAAGGTAAAATTATGAAATACCAAACAACAAGGCACACACAATGAGTTGCAGAGAGCAACAACCAATAGTATACCGGCAGGTGCAAAAAATAATTATCAAAAAAATAAATAAATAACAAAATAAAGATAAACTATTTTCTCCTTAAAAAGGATACACTATTCTCTCTTCCCCGAACCCCATTAAGAGTTTCGCACATATTGGAAAAATTAACTTGCCTTAGTCATGCACATTCCCATTCTGACGTCTAGAAATCCAAATTCCTAACCCTGGAAGCAGCAGTATCCCAGTACCCTGAGAATCCTAAAAAAAAAAAATCATCAATTTGATCAGATAACTAAAATTCAGGGGCTGAATATGCAAAGCCAACCGTGTAAGAATTCATTTTGTTCAAATACCAACAACAAAGCAGTTAATTTGTTCTACCATTCATTAAAAGTTCACAGTGACAGTTTCAACTCTCTACTGTTGACAAAAAATTTCAAAGAACATATAAGTGTAAAGTTGTGTTCCCATCTTAGCATTATGCTTGGAGAAAATAGATCAAAAAAATTAGAAACATTAATAGCACAATGAAAACAGCACGAAGATGGCAATTGGTATAATACTCAATTTTTACCACTTCCCCAACCCAACCCCACCCAAAATAATAATAATAATAAAGGGAGAGAAAAAGGAAATTATCTAAAACATCATGCCAACATTCAGATATAATTATTTCCATCTAAAATGCCAATATACTAAATTTCAGATTACGTTGAAAATGAAGCATTTAAGACCTCTATGATCCGAAAAGGGAAAAAGTTTAATATAACAAATCTAAGATCATTCAAAGCCCCCTCTAATAAAGGTAATAGAAGTACCTAAGTATTAATTCGTTAGCATATATGGTTTTCAAGCTTCTTTGAACAAAAAATAATGAAACTTCAGCTTCCAAAATTGATTAAAGTACATCCAAAATGCTCAATAAATCATGCTCACTTATTTGTAGAACTATTTTTTTCAGGTCCCAAACGAAATTTAACGCTTTCGCTCAATTCATTGGCAACCAAAAAAAATCTCCAAATCGTTCAAAAAGAAAAGGATTAACCTGTAAATCCTAAGCGACAAGAACAACGAAACACAAAGAAAAGTCTAATTAAAAACAGATAAATGACAAATGGTAGAAAATTACCTTCAGATTAGGCGCCAGATATATATGAGATGCGCAGATTTATCCAACATTACGAGGTGAGAACTCTCGTTTGGAATTTCAGAATAAAAACCCTAAACAGATAGCTACACGACAACGTTTAGGATCAGAGAAAAGTAGAGAACATTGAGGGACAAAGAATTTATGCTATAAAAAATGACACATCACCTTTGAAATATCAAACACTAAAATTTAACCAGATACCCTAAAAATATACTTAAATATATTTTGTTCCTTTTAAAATTGTAACATTTTAAATCTTGACATTTTAATTGTGCCAGTTTAAACTTTTAATTTCAAAAATTGTTACAATTTAAAGTTTTCATTAGTATTTTTAGAGATAAGACTTTTAGCTTGTACCCATTACACATTTGTTAAAACATTGATATGGATATGAAAAATAATTAAGAAAATAACAGTTTTTTACTTTTTATTCGTTTGTTAAAACAAGGTTACGAGCATAAAAATAATGTCCATTAAAAAATAAGTATTTTTTTTCATACCGTAAAACTCAAACCAAATTCAACCCACTTGTTTTCCACCTCAAACATTTCATTTAAATTGATAACAAAAATACTAAGCTAATTGACACTAAATTAAAATAAACTTGTTGAAAATTAATAATCATTAAATTAAAAACTTTTAAATAAATGATTCATTTTTTCAATTGAGCCGATATGTTATCTGAACTTGATAATTATGCTCTTTTGTAACTAATTAAGAAAATAAAATTATTTCGATTAATTCAATTAGTTAAAATAAATGATCAATTAAACCGAATTAACTATTTAATCAAACCATTTTGATTGTATTGGTTCCATTAATTCGGGTTTAATCATTTTTTTGACATTTTCACAAAAAAGATAATCCAAGAATTGACCGATGACAGCCCTTGTGTTCTCTATTAGCCAGTCGAAAAGAGCAACATCGGCATTTTTATATAGTAAAAAAAAAAAAAAACTGATCCCATACGCACCTGTTCACCAATCAAATAAACACCAGTGATCACAACCATCCGATTCCCATACGCATGATCAAAGACCTCTTCAAGCGTTTTCTAAATATTGTTTCGCAATGCTTTTACTTAAACGCAAAAAAGGGAGCCCTAGGGACAAAAAAATTCGTAACAGAATTTCACTGCATGCTCATTGGATTTGATTGATCAGTACGTATATGAATCACGTGTTTCCAATTTAATTCAACATTTGATTCGATATTGTTGAACCACTCATCTTTTCACGGCTGATTCAGATCTAAATAAATTTAATTACTACAAAATTCGAGTTGTCTTTGCCTGTAATCAAATGATCGATAATTTAGATTGTTTCATTTCATTTGGTGATAGGCGGATCTGATAGATTGTTGATTGTTCAAGCAAAGCGGATTTTGAGTCTAATAAGGGTTTGAGCTGAAACGGAAATGGAGGATGAGAAGAAGAAGAGGAACAAGAAAAAGAAAAACAAACAGACCAAAATGACAGTAGACGCTGCCATTGGCGGTGGAGAAACGGCCTCCGTGAATCAGAATCACGCGAGCAATGGGCGGAATCTTCAAAACAGTGTCGTGCAAGATGCCGAGGTGGATCTGAATGGGCCTCATCAGCTAAATGGAACAGAAAGCGTGAGTACAGTTAGGATTAGCCAACCTGGATCTAAGTGTTTAGAGAATAATCAGGTTTATTTTACTCAAGTTTTATTAATTTATGTATTTGCGTTTACATTGGAACATATGCTTGTGAAGACTGCTTGAATTTTTTACTTGCTTATGAGTTCCCATGTCGTGTAGTATGTGATATGCTATAGGTTTAAAGTTTTATGTATTGCTATAATTTTTATGCCACAAGTATACAACTAATGATTACTATTTGGCGATTATATCTATCTTTCTCAGCTAGTTCAAAGTGTTCATATATGTAAATTTGTCGCGCTTGTAAGTCTATCATGGCCAAGTATTAAAAGGGATTATTTATCTGATTGACCTGGTTATTCCTTGGAAGTCAATCCCTCAAGCAAGTTTTTTTTGTTGGATAAATTAAATTTTGTTTACCCAAAGCAAAAGAAAAACAAGCAGGAAACCTGCTACAAAGTAAAGCTAGAACAAAAGAGCCAAGACATTGTCCAGAATATTAGCAATATGAGGACTAATATTTATAATTCTATCTCTCACATCAGTTATAATAAGAGGCAAGACTTGATCAACACTTTGAAAAATTCTTTGATGCAGCCTGATATTCCGTTCTTGCCACAAACGATAAATGTAAGCATTCCATGCCAATTTGATGAGAGTAACAGCTGCACTTTTGCCTTTAAGATGCTGGATGTTCCAATCAAGTTCTAACTTCCAATCACCACAACCATTTCTTCTAATCATAGCCAAATCTAGGATTCTGGACAAGATCTGTTGAGAAAAGGGGCAGTTATAGAAAATATGATCTATGGATTCATCTGAGCTATAGCAAAGAAGACACAAAGGATCAACTACTATCCCCCAAGCTCTTATTCTAGATTTGGTTGCTAGTTTGTCAAGGATAGCAAGCCAGGAGATGAAAGCATGCTTAGGAATAGAGGAGGAAAACCAAAGGAGATGAGACCATTGCACCTTAGGTTTCCTACTTCTTAGAGCATTCCATGTGTGCTTAGTGTTGAACTTCCCACTTGGTGATGGAATCCAAGTAACTTTATCAGAATCTAGAGTTAAGTTACATTACTACATGCTGCTTGGATTTGTACAAGTGCCTCTGATCTAGCAGCTGGCCAAGCCCATTCAGAATTCTCGATCACTGCTGCAAACTTTGCTTGCAACTCAAAGATATCTAGGAGAGGACCAGCTACGTGCCAATTATCATGCCACAAAAATGTTTGCTGACCATTTCCCAGATGGTGCTTAAGAAGAGGCTTTGCTAGAGATCTCAGCTTAAGTAATTTGTTCCAAGTCCAGCTACAATCTGTTGGTACTTTTATAGTTATAAAACTTTTGCCTTTTAGGATATTTTTGCTAGTCCATGCCACCCAAAGAACTTGATTGAGCGAAGAAGAACCAAATACTCTTCAAGATACAAATTGAATTCCAGAGTTGAAGGCTTCTCAAACCCAACTCCCCTTCTGACTTGGGATAACACAAATCCACCCAACTTACTTTGGCACCAGTAGCTTTATCTGTAGTGCCCTTCCAGAGAAAAGCATTGCTAATTCTCTCAATCGCCTTGATTATTTTCTTAGGAAGAATAATCATTGAGCACCAGAAGTTTTGAATGCTAGAGAGCACAGAAGAAATGAGTTGAAGACTCCCTGCAAAAGAGAGATGCTTAACTGTACATGATGTAACTCTAGCAGTGAGCTTATCAATTAATAGCTGACAGTCCTTGGCACTTAAATCTTCCAGATATTAGAGGAACTTTCAAGCAAGTTGACCATGGAACCTCAGTTAATCTTCGTATGGAATTTAATCCTGTGCCATTCTATGATACCCTTGACTTCCTCCTCATGTTAGGATCATATTTCTCTTTTACTAAACTTTTCTTTGCTTAATGATTAAACCCTGTGAGATTATGGGGTATTGGGGACGATCTCCTTACTGTGCATGTTTATTACACTTAATCAGTTTGTTTAACATCCTGTATACAACTACAAGCTTCCTTGTTATGTTTTGTGTTTCTCTTTATCATGTATGTGTTCTGGTGGTAAATAAAAACTGTTGCTGAAGAAGTATGAGACAATGTGGGTGATCCACTTTGCAACTCCAAGGAATCTCAAAAATCTTATGTGTTGCTACCCAGTTTTTGGTTCTTTTAATGTCTGCCTGCTGACTTGTGTACTCTTCTCCAATATTTTTTTGGTACAGTCCCTCTTAGCTGAAGCTGAGAAACACAAGTTACTGCAAAGAGAGGTGAGAACTGCATTTCTCTTTCACATCTCATCTTTCAAGTATGTTACTGAGTTTCTCCTCTATTTTAAATTTTATTCTGAAGTGTAAACTAACTGAAGTTTTTTATTGCAGGCTACTTTAGAAGAGACAATCAAACAATTAAAAAATGAAAAAGATTCATACATACAGAAAGAGGTAATATAAATCTAATCTGATTGTGCAAATTGACCAGCAACTATTATGTGAACTTTTACTTATAGTTAGAAACTGTGGACATCTTTGGATCTGTTTTCTATTTTTTGTTCTCAAAAAAATGTTTTAGAAAACTATAGCAGAAAATGGTTTTATGTTGCTTTTTTTTTTTTTAACTAAAAACATGTTTAGGTAACTGTTGGCCTTAAAGCTTTGTTTATTTACTCTTCTTCTTATCTTCTCATGTTCTTTAAAAAATATTTCTAAAAGTAATTTTAGAAAACATCTTTCAAAAAAAAGCCCAGTTTGAAAACAGTTCTAAAAAATTGATTTATGAGAACAGTAACACAAAATATTATGGGTATTAGAGAACTATTTTTGTTTTTGAAAATAAAAATTGTTTTTCGGAAACACATATCAATCGCGCCCTATGACCTGATTTGAGTACAGGCATCGATGTGGGTACATGTTTGAGTATCGGATTCTTCTATTTTTTGTAAGTTTTCTATTGATTTGAAGGGTCCAAGAGCCATGCCCGTATTTTATGACATGTGTTTGGCACGGGTATGGTAAGGTAAAGTGAAGAATCTATGTAACATAGCTTAGACACGTGTCTGTGCGTATTTGCACATTGTTTTCCAATATGCGTTTTGGAATATCCTGTCTTTCGTTTGAAATTGATTGTGAAGCACAAAGTAATTCACTGTTTTTCTACAGGCTACTTTAGAAGAGACAATTAAACAATTACGAGACAAGATCAATTCACACATGCAGAAAGAGGTAATAAGAATTATTTCCTTGTGGACATAAGCATGTGAATGTTATTCGAACTTTTAGTAAGACAAGCCATTTTTTCTTTTTCTCTCCTGTAAATTATGTCAACTAATGTCTTATCTTCATTTTTCTGATATGAAGCAGGAATTAACTCAGTGTGTTGTTGTACAGGCTGCCTTAGAGGAGACAATCAAACAATTACGAAAAGAAAATGATCAGAAAGAGGTACTGATATAAAATTTAGCTGATTGTTCAGACTGATGGTAAAATACTTTGTGAACTCTTATTTAGGCAGAAGTTCCACCATAGTCCCCCTCCCAATTATGTTACATTTCATTGTGGAACAAAAACTAACTTGCAGTGTCTTATGTAGGTTATACTAGAAGAAACGGTCACACTATTAAAAAGTGAGAATGATTTGCTTGTACAGAAAGAGGTAATGTTGAGACTGACAAGAAAATTTATTTGCATAGTGAAATGTTTTGGTATTTTTCTTTCTTTCAGTTATGTTTCGAATTTCCTGTGTTTTAAACCTTCCTCCAACCCCCCATCACCTCAAGCTGAAGGACAAAGTAACTCACTGTGTTTTTTCAGGTTACTTTAGAAGAGACAATCATGCAATTACGAAACGAAAACAATCTACACATACAGAAAGAGGTAATATTAAATAATCTGATTGTCGGAACTAACAGGAAAATATTATATGATCTGTTATTTAATTGTGCTTTATTTTCCTTCAGTATTGCTTGTATATTTCTTCTAGATGTCTTTACGGGGTTGGCTAACTAACTGGATAATTTAAAGACTGGTTTAGAGATGAATATTATTGAATTACAAAGCAGAAAATATTTCTGGTTCTAGAAATAGGAAATATGAATTGGATGGTTGGGTTTATTGAAGTTTATAGTTTTTTATAACTTGAGAGCATTATATTATCTGTCTTATTCTAATATTTAGGCTTCTTGCAACTGTGCCAACTTTCTGTTTGCATGTTGAGAACTTGAACTCTGATATTTCAAGGATCTCTAGAAATCATTTGATGAATTGGGAATTTAATGTTATGTTACATGAAGGCTGGCTTGGAGGAGAAAATTAGTTCGTTTCTGGACGAAAGAGCCACTCTGGGTTTGAAAGAGGTAACATTCTGTTTTAAGTAAGTCTTGTAGTTACCAGATAATATAAAATTACTTTTTAATTCCCTTGATTGGGCGTAATGATTTCTTTTTTCCTTCACTTTTCTGTCTGGTTGTGTATGCATTTGGGATATTGCATTGTGCTTCCTAAAAAATATGGTTTGCAATGTTTAATCAACTTGTACAATGTCCAACAGGCAAGCTTAGAAGAAAAAATTAAACACCTAGAGAGGGACAAAGAGTCTTGGATTCTAATGGAGGTAATTACTTCCCTTATGTAATGTGTATTACCGTATCCCCCTCCCCCCTCTTTCTTCAGATAAAATTATTTGGTTAATTAACGAACTCCTTTTTTTATAAGGGTTTAATGGACTCAGAAGCAGATGCTACACTTATTTTTCATACATTGGTGATTTGATTTGTGGAGCATTTTTTAGACAATTTCTAGTCAACAGATCTTTCTTTCCCCTTTCAGAGGGAGGGGTGGAGGAATAATTTTTCTGATGTGTTATAAATGAAGATTTGTCTTAGTTTATTGTTTCATGGTTCTAGAGTATGTCGGCCTTATGGTGTATGTGGAAGCCTGAAGCAAAGAATACTAGTGTTATGGTGTATCATGTATGTGAAAGAAAAGGAAAAGTGAGGTCTTTAAGGGCAATGGACTAGGTTCCAATTCGATTCTAGACTTGGTGTTGGTGCCCCTTGTTAACGTGATCTCCATCTTGTTTTACATCTTTAGGGTGTGTTTGGATAAGAGAATTTTAGAGGTGATTCTAAAATTTATTGTGGTAAATTTCCCGTTTGGTGACCACAATGAAAGAAATTTTAAAATTCCCAAAGCATTTTACCTGAGGATTTAGGTGGAGTAAAATATCTAGTTCAAATTCCGCCTCTTTAGGCAGTTCTTGGCAATCTTCATGCATCTTACCCACTTTTCTTTCTCTTTCTCTCTCTCTCTCTCTCCTCATCCACTTATAAATCTTCGTCATTACTGCACAAAACCATTTTTTCCTGTTACCACCAAATTCTCTTCCCTCCTAAACTTCTGTCCAAGCATGGGTTCGGTGACCCTTTTGTCATTAGGAAACAGCGCACCTGACATTTTCGCGTCACTCACCATGGTTTGTGAAAGCCATGCCATTTGGATGTGATGTGATATTCTCGGTGGAGATGGTAATCTCGGCTTTTCGAGTTGCCATGCCAATCTGGATGTGGTGTGATATTCTCGGTGGAGACAGTTGTCTCGGCTTTTCTGGTTGGTTTTGTTGCGATTTATGCAACTTTGTTTGCGTTTCTATTCTTTGTATACTTGAATTGTGAGAATTTTTGGATGGTAGATGGTGGAGATGGTGAGATGGAAAGCGGTTTGATGGCTGCAAATTCTTGTGAAGGAGAAATTTGGTTTGTGTTTGTAATTTTGGTATTATTCCGACTTTTTTAGATGGATTAATTCCAAAATCCATAATTAATTTTGGTAGTTGACTCCATGTTCTTAAGTGATTGTTGCAGTGAATTCCATAATTAAATTGTCAACTTAATCCAAAGAAAAAATTTGACAATGCTGGGGTTTTGAAATGAAGGGGTTTTAATTCCCTTCATTTGAAAATTCTCAGAACTATAAGAATTCTCTATCCAAACACGTTGTTATTCGTTGCAGTGACAATCTTATATGTGTTTCTGATTGCGGATATACATAATCTTACAGAATGCAACCAAAGAAACAATTGCTAGCCTGAATGATGATATTACAAGACTACGGATGCAGGTACATAGCTTCATTTATTGTTCTAATGTACATGAAGGCTTAAATTCTAGTAATTAATTGGACTAAGGTTTATCTGCCAAGCTGGTATCCTACTTTGCTTGGTCACTTTGGTACACTTTTTCTAAGTTAATGGTCAGTCGATTGCATGCCTCTCTTAAAGTGTGGTGATTGCTAAATCATCAGTTGTTGCATATGATATGGGAAATTCTATAGCATAATTCTGTATTTGTTCTGATGAGGAAATTAAAACAAAGCCTGGCAGGTTGTGGAGTTGGATGAATCCAGGAACAGTTTCTCACAAGAAAACCAACAGCTGATGGGAAATGTAGCTAGTCTGCAGTTACAGCTTCAAAACCTTGAGAAGAGCATTTCCTCTGCTCACTCACCAGATGAAGTTAGCAAGGTTTGCTTCTTGTGATTCTTTTTTATCCTTGCCATTTGAAGTTAATAAATATGGCTCATAGTAAGTTCTGCTAGATTTGTCATATATAGGATTTGTGTGTCTGCCACCCTATTTTTGGTCATTGGCACACAGTTAAAGCATTCATGTTGGAAATTTCTTGTGCAATAGATTGGCTTACGAGTTTTGGTGATGTAGTGAATTGCTAAGACAAAAAATATGCACTAAGTAACAATTATTTTAGTCATGTGTCACACACCCCCAGTTTTTTTTCTTTTGGTAAGTAAAAAGTTACATACCCACAGTTTTAGGCAGCAAAGAATTTGTTCTGTATTCTTTACTGTTTAGCATTTGAAGGCCGTTTCTTTTCATGTTGACATTTCTGACAAATTGGTCGTAAAAAAATCAAACGGCTTGCTTGTGTTTAATATAATGGTTCTTATAAACAGGAGGCCCTGAACTCTCAGATTGAAGCAGCATGTGCTCTGGTCGAGAAGCTGATCACAGAAAATGCTGAGCTTGTTGAGAAGGTACTTAACGTCCTCCTTTTTATGTTGCCGTTGATAGTATTTGCAAGTTCTTTTGTTGCTAATGGTTTTCTAAGTCTTCTTTGGTAGGTGACTGTCACAATTTAAACAGTAATCTATTCTTATACAATGAATTCTTGGAGGGAATATATTTAATGTGTTATGACATTGGTTTTCAGGTGAATGAGTTGTGTATTAAGCTTGACCAGCAAAGCATGTCAGGTATGCCTTCTTCAGCCACTGTAAATGATCCACTGGTTGGGGCTGCTGAGACTATGAGGGTTGCTGATCTCATCTCTATATCAAGTGAGACTATGTCTGTACCAGGCCTCAATTTGGAGTCCCTAGAGGATGTACCCATCCAAGATGAGAAAATTAATGGTGGTTTTAACAATGTGGAGCCTGCTGCTGTAACCCCAAACTCTTCTGAAGCTGGATATGGAGAAATTGTGCAGATTCCGTTAGATGATAATGAAGTTCGGGATTTGGAGTCACAGGCTGTTCAGAGCGACAAAGAAGCGGCTCTGCCGCTTTCGGATGCTCCACTAATTGGAGCTCCTTTCCGGTTTATGTCATTTGTTGCTAAATATGTTAGTGGTGCGGATTTGGTAGACAAGAATTCTTTGAACTCAAGGTCTTAGCTTAGCTGTGTTAGAATCTATTTTTTTTTTCTTGATTTGGAATCTAATGTTTTTTTTGTATACAATTAAAGATGGGCGTAATTGGGCCACTTACATTGTTTTATTCTCGGAAAATGTAAGCTACTTGGAGGAGGGATAACCTGCTGAGATCTAAATACCGGTGAATTAGATATTTTGATGACATTAATTATCGCTACTCAAATGAATCCGTGTTCTCTTTTTTTTATTTTACCTTGACGCTTGGATGTTAGGGTTACTCTCCATGGCAATGTTTGGAAAGGTATTAAAATTGATACATGTTGATTAAAGGTACAGTTGCATTGGTTGGTTAAGTCAACTCTAGCTCAATTTATGAAATGGTTATCTCAACTCGAATTAACGAGCTATATAAATTTTAACTCTAATCTAACTATTAAATATTAAATATTACAAATACATTTTTAAAAAATCAAAACTTAACATAATCAAATTTTAATATATTTTGAGCATTCAAATTCCAAAGGTTTCATACTTTCAAATCACTACTTAGTAATATTGATTATATAAATAAATTTGAACATATGAATTACGAGATGAATTAATATTGACAAAAACTTCAATCATAATTCAACAAACATTTAGTTTAGATGGATATTTTTTCATTTTAATCCAACTCAATCTTAAAAGATCAAATTTGTCTAACATCTTGATTGGGTTGGACTAGCCCGTCCAAGTTGAACCATAAATTTTTAACCAAATATGATACTCCATTTAAGATCATTTTGTTAGTCAGATGCAGACAACTATATGTGAATGATCCTCCTAAACAGACCATTTAATCTGAATTGGCCTTAAAAGTATGAGACAGTGTGATCATGATTCTAGCAAATTGAGTGACTAGGTAAGAAGATTTCTTTTCCAGGATATGTTATGCATTTACAAATCTATTGTTACAATTCATTAATGGAAGAGGAGAATAACACACAACGAAAATTTTCAACGAAAATATACCGTTGGGAAACAGCTTTGTTACAATAATCAAGAGAGGAAAAGAAACAATAATCATTAAAATTTTGTTGCAACTGAATAATCCTAAAAAAAATCACACAAGTGGACACTTTTACTGTTAGAAAGGACTCGCATGTGGATGGCCTCTGATCTTCTTCTTCTTCTGTTTAACATTTTTGTTAAATAGCCTAACAACATGCAGTACATAAAATCTTATTCTGGAATTGGCTCAAACAGAACTCTTATATAAAACCAACTATATATGGACATCATGGACGAATCAATTATGGGGTTTCAGTATTCGAATCCTTGGACTTTTTCTCCTCTGATGATGGCCTATTATCGGAATCAGATGGCCGAATTTCCTCAATCATCCTAACAACTTCCTCAATCATAGGTCTCATGTCTGGAACCTTGGCCACACACGCCATTGCTATCTGAAGCATCTGCACCATCTCTTCTTCGATATTCTGATATCTCATTAACTCCACATCAAACACCTCGGCAGTCCATTCCTCTCGAACAACGGACTGGACCCACCTTGGAAGGTCTACCACATCATCATGCCCAGTTGATTGGGCTGGTGCTTTGCCTGTTAGCATCTCTAGGAGGAATACACCAAAACTGTAGACATCAGATTTTTTAGTGTATTTTCGAGTTTCAATCACCTCAGGAGCTTGGTATCCTGCACTTCTAGATGGGACAGTTGGGTAACTCATCAGGGGAGTTAGGCCAAAATCAGATATGCAGCCATGGAGGTCTTCGGTGAGGAGGACATTGGATGACTTGATGTTGCCATGGATGAATTTCCCTCCAGCAGAGTGAATATGAGCAATGCCTCTTGCAGCTCCAAGGGAAATCTTTACTCTGGATTCCCAGTCTAATGGAGTTCGTCCAGTTCCCCCGCTTCCTGTAATCATATGAAAAATTAAGAATAATGACAAGGGGGAGGAATCAATAAGAGCTCAAAATGTCTTCGTCTAAGAACTAGATAAATCCACTTGTTCAGTAGCAAGGTACAGTTCAACTGAGATTATTTGCACATAATTTTCTACATAACTATGATGAAACCTCTCAGTACATAAGATTTACAGTGTTTATTTTTTTATGTTTAATTGCTAAAGAAGCTAATTATGGGAAATATTTTCTTTGCTAATTTAGGCAATAGGAAATAAACAAAGCAACACAATTGGATGAAGCATACCGTGCAATAATGTGGAAAAGCTACCAGCTGAAAAGTAGTCATAAACTAGGAGCTTCTCGTCCTTGGAATAGTAATATGCACGAAGAGGCACTACATTTTCGTGCCGACCAACCCTCCCCACAGTTTCCATTTGCTGTTCGAATTCCCTTTTCCCAACCACCAGTTCTTTCATCCTCTTCACAACAACCGTAGTTCCCTCCTCCAAGATGGCCTTGTAGGTTGTCCCATAGCTTCCCTTTCCTA
Source organism: Bretschneidera sinensis (assembly GCA_023935145.1). NCBI lineage: Eukaryota > Viridiplantae > Streptophyta > Magnoliopsida > Brassicales > Akaniaceae > Bretschneidera > Bretschneidera sinensis. Next base: position 142,950,971 of record CM043697.1, read on the forward strand.
GCACTTCAGCTGAGGCTCTAAGTAAGTCCTCAAGATCAAAATTATATGAACACCCTTCAAAGAAAACCAACTTGTTCTTCTCAGCCTCTTGCACCCCACTCCCAAAGTCCTCCTTAGGCTTCTCGCTCCTTTTACCTTTCCCTTTTGGTACAGCAGTACTTTCACTATCTTTTTTCTTTAAACAGCAAAGCACTATAAGAAGGAGTAAAAAGAACAGCACGGCGGAGCCCCCAAGTACAATGGCAATAATAGCTCCAGTACTTTGAATCCTTTTAAAGCCATTTCTTGTTTTTTCAGGGACTGCTGGAGCAGGTGGTAAGTAAGAGGGAGAAGGAGAAGGCGAGGGGGTAATCTTAGAGCAGTGGTTCAGTGGTGGACCACATAACATATAGTTCCCTTCAAAGGAGGAAGGAGGGAACTTCTGGAGGGCAAATGGAATCGAACCGTTCAGGTGGTTGTCACTAAAATTCAAATGCCTAAGCTTTGGAAGATCTATATCAGGGATGAATCCTGAGAGGGAATTGTTCTGCAGGCTTAAACCAGTAAGGTGAGTTAAATTTTGAATAGCAGCTGGGATATTGCCGGTGAAGGAGTTGAAGGAGAGATCAAGAAAGATAAGTTGGGGAGAGAGAGAGGAAGGGATATTACCTGAAAAATTGTTGTTTTGAAGGTATATGTAGCGGAGGGAAGGAAGGGAGGATATATCAGATGGAAGATTCCCACTGAGGTGGTTGGACCTAAGGCTAAGAATCATGAGAGCATCTAGCTTCCCAAGTGTGTTGGCTGGTATTGGCCCATACAGTCCAACACCAGGAAGGCGGACGGCAAGCACACGAGTGCCATCCTGGGTGCAAGTGATGCCAACCCAAGAAGTGCAGATTGGGTTAGAGGACTTCCAATTGAGTTTCCGGACATGAGGAACTAGGGCAGCAAAGTCAAGTAAGGCTTGCTTGTCTGAATTTAGATCAGCAATTGTTTGGGGAATGAAAAACAGGAGTAAAAAGGAAAGTAATGCTCCAAAAGTGGATTTCAACTTCATAGTGTTCTTGGTGATAGTCTCAGCAATTTACTTGTGCCCCTGGCAACATAGCAAAGGTTTCAGAATTACATCTGTTCATTTTTTCTATCCTCACACCCAGAAACTAGTAGCTAACCATATTGGAAAAAGAAACAGAAATTATTTTTCATGTTTTAAAGCAGCAGGTAGAATTTATGGAACACTTAATAACCACATAATCAAAGATTCAAAAGAGGGGGGAGGCATGAAATTTGTGGAAAATAAGGAGAAAACAGGGATAAGTGAAAGCCAACAGACAAAATTAATCAACAACTGCCTAAAAAAGGTTAATCAGATCTAAGTCACTCCCCCTACCAGCGGCCTACTAAAAAGAGGAGGGAAAAGAATGGACACAACGCCTTTGCATTCAGTAAATAATTTCCTGGGAAAACAATGTTGCTTATGATCTTTAATGAAAAGTGTACCTTCTCTTAACAACAACTGAGTTTTGAAAAGGAAAAAAAGGTTTTGGAGGGTAGGGAGGTATAAGGCTGGAACCATCTAAAACGTCTATATACTCCTTTGTATTAGAAAAGAATGATCATGTTTTAATTAAATTCTGATTGAGATACATAATCCTCCTTAGTTTTTGGCTTAGGTCCTACTAAGTAAAAGGGAGCCAGAGTAGGTATATATTCTCCCAACACTGATAAATCAGTAAACAACATGGTAAACTTGACACCTTGCTTGAGTAGCCTTTCGTTAATAAAGAAACTAACAGCACCGGATGCCTCAAATATACTTTTGGAACGCAGATATAAAACATAGCAGGAATAAAGAGTTTGTACTTTAGATAATATTGACTAATATTATCTAAAGTGAAATCATTATAATGAAAGAGAGAGAGATTCAAAAGCATAATCTTTTTCCGATAAAGAGAAAGCAAAAGCATTACTCTGTTCAGCTTTTTTTTTTTCAAGTTTATCTCTGTCATGGTCAAAAGGAGTTTGAAAACTTATGCATGCAATGAAACTAGAAATGAAAACGCAATTTAGTGAGCAGAAATACCGAAATATAAACCTCTAAAAGGGAAAAAAAAAAACGAATTTTATGGTAAGGTCATTAATTGAAACATAGACACACACATGCACAATGAAAATAGGAATTTAGAAGTGAAAAATTTTCTGGGTAGGAGTTTTCTTCGGACATCCAAATAGAGAATACAAATGGCTAGTCAATTCCAGTTTTAATAAATTATTGGGGCAATTAAGCATTTGAGATGTATCATCTTCTCAGTGGATATTGATGGAACGCATGTGTTTTGTTTGTCACTTTACGTGACATCTTATCAATTAAATACTCCTACCTCATACCTATCAGCTAAAGACCAAACATATATAGCCATTTCGCCTGATGTATGAGTTTTTTTTTTAGTTTAAAGCAAAAACGGAATCATGACATTGCATGAGAAAGATGTAATGGAATTTCAAGCCTGAATGCATAATTGGAATTTCAAGTGGTGTTTTAAAATCCATGGTGTATACGTATTCACGTCCACTAAAACTTAAAAAATGCTACATAGATCCAGTTCTCCAGTGAAGAAAGTACCAATTTGTAAAAACATTTAAGAATTGAGTAAAAGATCCTGCCTGACATTAGCTTTGAAAGAATTAAAGCAGAGGAAAATAGTAGACATGGCTATTCTACTCTCAAGAAATGGAAAAAAGCACATTTCAAGTATGAGCAAAAGGGTACTTATTTACTGAGACCCAACTTTTTTATATAAAAAAAAAAACAGTAAAATTGCAATAATTATTGTCCTTTTGTTTCATTTTCCTCCCGTTTCTTAGCGACCAAACAGAGAAGCTTTCAGTTGAAACAACTAAACTACTATCTCATGACTTCTTAAAAAAAAAAAACTCACATTGTGTTCCTAAAATCATGAAATCCTAAAAAAAACACGAAAAATAAAGGTTTTCTAGATCTACAAACACCTAGAAGCCGAAGCATAATTAACCAGAAACGTAGCAAATTACTCATATGAACAAAGCAATTAGAGAGATAGATAGAGAGGTAATACCTTTCGAGGCTCCACCATTAGATTAAAGCTCAAGCTGATGTGAAATGGAAAGCTTCAAATACAGCAAACAAGATGCTAAACTAAAAACACAGAGAGAGAGACTGAGACTTGACTGTGAACTTCTCTTTCTTTCTTGGATACCCTTTTTTTAACGGCATTTCTTCAAGAATACGCAGGCTAAAAGGACTAAAAAGAGTAATGGGTTAGGAATTGTTTTTCAGATTCGCCGAACAACGTTCCAATTTGAAGCTTCTTTGCGAAGCAAACGCAGTGTAGAAACTGTAAAAACGCAGATCTCGATGATACTGGTGCCTTATTCTTCTCCTTAGATTCCATTGGGAGCGTTAAAGTTAAAAGGTAACTAACCACCACGCACTTGTTGAAGCTCCTAACTGCATTTTGCTGGGCTGTTAACTCATGCTGAAAATTAGAGCTGGAGATGGAAAAAAAAAATATATTTAAGTAACTAAGAGCTTTTTTTTTTTTTTTGAGTTCTAAGAAAATTTATTTTAATTATAAATTTTTTTTTTAAATCGAGTGTGAAATCAATATTTTATATTAATATTTTCTAAATTCAATATTAATGATGACGTTATTAATGAAATTTTTTTAAATTATTAATAAAATTTCCAATAAATTTAAAATTAACGTTCAAAACTCGATCTAACACGTATTTTTGCCGGCATATTTTCTATTTTCCTTATCGGGCTATCTAGGTGTCTGTTACGAGTGGGCCCCATTTATTAGGTTATTCATTGTATGGAAGCTCTAGAACCTAGGACTACTAGGCGAGTCAGTTTGCGGCCAAGACGTGTTTTTTTTATAAAAAAAAAATCAAATTACGTTATACAAATATCATAATATAAAAAATTTATAATATTTGAGCACGTAATAATTATTACGAATTTGTTTAAAATAAATTAGTTTAAAGTAATTTTCTGTTAAGGTGATTTTTTGTTTTGAATAGCATTAAATGTTGGTTTGACTTTACAAATTTATTTTGGTCCAATTAACAAATGCATTAAGGTGTAGTTAACTAAATAAGGTATTTATGTTACCTTATTGCAAAATTTGACTTGAATCTAAAATTATGTTTAATTATAAAAAATACTTCGTAGTTGACTATATTTTTAAAAAATACTTCGAAGTTTTTTTGAACAAAAATTACCTCGTGGTTAACTCAATTTTTAAAAAATACCACGTTTTATGTTTCTGTTAACAAAAAATACATTGTTGTTGACTAACAGAAATATGCTACATGTTATTTTTTACCAAAAAAAACTCAATGGTCTTTTTTGAAAATGAAGTCAACCACAGAGTATTTTTTATCACAAAAAAATCTCAGAGTTTTTCTTGATGATATAATCGACCACAATGTATTTTTTGTAATTAAACCTTAAAATTATACTTTTATGTATAATTTATATATATACTTATAAATGAAAGTTATATTTAGAACAATATTTAAATTTAAATGTAATTCTAAAAGAGTTCGGTCAACAACTAAAGAGTTCTTATAGACACTTCTTAACAATACAATAACAAATACTCTATTTGTCTCGTATATATTGGTAAGTATTTTATTTTGAAATATCTCATATTGCTTATTCATTTTTAAAAGTCAAAATTCAATTTTAGTTAAGTTTTTTAAATTATTCTAAAATTTAGATTTTCTAGATAATTTTACTGTAAAATCTAGGCATTAAATAAAGGTATTTTTGTAAAGTATGTTATAATCTAATGAATTGTAACATTAATTATTATGTATCTTTAAAAAAATAAAATTTCCATACATAGCAATATATATGGAACGAAAATAGAACATTTTTTTGTTTTGATAAAACCAAATGAAGATTTTTAACCATTCATTTAATACGATAGTCAACTTTTTTTTAAAACAAAATTACCTTTAACAATTTTTTTAGAATTTCTATTTCATGCATTCTAAATAATGTATAGAAATTGATTTAAATGTATTTAAATTAATAAATTTAAACAATTTTTACTTTAAATTTACTGATTTAAGTACGAATTTTCATACATCACTTTTATCTTCTTTGTATTTTTTATACCAATTCATTCTTTGGTCATCGTCCAATTCTTTCTAATATAAAACCACTTTAGAGCTCTTGAATTAGTTCTGCAAACGTCCGCATCAAAATGGAGTTTACGATGAGTTACTTATGTCATAAATCACTCATGACACTATGTTACATAAGAATTTTTTCTTTGAATAGATGGTGTAAAAAAAAAACAAATTAATGATGAGTGAAGCTTTATCTTTTTGAATTATGATGTTAAGAAGTTATCACGGAATCGAAAGATTTTACTAATAATCATTGAAAAATATAGTAGTAATTAAATATTTTTTTAATTAATTTTATTTAATTATTACTACATTTTTTTTATAATTATTAATAAATTTTTTTGATTATATGATAACTCCACATAATTGGTTCCTTTGAAAAAAGGGCTCTTATTATTGTTTTTTTCTTCATGAAGTAAAGTTACCTTAAAAAATTATTTGAAGAAAACCTCACTACTGTAAAGTAAAATGTATTTGTAGTATTTTTTATTTTATTCATTTTAAACACTCTATCACAACACACGAAAAGATAATATATTTTAGTAGTAAGAGCAGTTTTTTTTTTTTTTTTTTTTTTTATTTCGTCACTTATCACACTGTGGGAAATATGACAATAATGAAATAGGAGTAAAACTTCTTTCTAGTGTTTCCCGTTAGAAGAAGAATACGAAAGGTTTTTGACAAATGCTCTTAAGACGCCGGTTGACCAAGCTCAAATATAATAAAATCAAAACAGTATTTAACGCTACTGAAAATAAAGTTATCCATTGCATTTTAATATATCTTTTAAGGCATAAATCATTATTATAAATGATATTCATCCATATATTTAAAAAAAAAATTCAAATTATTTGATAGGATCTTAATTCAAAAAAGAAACCATTTTATAAGTTAAAAAAAACTTAGAGGACCGGTTAATCAAACCCAAATATAATAAAGTCAAAACAATATTTAATGCACAAATTAGATAAAAAGTCATTTATCGTATCCTAAATTATGTCTTTTTATATACTCAACACTATCACGTAATTCATATAAATCGAGAGAATTTACTGATATATAATTTATGACATTTTAAAATAGATAAAAATAAAAAAAATATAACTTTTATACCTCAAAATTTTGGTATTAATTTTTTACCACCGAATCGAAGCTTTGATGACTTCAACGATAAAAATGTCATTATCTCATTTTTTATTTTTTTAATAAAAAAATGAATTCAAGTAGAAAGTGATCTCATTCATATGCATTCAAATGTCTAAAAGTAATGCAAAATAACTAATGTTAGCGAAAATTCAATTGTGTGAGTGTGATGGGGCCTTATCAAAAGTATAGACAATGATTGAATTTTTTGGGTAAAAGTCTTGCGGTGTTCTATATATGGATTAAGACAACCATAGTAGAACATTATCTTATTTCTAGAGATGCTGGGCAAGTCATCTAACCTATTTCTTTCGTGAATTAATTTAAAATCTATGTTTATTTTTTTATTAGCTAAACCTCTGTTTCAAATCCATGCCTTAACCACCTCAACCAACATTAGTTGACTAACATCAAACATAAAGCCCCTTTTGACATTAATTCTTTTATATCCATAACCTTTCTTGATTTTTTTTTTTTTTTATTTAACATGGTCACCTTTCTATTTAAATTTCTTATGTTCCATTCTCTTCTTTTTTTCACCTTAGGCAGGATATTGTTATCATGCTTTAGTTAAAACATATTTAAGGCACAAAAAAGTTGAAAAGACATTGACTTTGTGTCCCCAAAACTCTTTTTTTCCCGTTTTCTATACTCATTCCCTTCTATAGAACTTAAAACACCTTTATCTTTGATGTTTCAAACCATTGGGCCCTTTAGCCCTATAGCATTCGCTGCAATATAGGCTCATACAACTCCATCGAGTTGACATTGGGACTGGGACTCAGGTGTTACCCACAATAATGGCTTGGGCGACCTGGCTTTTATATACCCAATTCAAATAGGAATAATGAAATGGGCTGGGCCGATTTGACCACAAAAAAATAAATCAAAATTATTTTGTTCATTTCAGTTGATGGAACCAATCACACTGGTTCCCACTTCATTGACAAATAGGATTCGTTTAAAAACAAGTTTCCCCCTCCCCCTGAAGAGCACATCCAAAAGCTTGTTGTATTGGAATACCTACGCCACGCATGAGCGCTACAATAACCTGGAAGAGAGGTAGATTTCCTGTAAAAATGCTACTTATAATGTTTTTCCTCACTTCAAGTCCACAATGCAAATAATAGAACAATAACAATAGAATCGTTGACTTCTGCCCAAAACAGACTGCTTCTTGACTCTCCGTTTTAGGGATAAATTGACAGATTCCATTCTTTCACGAAGTAATTAAATAATTTAGCCTAAATTATAATTTAAAAATAAATAAATAGGACATGACAAAAAAGTACCCAATTCTCAGGTGTCATAATGGGTCGAAAGGTTCAGGCAGAGGCTCAAATCCATTGTCAAAGATGGGTCCGTAATCGGATTTGTCATCAATGCTATGCAGCCAGTTAGTGTTCTTCAAGTCCTCTTTGAGCAATAGCGCATCATATCGGGAGCTCTCATAGATGTCCAATTCACTCAATTTTGCAGAATATCTTCCATCATTTGCCTCACTTCCATTTTGTACATGTCTGCTAATACTGCTTCCATTATCTGAAATGTCTCCACTCTGCGGGCTTACATTACTGTTGATGGATTCTGTAGCACTCAAAGCACGAACAGATTGGATTTTGGAAGTGGCAGATCGAACGCTCTGAGGGAAGAGGGTAGTGCTTGAAAGTGAGCGAATGCTTCCCGTGCCATTTCTTATATCCTATATCAGAGTAGCCATATTGTTAGAAAATACGAAACCTTGTCAGGAAGACATTTAAGTTTAGTTTGAAACTTGAAAGTGACCTAACACGATGATCTCTCTTATTAATGCAGGAGGAAAATCTTACCAGGCTACCACCATCTCTTCCAACTGTGACAACTACCACACATGCCAAAAAGGTCCAACCTCCCACTTGACAAGTCTAAGTTAAATTGGTTTACGCTTTGCACCCAAAAGCTATTCTAAATAAACTTTTGGATCAATATCCAGTGAAATGAGAAAATAAAAAAGAAGTCCAAATCTTTTGTAGTGAAATTGGTGTAGCACACAGTTTTTAATAACTTTATTTGAATTTCATTGTGGTCTCATTAAATCTCTTAAGTTAAGGAACCATATCTACCTATTAAATCAATGTATGACTAATACTACAATTTCACTACAGAAGGTTAGGACTCCTAAAAAAGCTAATGTTGCAAATATCAATGCCACAAAGATAACCCATATATGAACAGATGCTCTGCCTTAGTATAATAGATGAATTAGTATGTGCTGACAGGACCTGACAAAAGGTCTTGAACTGTTGAAATGCAAACGCATAAAACCTACTAAACCATTTATCACGACACAGAGGGAAAACGCATACCATATGCCTGATAGCCATATCTAGTGATTTTTTGGAGATTGTCCTCCCAAATCCAGTGCTCTCTGTTGCAGTTGAAGATTTCAGAGGTTTCCGCGTTGTTAAATCTAAGACATGTGAGGCCTTCCGCGATTCAGGTCCATCAGAAACATGCCCATTTGTATGCACACGACCCCTTCCAGGGGGCTCTGTGAGCCTGCCTCTTGTGACAATGGGAGAGGAGTGTCTTCTTGTCATATTTACAGGGCCTGTGGTTTCTGGGCTCCCCTTCGCTGTGATAGCAGCACCAGGCCGGGATCTACCAGCAGAAACTGGCCTGTCTGGCAAAGTTGTTCTAAGGTTTGGTGGTGTCTCAAGAGGAAAATCAGGGGGAACAATTGGTTGTTGTGAGGGCCGGACTCGAGGGCTCGGGGAGCTTGGTCGAGATGCTGGAGCCGGAGAGCGCCCATTTGAAAGGACACGCCCAGCTGAAGCTGTAGAACCTGATGTCAGAGATACAGAAGGTACTGGATTCCGACGAGTGGGAGTTGATGGACGAGAATTTGATCGAGCAGCTGCTGGATTCAAGTTTGCATGAATTTGTGGCCTAGAACTTGGAGTCGATGGCCTTGAATTTTGGGATGGTCGAGTCCTGTCAATGGAAGAACTGGTAGAGACTGGACGGACTTTCGAAGGAGTTGAGGGACGAGATAGTGTTGGACGGGAAGAAGGGGTGGAAGGTCTTGCTGTAGATGGAGAACGGGTAACAGGGGAAGACGGTCTAATGTAAGATGAGACTGAAGTTGAGCTTGTAGTGAGGATTGAAGAGGATCTGTTTGAGGAATAGGTGCTATATTGTGAAGTAGAAATGGAAGGGCGAGTCACTGAACTGCTTCTAGTTGGTCTTGAGGAATGGTTGCTCTCTGACTGTGAAACTGAAAGCTGAAGCCAAGAGAATCCTGAAGTTAACATTCATAATTACAGACAGTGGCAGAGCCACATTGCACTATGGAGAGGGCCATGGCCCTCACAAAGGTGAAAATGTTTCAAGTTGACCCCCCCACCCAACAAAAGATGATAATTTTTTAGTAAGTCAAATTACATAGGTGTCAAAATTAAAATCTCATAAGTAGTAATTTTGTAAAGTTACAAAGTAACGAAACAAGGTGAAATTGAAATCAATTTTCTTTAAATTTTCATCATTTTAAACATTCTTATCAAAATATGATTAAGCTTCCACTTAAATTATTGTAAAGACTAGTTACTTGCTATAATCTAAAAATCCAACTATTTTCTCTTTAACTTTTTTTTCTCTCTCTAGTTTTTTAGCTTCTCATGGACAAAAGAACAATTTGTACTTCTAAATTTTCCACTTTTACCTTCCAACTTTCCCCTCTAGAAACAATCTCCAATAGGTAAGTTCATATTTCTTTTATTGGATTAGTTGGTTGATAGGTTGTTATTCTTAAACCCTATCATAAATAATACTCCATATAAAATGAACTAAACAGGTGGTTCGTCTATTTATTAGTCTTTGTACTCCTTGTGGAGTTTGTTTTCTTAGTGAGGGGTAAGGTTTATGTCCCCCTCTTTATTTGTTCTACCATTTTTAATTTTAATAAACGGATAGGGGTTTGCCAAACCCCCCACAAGTGGCTTTTTTTAAAAAAAAGTTACTGATTTTTCAAATGAATTTATAGCCATGAAGATACGTTAATCATAAAACGTGCATCACAAGAGTTTTTTTCAAAGCCACATTCAGTACGGTTTATTCAATTATGATTTGATAATCAAAACTTAAATATTTAAGTTCTTTCTAGTTCCAACTTGGGACATATTCATCATAAGAAATTTTGAATGTATAACGTTTTCCAATAGAAGGTAACATATAGGAGTTTTCAAAAATTCAGTTGTAGTAATATGGTTATCCAAGTCTTTTCAAAAAAATATGGGTATAGAAGGTATTCTTATCCAAAAGTTAAAGGAGATAAAGTTTTGTACAGTCCTATGAATTGTAGCATAGTTTTCCTGTTATAAAAGTCACTCTTTAAAATTTAAATTTATTGCGCACTATTAACATATTCAATCCTATCACAAAATTATAGTACTATCCAGTCCCAGTTTACAGACTTCAGAAGTCGATTTCATGGAATGTCATTTACTAGCAAAATCACTTTTAAATGATAGGCAGCAGGTTTAAATTTGTTTAGAGGCCAATTCAACATGTATAACGTACCAACAACAAGAATAAATTAACCACTGAAAGATGTCCACTTTGGTCATTGGTAAACAGAAGAACCAGAGAGAGAGAGAGAGAGAAAACATAAAGGCTCATCATACCCTTGAAGCCTTCGTGGTCGAAACTGATCTAACTGAGGAACTGCTTCTTGGAGTCAGGCGGGGTGGTTGAGATTCACTTCCATCCAATGAAGGAAAAAGAGGAGTTCCAGGAGGAGTGAGAAGCCTAAGGACATAAAAAGATAATAGTTACAATCTGAGGCAGACAATAATAATTGAAATGCTGATTTAACTTTCAATGGAGTGACAACAGCAATATAATACGCAGAAGTTTATCTGACAAGAAAGGTAACTTCTACATTTTAAAGCCTAGAGTTTGAATACTTTGTTGAAACCCTGGTTACTTAAGGTGAAAAAAATAAACATCTTAGCCATTATAGATCATCAGAGTCATGCAAGTGTCCTTTACTTTCATATTGATCAAAAACAAATTCAATTGTAAAGATGTCTAAACCGAAATTGATTCAAAATAGAAATACAGATAAAGCGAAGGATTCTCATTCAGTGGCTTCTATATATGCATGCAGTATATGTTTTGAGGCATGTCTCAAGCTAATAATCTAAGAAACACGCTGAAGTATTGGCATAATGCGGACATGTCTACAGGTAGCACGCATCAGGCAAACACAAAATGTTATCGATTTCAAGTAAACAGGCGTATCTTTTATTAACAAGGAAAAAAATTCCACATTGAATGAAAAACTCCCATGTCAAATTCAAGTAAAGAAGTGAATTTATCGTAATCTTCTTCTTTTGTAGTGTCCAGCTAGAATATATGACTTTCGAGAATGCACCATCAGAGAAGATCGTTCGTGATGTCATCTTTCATTTTGGTAATCATTGTGAGGTCTTCTTTTTCTCAAATGAAACATGCAACACAAAGATGTCTATTACTATTCTTATTCTATATCAGGTTCCAGGAACTTGCATTGTGTTTTATTCAAAATATGTATCACAAAGATCTCTGCTACTTCCATTGTTTTGTTTTTTATATATATAGAAGTAAAGATTCACTAAAAAGGCACCAAAGGGGTGCTAACCAATGTACAAAAATCATTTATAATATAGAAGTCCTAAGAATTCTTCTTCATTTACAAAAGATTCAAAAGATTGGCCATTAGACCAAAAGTTAAGAGTATGAATCCATCTATCCTTAATTAAAAAAATAGACTTTTCTTCCCCATCAAATGCCCTCCTATTCCTCACATTCCAAAGTATCCAATAAAAAAATGAGAGTGGAATTAAGGCGATAACTCTTCTCAACTCTTTAGAACCCCGAATTCCCCTTCAAGCATCGATGTGCTACTACCATTACTAATCGGTGTAAGCATCCAGATTGAATTGATGACATCATAGAATGCACCATCAGAGATGTGATCTTTTACCCCCTTTAAAATAGATCTCTTTTTCCTTTTTCTTTTCAAATTTCTTACCTTATATTTGCATTTTTGCTGTCTGAAATTACAGTTCAGTCTACAATCGGAAATAGCACGGCATTGTAGAAAAATCCAAGGCAATATGATAAGCACTTGACAAAATTATTTCTCCATAAAGGATCTTTATAAGAGTATGATTAATAAGTGATTGTTGAGAACTTACCAGTCATAATCGTGCTTTCCTCCATCTGTAGATGAAAGTAGATCATCGATCCCACTCCTAGTCAATTTTGCTGATCCAACCGAAAGTCTTCCCAATTTAACTGAAACTGCAATCCCAGTCAAAATGATATAAGAAAAAAAGATGCAAGAAGAACGAAAGCAAATTAAAAAGGGAAAAAAGAAAAGAAAAAGGAAAGGCCATCCAGAAATCACAAAATGCACCGCAAATGTCAATACATGATTCCATACTGATATGGTCAAAAATGAAAATCCTATAGTTTTCTTTTTTAAAAGTAAAATTATATCCAGTTCAAAACAAATCTTTGTCGCGACCTATTACCACCATCATTAATCACTAATCAGTTGTATCAGAGACCACCAAGTATATCTCTAAAGCAAACGATTCAAGATGATGGTTGCAAGATGAGCGAGTCAAACGACGTCGTTAAGATGGATTTTCTTACGCATTTGAGTAGCACCAAAAGTTGTAGCTCTGTTCAGTGAACATCATTTTCATTTCCAAATCTTTATCTTCGATTAAGAGAAAACTGACCACTGATAGGCGACAAGATTAAAAATATAGTAAATAGGTATTGGAAATCTTAAAAATTGCCTCAATTTGACAAAATCGTCCCTATCATTTAACAATTTCCACAAAGAGACATTAGAAAAAATTAAGAATTCATGAGGGGCATTCTAGTCGAAAGATTTTCAAATTTGGAAATAAACATTAATAAAGGAAAGAAAAATAGATTAAAAACAAAATTCGAAACAGAAAGTTTAATCGCGCGAACCATCAGACGATTCATCGGAAGAGGCGACGGAGAGACTGCGACGATTCTTGGAGAATAGATCCAGATTCTCATCGGAATCTTTGGAGAATCCGGTCAAACTTTGACCTCTCCGGTGCTGTGACCCTGCCTGAATATTCCCCCTTCCCACCAGAGATTCCCTCAGGTTCCTATTCATCCTATTCGCTAACAAGCTAGCGTACTCCTAAACCAACAGACCACACCATCTCCAAAGAACCCCCACAGAGAGAGAGAGAGAGAGAGAGATAAATTGGGATCTATAGCAAAAGGGGGTGCATTAGAAGCAAATCGAGACAGTAAGTCACCGAGCTGTTTATTTAGTATTTTTTTATGTTTTAGATCTATCACAGTGCTTAGGTGTTGGAGTTAAGAATAGAGTAAGTATTAAGATCTGTGCTTACGTGTGGTTTTGTTTAGGGAGACAGAGATTGAAGCTTAAATATGTCATTTTATTATTCAAGAAAACAAAAATTGAAAAGATTAAATTAAAATATAGTAAAAAGAAGTGGCATGGGGTTGTGGCTTCTATTTTATGGTTTTTTTTTTTATGTTCTTTTTTCTCCAAAAATGAAGGACTTTTTCCCTTCTGTTGCATGCGTGTGATGGGAACAAAAATCCAAGAGGAGTGCCGCTTGTCACATCTTCTGTGGGTCCAAATGTCCATAAATGTGATACGATACCTAACTTTATCAGAACTGATAACTTGGCACATGCTCTTACTTAGCTTTTATTATCACCGTGTTCTTGATAATTTTTTCTTGACCATTTTAATTAGGGTTTGTTTGGAAAAGTTTGAAACCGGTTTTAAGGTGCCGTTTACTTTTTTAAAACTTATATAATTGAACTCGCTGGCAAACCAAACGAAGTGAGTTTCTTATTACTCACTTGACTCAATTGACTAAATAAGCTTAACTCAATACTCGAGTTCTATAATACCAAGCAAAGTAGAGCCTCCACAAGCAGTTCGGTTCGTGTTAGCTCATCGACAAAGATTTTTATTCAAATATGAATTGTTTAATTTTTAATTTTTTTATTTTATTTTAATTTTTATGTTTTTTGTCTAGCTCCATTTAGCTATGTATGTATCATGTTAACTTAATTGAATAGTTAACATAATGTTTGAGAATCAATATCACAATTGAAACAGTCAAGACAAAATTGAAATGAGTTCATTTTTCTCCTCATGAGTAATCATAATCTTTACTCTTTTTCATTGAGCTTTCCAAATTTTATTTGTAGCGTTTACCAGTTTCCTTAAGAGGACTTTTGCTATTCAAGAACCCTACCAATAGTTAAAAAATATATAGAACTTATTTATGCGGTGGTTAAATAATCATGATACTAAGCATTGCTTTTTAGTCTGCAGATTGGAGCCTTTTTTCTTATATTCCATATAAATGAGATTAGCTACAGAGATGGGAATCAGCCAATCGATATCATTGGTCCTACACTGAAAGACTTTATCAGTCTTTATGGAAATATAGCAGTAATTGCAAAGGGAGATGGGCAAATTTTTATGTGATCAAAAGATCATGGGTCTCTAATTCCCCAACCACCCATAGAATAAAAAAAAAGTAAATTATAAATTTATTCTTTATTTTAATCTTAATTATAATCCATTTAACTGGTTTGTAATTTGAACAACTTAGTTATTGACATTAAACGTCAATTAATTTATATGAAAATGTCTAAATTACCCTTCATATATATTGGTGATCAATTCCGTATCCAGAAAATAACACATATATAATTATTAATTCTACAATGCAAGTATGCAACATTAAGGGTTTTAATTTTCAATTCTTAATATATTTAGATTGCACTATAGAATTAAAATAAAATTATTTAATATATAACTTTAACTTAATTGGAGGTAACAATATCATTACTTAAATGTCATTTAATTGAACATTACAATTCATACCCCTTCAAGTGAATAACATATATAAAATCTATCATTTAAGTTCAAATTGTTTCACAATGTGAATTTAGATGAACTATTAATGCATTTTTCGTTTATTAAAGTATTAAATTTACTATCAATGAATTGTGATTTTTTTTCATATTAGATTATTTAAATTGAAAATAACTCAAAGATTACGAGTATCATATATGCGGTAATATAATATAAAGATGTAAAGTGAAAAATGATAAACTAAACTTTACGTGCATAGCACGTAATCACTTAACCAATGACATTTTTGCCATTAAAAATGTCACATTAATAATTTAAATGTTTTTTTACTTAAATTAATGACAATAACTGATTTGTAAAATACATATTAATTTTTTGAGAAGTGTTATTGAATTGCAAACCAATTAACTAAATTGCAAATACGATTAAAACAAAAAGATGAATTGATTTAAAAAAGTATATATTCTTTGATTTTTATACATTCTTCTGCTTAATTAGTTTAAATAGTTTTGAGGACAGACAAATACGTTGGTTCAAAATTCAAAAGAAGAAAAAAAAAATAGAGAGACAAGGAGAGGGAAAAAAGGGAAAAAGAACGGGATAAAGGCTTAGGAAGATTGTGGGTGGTTTTGCTTCTGACACGTGGTGATCATACAAATCTTAAACAGTACACAGAGAGTTTCTCTTAATATTACGGATTAGATTAGATTTTGTTTTTTTTTTTTTTCATGACTTTCCAAACAGTAAAGAGCAGGTGTATCAGTTTTTTATTTTCAATTTTTAAAAATGAAAATTAAAAAGATTTTTTTGATATTTTAAAAAAAAAAATATGTTTAGATAATTATGACTCGAAAATAATTTTCAAAAACAAAAAATAATAAAAATTTGTTTGGATAATTTTATAGTTATAGTTATATGTGTTTATTTAATTTTTCTTATTTTCTTTTAAAAAAATTTAGATCTTTCTTTTATTTTTTATTCCTATTATTTTTTCTCATTTTGTTGTTCTCTTTATCTTTCGTCACATTCTTCTTCTCTCTTTGGTAGATTCATCACCGGTTTGCGACCGTAGCAGCACTGTCACAACATGATTGCAACAGTACCGCTACAGCACGACCGCAGCAGTGCTGCCACAGCACTACCTCAGTAGCTTTGAATTTTTTCACTTGTAGTCCAACACCATATCTGTTGACGGTCCAAAAAATGATGAGATAAAGAGAGTTTTTTTATTTGGGTAAAAAGAAAATAAAAAGAAAAATTTATGAGAAAAAATAAAAACTGAAAACTAGTTTTGAAAACACCTAAAAGGAGTTTTTTAAAACCAATTTTTAAAGAGACTCATTTTGAAAATAGTTTTCAAAAAGTATATTTGAAAACTGATACCCAAATATGTTTTATAATTTTAAAAACTATTTTCAATTTTTAAAAACTCAAAACTCTTTTTTTAAAAATCCAACTAAACATGACCTAGTCAACTCAATCCAATGATGCAATAAACAAAACTGATACATTTTTTTTTTATTTTTCTATTTAGTTTGGGATTTATTAATCAAACATGGAGTCCAACTGAACTCTCCTTAATCTAACGAGCAAAATGAAACAAAAAAAAAATAATCGAAACAAATTAACATATATGATTTAATTAATACGTTTGAAAAGTTTATAATTAAATTGAAAAAGTATGCAAGTTTGAGACAAAAAACAAAATCTACTAAAAAAATCTTAAAAACAAATAACAGGCTCGATCCATTCTATTGCTATTCAGTCTTTAGATATAAGCAAAGTTATTGAAATACTTAATTGATTCCGAGTTAATATTTATATTTTAGATTAATTAAATTTTTTGTTAATAATTTTTAAAAAAATTATTAATAATTTACTTTTAAATTTTAAAATTATAATAACGTTAACAATAAAAATCGTCAAAATTGTTACTCAAATTTTTAACTAGTTCTAAACCGAACAAGCAAACAATTTTCCGTATCATAAAAACCAACGAATCGGCATTTGGAAACGTCAGAGTCGAGAACATCGGCTTGTACGTCGTTTTTATGCGGTTTATGCTGTTTACCATCACATGGTTTCCACGTTGGGCTCATTATGTTGGGCCAGATAAGCTTGCACAAAACATTTTCCCATACGGTCCTCTTAATTTGATATTGAAAGGTCTGGGTGCCATGGCCCATCAGGAGGATTCAGGAGAGGTGGCTTCTGGCTAGGTTATGGTGGGTCTACCCATATGAATTGACCAAGTAGAAGTTGCATGTCTTGATTATAAGGGTGTGCAATTAACGGTTCAATCCAAACCAAATCAAATTGAATTTTATTTTTGATTTGAGTTATGATTTATTGTTAAAAAAAAATCAATTCAAATCCATAGAACGATCTCTTCATATATTTAAGACTAAAATACATGTTTTGTCATTGATTCAAACCGATTTTAATTTATACAGTGAATCGATTCAATCCTAATGATGTGTTTTAGTAACTTTTAAACATGTAAAATGGGTTTCAATTTATTTTAATTTTCTGAATATAAAAGCTTTAAAATAATGATGAAACTATATTGGAACATCATTTTTTTAATCCATAAAAGATTGAATTAAAAATCCAAATCTATCAGATTGTGATTTGGTTTTTCCTCAAAGCCGATAAAGTAGGTTTGATTTTGATTTTAATTTTAATTTGTATCTTAATTCCATGAAAAAATTTAAAATACAAATTGAAAGTCTTTCTATATTTTGATGATCAAATCAATGCCACGTTCTTAGCTCTGGAATTACAAATCTGCCCGTGTGGGTCAGTAATAATATGCTCCATCAATGATCCTTAAGCATGATCTTGAAGAAACAATATATAATTAAGTTAAGGAAGCAAAATGGTTATTTATTTAGTGGTCGTCTTGGAATGCTTCATGTTGGATCATTTTTTATATTTTTATTTTATATATATATATTAATATTTAAAAAATAACATGGTTTGTCAAACATAATAATGATGTTTGAATCAATTTAAAATCGATTTTAAATTGAAATTTATTTTTAAAGCTTATCAAAAAAATAAAAAAATTAAATATATTGGTTATTTTTATTTTTTAATAAATGAATTGCGAAAGGTTTTTTTTATAAAGAATTACGATGGCTTAATGGGTTTTTTTTTAATATAAATTATAACGAACATGAAATATGTAAGCAAATACTCATCACGTTATAATTATGGTGTTTATTTAATTGACGCTCTAATATAAAATTTTCATATGTATAATTACGTTTATTTTATGTGTTTGATGGATAATCATAAATTATAAAAAATAAAAATTAAATTATCAATCACATCAATTATAGCTTAGGTTTGCAACCCCTTCTTATGGTAAGATGAGGTTGTCAAGATCCAACAACTAATCCTCCTTTGTAGGGAACGAAGAAGAGACTTATGTGCAAAATCTGTTGTTGAATTGGGAAATTTATTAATGGTGGAGATTAACACAGCAAATGGTGGTTACAATGTCTCTCTCATCATATTTCTCTCAAAATGCTCCTCCTACTACCTTCTAAGTCAAGAAACAAAGATTAACCAATATAATAAAAAAAAATCCAAGTTTTTAGGTTTTTTTATATTTTTTATTAAGTAAATTACAAACTCCGTGTCAGTAAGTCTCAATCTCTTTTCATCGACACCCACCCTTGACTCATCATGCAAAGCCACACCTAAAACTGTGAAAATCAAGCAAAAAGCCCTAGATTTAGGTTGAAAACTCTAATAGTGGAGATTAAACTGTGAGAATTAAGATTTTTAATAACCATATGTTTGAGAAAAAAAAAAAAAAACTCTTCTTTCCCCTCTTCTTTCTAACCAAATATGTTCTTAAAATTAACATGCGAATAATGAGAGGATAGTTACCCTACATTCCCTTCTCATCCTTTCCCTTTTAAATATTTTTTTAATTTTTTATTTCAAACTCTCAAACATAATTAATATTATAAAAATAATCGAGTTATTATTTTGAAAGTTATCAATAACCTTAGAGTCTAGTATTATTGATATCTTTATATTTTTTTGTTGACAAGTTTATTAGAGATGTCATAATTGACTTGTAATCAGCACCTAAATGGATGGTACCTAAGTCCACATTTAAAACCCTTTTGAAAATTACCTATACGTTGTTAGGTTGATGAAATTATGAATCTAGCTAGATCAGATTACAAGAATCTCTCTTAATACTAAACCGTATACGTTTTGATAAACCATTTGAATGTCACGTGATATGATTTAGAGAAAACTAAAATTAAGACAAAACCCACATAATTTGTGAGCCTAACTCTAATTACCTACTTAATTGAAGTGGGCATAACACATGTATCACCCAATGAAGGACATGTCCCCTCAAGACATCAAGACAATGCTTAGAGCTCTTGGTAATTGGACTTAATCCAATTTAATACTTTAGTTGGACTGGTAAGTTTTTCATTGAAGAAAAAGCGCGGTAGAAAACTGACTCCAAAGGGTGACGTTTGTTTAAATGCTTAAATCAATATCAATTGAAGTGGTTCAAAGTTTTTTTCATTTTTTTTTTTCACGTAGAATGAATTTAAGTGGTATTAATTTAAATAATATCCAAACGACATCACAAAATGAAAATAAATAAAATAGATTTAAAAAAAAGAAAAATAAAGAGATTACCCGAATGATTATTTTTTAATATGTAAATTGTACAATTTTATCAGAGGACCCCAAACTGAAAATTGAGTATTTAAAATTAGAATTCTGATTGAATTACATAGAGAATGAGTTTGAGATTTCCCTTTTTAGAAGGTAAATTCTAAACTTTTTAGTGATTCAATGGTTTTTCCTCGGCAGAACTTTTATGTATTGTTCACATCCCAATTCAATATTTAATTTTCAAGAAAAAACTAGTTTAAGAAGAAGAATCCGACAATCTCACACATGAGGTTACAACCCTTATTAAAAGGTGTGTTATTCAATTAATTATCAATACACAAAAAAAGATTGCCAAACATAGACGTAGATCTGCATTTGTATCTCATTCAAGAGCCATTTAAAGGAGGCACGTGGCGGAAGGAAAGAAGGAAATAGAGAGAAGTTTAGTTAAATAAATAAATATATGTATATAGAAGATAAATTATAAATTCATTCTTAAATTTTAGTTATAATTACAACCTACTTCACTATTTTGTAATTTAGACAACTCAATCATCAACATCAAACGGCAATTAATTTTAGGCTTAAATATCTAAATTTTTCTTCATATGTATTGGTGATCAACTCTGTATTAAAAAAAGTAACACTCTTTTATATATAATTCTTGATTCTACATTGCAAGCCTGCAACATTAAAGGCCTTTAATTTCCAATTCTTAATATATTTAAATTGTACTGCAGAATTAAAACAAAAAAGAAAACTTATTTAATATCTAATATTCTGTTAGAATATAAATTAAACAAGTAATCAAAACTGATTATAATAATAATAATATAATTTTCTAATTACATTGTAAAAGAGGTTATGATATCGTAATTTAAATGTCACTTGATTGACCACTGCAACTCAAAATCTTTAAAGTGAATAGCATATATAAAATCCACAATTTAGGTTCAATTTGTTTCATAAATCACAATATGAATTTAGATGGACTATTAATATATTTTTCCATTTATTAAATTATTAAATTTATTATTAATAAATTGTGATAAAAAAGACAAATTGTGATTTTTCTCATACAAGATAACTTAAACTAACAATAACTCAAAGATCAAGAGCATCACGTGTCTGATAGTGTAATATAAGGATGTAAAGTGGAACATGACAAGCTAAACACCATGTATGTAGCATATGATCATTTAGCCAGTGACATTTTTGCAATTAAAAATGTAACATCAGCACTTTAGATTTTTTGTACCTAAATTAATGATAATGATTGATTTGTATGGTACACACTAATCTTTTGGACGAGTCATCTGCAATTAGAAATGATAATGACAAATTGTGAGTTATCTGCTATCATGGGTTGACCCCACATCAAACCTCCAACCTCACATAAGGATTCCTTCTGCGTTATTAAGGGCTTTCTTGGCAACCTTGAATTTGTTAGTTATGGCTTTGTTAGCGTTAACTACACATTCCTTGATGAAGAACTCGATGCCATTTCGAAGAGTTTCATAGTAGGGGTTGACAGCTATACGCGTGAAAATATACATATGAGCTTATCAGGATACTCAAAAATGGCCTCAAATAGAATCCGGAAATGCATGATTCTTTTTGGGGTTAGCTGCTTGGCATCACAAGTCAGCAGCTTTTAAGACTGCAAGAGAAAGAGTGAAAGAGGTAATCATCTCTGCTACGAACTTTGAAAGGTGCATTGATCTTAGAAGCGGCATCGACTCCAGTTCTTGAAAGTGGTCCCAGAGGCAATACAGTGGGATCATATTGGATATGGTGATTAAAAGAAAAAAAAAAAAATCTATGACTATCAGAAGAAACAACATTTCTCGATAGAGGAATATCAGTGTTTGTGAGTGCGGTATTGTCTTTACTTGCACCTAAGGTGAAAGAAGAACACCTGTAATGTAAATCTGTGGTTTTTGTCATGCTCGCACAACTTGGAGGCAAGAACAGTGTAGTACTTGTTGAACACGTTCTCTTGCAAACAGCACTCAACAAGAACCCGCATGATCTCTCTGTCCTGCAGACACATGCAGAACTTTTAAGTGTTTCAAGATGAAATAACAAGATTAAAAAATTAGGGGGTAAGAAAGGCGAAAAAAAGAGCAGAGAAAGAAATTAAGAGATGCCCACCTGCTTTCCAGGCAAATCCAACCTTAGAAGCTTGTCAAATGCATCAATGTAGTCTTCCCCACTCATTATTATACAAAAGATTGCCTTTCTAGCATCTGTATTCATCCTCTGTGCAGCAGCAAGCTGCAATATTTTCTGGGCTTCAAGAACCTCTGTGTCAATTGTTCTGGCGATTTGTTCAACAGTATCTTCTGTAGCAGCCATATCCCCAGAAAACCACCAGAGGCCCTTCTTCTCAGGATCGAGCAGCTTGCTCCATTTGAGTCCCCTTATTAACACTTCTTCAACTCTTATGCCAATAACGAGAAATATAATCAAAGAATAAACATACACAGAACCCCGTGTGAACAAGTCGGATGAAGGAACTGTAAAAAAAATGTAGGATGAAGATTTTATTTTTAATTAAACATCAGTTCTAGAAATCTCAATTTTCTCCCGAGGACTCGGAACTTATGACCACCTAATAGAAAATTTAAGTTATTTCACTCAATTGTACCTGAAAGTAAGCCTGTCATTTTATATATTCAAACATCAGCTTATATATTGCTTCACTTTCTTTATTCCTATATGTTCAGCTACTGACAAATACTAACATATCATCATCATGCTGAACTCTACTATAAAGATCTTATAGATTCAATTGCGAAGACGTGGATGATCCTCAACCTCAAAAGGAAAAAAATGACTGGACACAAGCTCTTCAACCCATGATAGATTTAGGAAGATTGTATGGGGGAGGGGGAAATTAACTAGAAATACCTTCTGTAGCCATTTCTTTATCCGTGTATGTTGTGCAGTATCCTCTTTGGTCCTCTTCTTGTTGTTCTTGATGTTGCATATGGTTTCCAGCATGAACTCCATCTGAAGAATAATGAAGCAAGATCTTGCGAATTTAGCAGCAAAAATAATAATACTTTTTAAAAGAGAAGTTCATAAGAAACTTACTCTTTTGCCATTTATTTTTTCTTGGCCATCTCCAGAGGAGGCCTTCAATTCATTCACCCTAGTTTGAACGCTGACAATAAAGTTTTTCATAGCAGCAGGATCATCACCCCTTAATTTCATTCCACAGCCTATTCAATTGAAAAAATACATTAGACATAATTTTGTAGCATAGCTACGTTATGCTACCATTTATGATAACAAGCAAAAACTATTCCGTGCACTACTAAAAATGCAAATAAAAACAACATATGGAAAGAATAATGATGCCAAATAAAATAAAAAAAGTGTGGGGAAATCTAAAAATTAAAAAGAAATTCTGTTTTCATAGAGTAGATCTAGATAAATGCAGATGTTGATAAACACTCAACTAAAACTTAATAACCAAAACATAAGAATAATTGATAAGAGCTACACTAACGATATAAGAACTAAACATCAAGGGATCAAAGTATAAAACAAAGACTTACACCGTAAAACTGTCAAGATAGTAGAGACATCAATCTCCATCAATCGCTTGCTCAATGTGACCAGGAAGTCATATATCAAATCACTGAAAAGCATGCAGGACAGCTATAAGAATATGTGTATTTTATTACACATGGATAACCATGTTGGAGAGCATAGGTAAGACACATGTCGATGAGAACTTTCTGCCAAAGACATGAAACAACACAAAGCAACTAGTCTGGAAAACCAAGGAAGCTTGAGTTAAGTATTTAGCTAATAAAGTTGTCGCAATACCAGGTAGTGGTCAAACACATGAAGCTCAAATTAGAGTTTTGACAACAAAAATTTCCACAGATGCAGGAAACCTGCAAACAAAATTAATTCAATGTCTTGCACCATCCTGCAATGGAATACTGCTGTAATTTCAGTGGAAGGACAAAAGATTAGCCAGTACTATCTTGATTTTTCAATGAAATGATTGTGGTTCCATTTCTAATGTAATGACATGCACAACCATGTCTCTTGCCACATGCTGGCAATTAGTGATGATAGCAAAGGAACAGCATCCCATATTGTGATAAAGAACATCCCAAGGTTATCCACTTTTTTCTAGAAAGACTTGATCACAAGCACTTGACAGTTTCAATGAGCAGATGATTGGCCAGGTAAAAAAAATTGCCCTATCCACAAGTCCTTTCTAATCGCAATTCTGGCAAATGCTTTTGAAATAATGATTAAAAACTTTTTAGTTTACTTCTTACTAATGCTTCAGCAAAGTCAAGTTCCAGGTTAGTGCAGACTACCCACCTGGAGCAAACTCCAAATATGCATAAATAGGAGAGTAGAAGAGTGAGGTTTCGCAAGGAAAGATTGTCTTCTTTGTGATACTCATCCTGGAAAAAACACATATAGACATACAACCTTAAACAATTTCAGTGAGAAAAAATTGGAATTCATGAAAATCACAAAGCTATAATAAATTAATAGCGCCTAGTCAGGTCAAATGCTATGCTAGGGGATTCCTGAAACTTCTATACTTGTATTAACTAATCCTGAATCTTGGTAATGATCTCATACTTATGAAATTAGCAAGACAAAACTCAAAAGATTTAGCAAGTGATGCCATAAGCTTTGCACTGAAGTCCATCCCAACCAAGCAAGCCATGCCTGCAACAAAAGCTGCAAAAACAGCAGCATTACTTCACAAAGACACAAGATATCAAAACATATACACCACTGTAATAAGAAGGGGAAAAAAGTAAACTAGAAGAATGACCCCACCCATATATCCAGTGGTACATACAATATAATCAATGTAAATAACATAATGAAAGTTTCAGACCTAGCACAATGTCGTCTTCGAAAGTTTAATGAATCTTTTCCAACTATTGAAAGTCTGAAATAGTGTTGCAATCACATGCCACTCATATATGCAAATTAAAGAATAAAACTGATGTTCCGTCTAGTGCATACATTCACTATTGCCTTTTGTTTGTAGTATCTCAAATAGAAGAAGAACAAGCAAGACGGTGATAAATAATGATCTAGAAATATGAAATATTGATAGAAAACTTTCCAAGGGTTTGCTATATTACCAAAATACACAAAACTTACATTTACTTGATTTTGCAGCTAGCTTAATGTTGTTTGGTTCCCTCAGTACAAAATAGAACTTAATTTCAACATGGGCAATACAAAAAACAAAAGCTGATTAAGATTCTTTTGAGTTTTTGGGTTATGTAGAAGAATTTGTATCATAGATATATCCAAGACAAAATTGCCATGAAATTTCCTTCTAAACTTTTATATAAAGTCCACTGCCAATGCAGAAAACAAAATCAAATATCAATTAAATGACGCTAAACCAAGTTTCTTTCCTTTACGGTCTTTAGTAAGCAAAACTACAAACGTACTATAAGAAACAAATCCAACAATAGTAAAAATTTTCAATTACAGCTTGATTGGGCCAAATAAATCTAAGGAAACACCTTCAAGTAGGAGACAGGTCACTCTAACATTGTTCAAACAATTGTTACCAGCAGGACAAATGAGTGAATAAATTGATAAGGAATGAGTTCAGCTTAAGAAAGCAGCAAAAACTAACGAGAAGAACAGTTTTCATGAAACAATTACAACCAAATTAACCATTACAACCAAATTAACCATTACAGTTTTTACTTAATTTAGACATCAGCTTGGTAAAGTGAAGGATATGAAGATATAATGTAAAGAGAAGTTAGCTCTTAACTGTTCATTGCCACGAGGACCACTAGAACAAGATGCCAAGATCTCCTCATTAAAAATCTGAGAAGCAACACTCCGAGTAACGGACTGCAAAATGGGTAAAGTCACAGAGCTGGGTTCATAAGAGTATGTCTGAAATTACAAAACAAAAAGCAAAAAAAAAAAAAAAAGGAAAGATCATAATACCATATAGTTAACTGTATATTAATTTAAAAATGGAGATATCATATAGTTAACTAAAAGATCCACTATGCGACTCCAGTGCGTTGCAGACCTGCCACCCAAAGGACGGATCCTCCTGGATGTCTTATGGGTAAAAAATTGGACCAGATTCTGTTGATAATCTTAAAAACCAAATTCTTCTAAGTATGGCTGCAGATATAGAATATCTATACCATAATGGTTTCAATCATCTTTTCAATTAAATTTTGAGAAGAAATCATATGGAGAAATCAAATAAAATAATCGACTAATGGTACTGTAGTATACACGAAAGATTGTGGACATCTCCCCTGTAACTGATTCCACATTAGATTCAGACAGCCTGTTTAGAATACCTGGAACATATTACAACCATGTTACACTTCAAAATGATGGCTATAAATATGCCAAAGTTTTACACAAAAGGCCAATTATCATACCTCGTATCCGTCTACGGATTTGAGTGTGCTCTTCTGGCTCATTTCCTGCACGTGATCTCAAGTGAGGAGCAACATATTTTACACTTCCCTTCAGTGCAGGTGCCCCGGCCGGAACTGGAGCTTCCTCCACTCCCACCTCTGCATCATGGATTTCAAGAGGCTGGGATACATTGACAGCACTATCAATTGCCACCCCTTCCTGTCCTTGTCGTGACAACTTTCTCTTTATGTGTCTCTTATGTGAAGGTGCCTCAACAGTAACTTCTTCTGGTGCCACTCCTGCACCACCAGATTTCTCTTGGTCAGAAGCTCTAACGGTTAAGTCATCTAAAATCTCACCTTCCTGATCTTGCTCCAATGATTTCTTCTTCTTACGTTTCTTACTAGAAGTGGTGAGTTCTTCACCTAAAGAATCAAGAAGAGACGGAATTCCTTCAATCAACATATTGATATCATCATTGCTTCCCCTTAATTTACCACCCTTCACCTTGAGTTTCTTTGCAAGTCTCCTCCCCAGTTTCAAATCCTCTTCAGCAGACAAGGCAGCACTCGGTTTATCCATTTCAAGATACTCTTCAAACTTTGTTCTCAGAGATCTCTTCAAACCCTTCTTTCCCTTCACCATCTTTGTTGCAGCAGAATCATGCTTTCCAAAAGTTTCTGTCTTAACCCCAAATTTCTTCGGCACAGTAGATTGATCTGATCCCAATTTAACCTTAACTTTCTGTTGCACAGTAGATTGATCCTGTTCCAATTGAACCTCAACTTCCTTCGGCAAAGTAGATTGCTTTGAGATCTGGTTTCTGCTAAGTTTACCATCTGGTTGCACAACTTCTATTTCTCTGAAATTCTTTGTGAATGAATTTTCTGATTCGTCCCTGCGTGTTGACTTCAAATCCGGTGATGTTCTCTTTAATTTTTGAGATTTCTGTGATCCATCAGATTAGTATCATCTAAGGAAAAAATTACAATGGGAAAAAAAGAAGAAACAAAAACAAAGATTGTAAAAGAAGAATAAAATTTCTACATGATGCTGGACCCAAGATTGATGTTTCTTCTGATTCTTCTCTAGTCGAGCTTCTTTTCGCTTTTCATGGCGTGATTTCTCTGTAACATCATCAAAAGAAGAAAAAAAATTCTTTTAAGTACTTAAACCACAAGCAATATTGCTTTAAAAGAAAAAAAAAACAATTTTCTGTAATATAGATAATCTGAACTGGGAAAAATAACTTACCCATTCTCTGACAAATTAAAGCTTAGTCAATAGATTAACTGCCAAACAGGATGAAAAACCATGTTACTCAATTTGCTAATGTACACTCATGAGATATCATAACAAGCTAAATAATAACTATCTTGCACCGAGAAACAGAAAGATTGCGAAAGAAAATCATACTTTAAAATCTTAATTGATAAAGGGAAAAGGCATATGCTCAACTGCATAATGCAACTATTTGGCTGAATCTTTATGCAACTCATACGTTTAATTTATTTTAGAAACAAAAGCAACATAAAAATCAGATGAGGAAGAGAGAAAGATTGAAATCAGAAGCAGAGAGAAAGGCATGGATAGAATAGTGGTATCATGAGCTGATGATGTGAGAGGAGAGAGAGAAGGGGAAAAAGACTGTTAGCGACTAGGGTTGCTTTTCGTTGAGAGAGAAGAGAAAGAGAAGTTTGTATAGTGGATTGTATCAGCTGCGTACCTGCTGCAGCGGCGAATAAACCGCGCAAGGCAAACGCGCTGGTGGTGAGGGTTCTCCACTTCTTTGTCACAATAGGGAATAGTAAAAGCTGTCAAACGGGCTGGTCATGGCAGGTCGGGGGTTTAACTTGTAGGGGTAAATATGACGGATTTAAAGGGGTCATGAAATGTTGACCCTTACCGGAGCCATATTAGGCGAGCGGGTTTGTGGGTCACTTTTTTATTAATATTAAAAAAACATATTTTATCAAACATAATATTTGGATCAATTTAAAATTGATTTTAAAATAAAATTTATTTTAAAATAAAATTTATTTTTAAATTTTATCAAAAGATACAAATTTAAACATATTGGTTATTTGTATTTTTTTTAGTAAATGAATTATGAAAGGATTTTTTTTATAAAGAATTATAATGATTTAATAATTTTTTTTTATAAATTATAACAACCATAAGATAAGTAAGCAAATACTCACAACTTTATAACTATGATGTTTATTTAATTGGTGTTTTAATATAAAATTTCATAATTATAATTACGTTTATTTTACATATTCATTGGATAATCATAAATCATAAAATTTTAAAAATTAAACTGTCAACCGCATTAATTATAACTCACATTTACAACCCCCTCTTACAGTAAGATAAAGTTGTCAAGATCCAACAACTAATCCTCCTTTGTTCAGGAACCAAGAAATTGTCTATGTTCCGATCTGCTATTCCCGTAGACAATATAGTACTTTCAATTTAGGCATCTGTTTTAAATGTGGGCATCAAGTGAGCACAAGTGCTCAACCGCGATCATCCACTGGCACTCACAGAACCAGAAATTTCCTTTAGGTAGGGATGAAATAATACTTAGTTTTTCATTCAAAATTACATGTTAATTTTAGAATTTATTAAAAACTTCTATTAAATACACAATGTAAGCCTTCAAACTAAATTGAACAATATATATTTTGCTAACAAATCAAGAATGAAGAATATAACTTTCATCACCCATGAAGGAAGGGTGCAAAAATAAATAACATGCATATTATCAGATAACATTTTGATTATAATGTATATTTATAATGAAAGCAAGTAATTTGATGATAGAATAGGAGTTTTTTTTTTAGCAAGCTGGCTCCGGTATGACCGAATGCAAGTGTTTTGATGATACTGTAAAAGCAGGCAATAGATAATGCTGCTACAAATTAAGCATATGCAAAATGAGATATTGAATTAAAGTTAGGTCCATGCCTACATCGCAAATGAGTCATTGACTACAAATGCAATTCAATATCAAAGTTAAAGTCAATCAATAATATTTTAGCATCAGGACTTGATAAGGTGTCTAAAAGATATGGCTGTCATAAAGTAACTCAATATATTTGATAAATAATTTTTTTATTAAAAGGTGCTAAGAAGGCGCACCAAAGCCAAAGGCTTTACAATGTTAACGAATTACAAGTCTAAAAGATCTACATTAATTATAAAAAATTCTATTTAACCCAAAAATTAATAGTATTGACCCAACTAACTCTAACGTTAGCAAAATGATTTTCTACACCATCGAAAACCTTCCGATTCCGTTCTCTCCACACTACCCACCAAATAGAATGCAGAATAAGCTCTAAAGCTTTTTTGACTTTCTTAGAAGCACTCATACCACTCCATGCCCCAATTTCATCTCTCACATAACCCGCCACAACCCAAGAAACTCCCACACTTCTATAAGCCAATTCCCACAAGCTCTTAACTAAATAGCAATCCACCAAACAAAGAAAAACAAACTCAGCTTTCTCCTTGCAAATATAACACCTATTGACCAACACCTTCCCTCTCTTTTGAAGATTGTCAATAGTAAAAAT
Organism: Bretschneidera sinensis; assembly: GCA_023935145.1. Lineage (NCBI taxonomy): Eukaryota > Viridiplantae > Streptophyta > Magnoliopsida > Brassicales > Akaniaceae > Bretschneidera > Bretschneidera sinensis. The sequence goes on from CM043697.1 coordinate 142,980,872, forward strand.
TCTATCCCACGACACAAAAAAAAATCACTTTCTTGGGAACCCAAGCACACCAAATAGCTTTCCAAGGGAAATGAAGTTATCATTTGAAAGGTCTTTATCAACAAGAATGCTATAATAATCTTTCACCATAAAGCTTTTATCCGATCTAGGCCTCCATATCATAACATCCTCCATCCCCACTTCAATCTTAGAAGAACATAAGGAATCCATAAACATTGCGACCCATGAGATCCCTTCGGTAGTCAAGGAAACACAAGAACTAACCATAGCTTCGTTATCTCTCGCTAAATTAAAGATATGTAGAAATTTATCCTTCAAAGGGGTATTCCCACACCAAGTATCATATCGAAGCCGAGTTTTAACTCCATTTCCCACCGAAATCTCAACATGAAGACAAAACTCCTCCTATCCTTTTCTAATCCATTTCCACACTTCCACTCCATACGCTCCCCGAGGATCTTTGGACATTTAACTATAAAAATCCATCCCAAACTTGGCCCCCACCACTTTCCTCCATAAGTGGTCTTTCTCAACAATAAACCTCCAAAGCCACTTACTAAGAAGGGCTTTGTTAAGCACCGCTAAAGATTTTATACCAAGATCCCCTATTTCCAAAGGTTTCTTAACCACATTCCCTTTAACCAAGTGGAACTTAAAGTTCTTCGCCATGTTACCCTAAAGGAAACTCCTTTGAATCTCTCCAATCTTTTTGCCACCGAACTACAGATAGGAAAGAGAGACATAATATATCGAAAGGTTAGAAAGAATGCTTTTAATGAGAGTGAGATAACTCTTTTTTGAAAGATAATGATTCTTCCACCCAGCCAATCGATTATCTAACTTTTCAATTATTGGATTCCAAATGCTTTTGTTTTTGAATTTGATCCCAAGGGGGTGACCAAGATAAAAGATAGGGAGTGATCCCACCTTACAACCTAATAAGTTACCAATAAGACTTTCATTAGCAGCTTCATCAAGAGGGATTAAAACACTTTTAGCAAGATTAACCTTAAGACCCAACATCACCTCAAAACAAAGAAGAATACCCCAAAGGTGCAAAATTTGAATGGCATCAGCCTCACAAAAAACAACAGTATCGTCGGCAAAGAGAAGATGGGAAATATTTACACTATATCCATTTCCTCCCATTTTGAAGTCGGTTAAGAAGCCCATTTCTACCCCTTTCACCAAGATCTTGCTTAGAACCTCCATAACTAAGGAAAACAAGAAAGGAGACAAAGGATCTCCTTGTCTTAGACCTCTAAAAGCTCAAAAAAACTCGCATGGACATCCTTTAACCAAAATAGAAAAGAACAAAAAGACAAGTACTTCAAAATCCACTTGCACCATTTTTCACCGAACGCCATCCGTTACAATAAGTAGATAACAAAGTTCCAACAAACATGGTCATAGGCCTTTTCTATGTCAAGCTTGCAAATAACCCCTCCCCCTGCATTCTTAAACCGAGCATCCACCACTTCATTGGCTATCAAAGCCGCATCCAAAATTTGTCTTCCTTCAATGAAATCGTTTTGCATAGGACTCACCTCTTTTCCAATTACAATCTTTAATCTAGAAGTTGACATTTTTGATAAAAGTTTGTATATACAACCCACAAGACTAATAGGTATGCTCTAATGTTTGACACTCCTTTTTTCTTAGGGACCAAAGTGACAAAAGTGGAGTTTAGGCTACTCACAAACTCCCATGATGTGTGAAACTCCTCAAAAAGATTAATGATGTCCCAGTTATGAGCTAGGAACGCCATCGAGAAACCATCGGGACTCGGGGCTTTATCTCCGTCGCCATTTCGAAGAGGTACAACAATTTCTTCCTAAAAAAAAGGTCTTTTAAGCCACTCTACATCAGCCTCACCAATTATGGAGAAATTCAAACCGTCTCAATTCGGCCTACCCCCACAATTTTCTTTATAAAAGATCTCATAAAACTCACTAATGGCCCCTTTAACATCCTTATCCTCTTCAAACACCGACTTACCCACCTCAATAGAGTTGATAAAATTAAATTTCCTATGAGTGTTGGCCATACTATGAAAATATTTGGTGTTTTTATCTCCCTCTCGAAAACACAACTCTCTTGATTTTTGTTTCCAAGAAATTTCCTCCAAAGAAATGAGCTTAGACAACTCCTTCTTAGCTTCCACCCTTCTATCGAATTCACTCCTCAAAAGCCCTTCTCTAACCTCATTTTCATCAAACCCATTAATTTCACCCTATAAAGCTTTAATAATTGAACTAATATTACCAAAGGATTCTTTATTCCATCTTTGAGCTTCTTCCTTAATCTTTTTCAACTTCCTAATCACAACAAAACTAGCCACACCAGTAAAATTACCACCCTCCCACAAATCCTTAAAAAAATCATGAAAACCTTTTACCTTCAACCACATATTTTCAAACCAAAAAGGCATTGGATCCCACATCAAATCTCCTACTTCAAGAACAATAGGGTAATGATCAGAAGTATGCCTATGGAGAAGTTTTTGGATCATGGAAGGATAATAGATATCTTGTTGTGAGTTTTAATTTACTCGCAAGCGCACGAGTCGTTTGCAGTATAGCGTTGTGCAAGTGCGAGGTCGAATCCACAGGGAATTGCGTTGTGAAAATATAATTTTTAATCTAAATCAACTCTATCTTAACCTAGTTCCGAATTTTGAATGATAATTTGTAAAATAAATTAAAACTAAATTTAATTGATTTAAAATCTAATAATAAAAAGCACTAAGGTTTCCGAATCCACCCCACCGAAGTTAAGCATACATGTTCTAAAAATATAGCCTATCAAAACATTCAATGAATCCAACTATAAGACAAAAAACAAAGAATATCCCAACTAAACCAAAAGCACCCAATGTATCCGCTCTTAACAAATCACAAAGGGAATCCAATTTAATCGAAAAGCATTCAATGTATCCATCAGATGAAACACAAAGAAAATCCAACAGACAATTTAAACTCAATCAATTATAAGATTAACTCAAATAATTGACAGAACATTTATACTAAAATTGTCAGATTTGTACAAGCAAATCTGAACTACTACGCCAAACAACGGCGGGGCTTCATCTTCAACCTTAGCTGAAGAGTCTAGCCACTCATAACTATAAAACTATAATAACAAGTGCTAAACATTTAAGCTAAAACAACTGAATATAAAGAAATAAATAAACAACTTTACATGGGAGAAATTCCACTCGCTGACGGGCGGCGCTTCCCCTCGTGGTAGCAATGCCTTCGGGATCCACCAGAATGCTAGCGGACGTCCACCGGTAAACACCAAAGTGGCTCAGGAATTGTACATTGAATGATGAGGTCAGATGGTGTTTATATAGGGGGAGTCCCGGAGCACAATGGGTTTCAAAATCGATGTGGGAAACTGCCCGAGTGCGATCGATCGCACTCTGGTGCGCTCGAGCGCACATTGGCTCACTACAGAGCATTTTAACCGATGTGGGATGTGCAAGAGCACATTTGCGATCGATCGCAAGTCTGGTGCGATCGAGCGCACTAGACTTCTTCAGCTTGAACCTTGTTTACTAAAATGGCCATAACTTTCTCTAGAAAAATCGTTTTTGCAAGCCGTAAAATCCCTCAGAAAATAGACTTCCGGATCTTTCCAACCATATATGGCTCATCTCCTGGTTCTTCCGGAATCAATACAGTAAAATCCACAAAAATGACTGATCTGTAAGGCGATTTTGGCAATTTTAGTGAAACTCTTTTCCCAGTGCTTGTAAACCTGAAAAACAATGAAAACAACTCAAAGTAACAAATTACTAAGCTAACAAATGTAAATTAAAGGGCCAAAATATGCAATATTTGGCACTCATCAAATACCCCCAAACTTACAATTTGCTAGTCCCTTAGCAAAACAAAATAAAAGACTCAATGAAAAACAAAGAACATAAAGATAAAGTCATCACTCATGGTATCCAAAAATTTAAGGAGCACACATCACCATGATATTCATTCATAAGCAAGCTTAAAAAGGTAAACCCATCTTCACAATGAATAGAAATGTTAAAATCTAATTACTTACAAAAGGCAGGATAAGGCATCACAAGCTTGAATCAGTGTAAGGTGAATTAGCATATAAAAATGAAGCTTCCAAGTAACTCTAATGTGTAAGGTCTCCATGTCTCAAGATTCACCGAATTTCACATCAAAAATGAACGAAAAGGCATAGTTTTTATTTTATTCACTCTTTTTTTTTTATTTATTATTAAGGCACGGCTATGCTTAGTTCCCTTGAGCTTTCTAATTGACCCATGTAGCGAGTGTTAAGTCAATGACTCCCAAACCAGATGGTTTTAGGGCATTAGGTGTAAAGACACCCCTAAAGACTTACTAACTCGAGTCAAAAAGGCTATGAAATTAAACCGACCTTAATATTACCAAGCAAAATTTCACCTTTTGACGTGAACACTCACTGCTTACTGAGGCAAGAGGTCCAGTTACTCAGCGAAAAGTTTATTGATAATAATTTTTTTTTTTTTTTATATATTTTCCTATGCCCAAGAGTTCATCCAACAAGTCATCCAGTTACAGTTAAGATAAGGAAAAATACACATTAAAATCACGTGTCATACCTCACATAATTTGTGCTAATGTGCTCGTGTTAGATTAGATCAAACATGTGAATTCTCAAAATGCCTAAAGTAAGTAACTAAATTTTAAAAATTTATCACCAGATCATGTGTTCAAAATGTTAAGCTCACCAATGACATCACATCACAGAAAATGTTTAGATCAACCAAAATTTCACGATAACATGAGCATGCATTTATCTCTATGACGAAAAGACAACAAATTAGGACAAAGTGTGTGATGTGTCTCCCATACCCCCAAACTTAAATTACACATTGACCCCAATGTGTGACTAATATGGAAAGAGCTGACCTGAGATATGGTGAACTATCTGGACTGGTATGGCTCATAGCATACCCCCAAACTTGAACTGAAGTACGCATTGTCCCTGAAAAATAAAAACTGGAAAACAAAAAATACTGGAAACAAACATTAATCATAAAAATGCGAAATAATAAATAAACAAAAGAAAAGATAAGCTGTGGGGTGCCTCCCATGAGTGCTAAGTTTAACGTCTTCAGCCAGACCCAACATTAGTAAACATGCCCAACTAAGTGCTCCACCATCTGATCAATAAATGGGAATGAAAAATGATCAGGCCTAGTGGCAGCATTCAATTTACGGTAGCTGATACACATTCTCCAAATTGACCGAACACGAGTTGGAAGCAACTCGTTGTCCTTATGCTGCACTACCGTTAATTCAGCACGTTTGGGCATAACATGAATCTGGCTCACCCACTTGCTATCAGAGATGGGATAAATGATCCCTGCCTCTAACAGCTTAATATCTTCTGCCCTCACAACCTCTTGCAAAGCAGGGTTGAGCCTTCTTTGTGGCTCCCTCGATGGCTTGGCATCCTCCTCTAAATGTATCATGTACGTCACCACCGAGGGGCTGATCCCCTTGACATCCTCAATAGTCCAGCCTATAGCTTCCTTATGCTCTTTTAAGACGTCCAATAATTTCTCCTCTAGAGCATCACCCAAATCGGAAGGTATAATCACAGGCAAACTATCGGCTGAACCTAGGAACTTATACTTAAGATTATCTGGTAAAGGCTTAAGTTTCTTCTTGGGGGTTTCAGGTGCGGTGGTCTTCTCCATCTTATTGCTCTTCCGAGGAGGAGACTCTAAAATGGCATTCGCTTGCTCAAGTAATTTATCTAAATCCATATCCTCTCCAAATTGAGCAAAGCATGCCTCTAGGGGGTCCTCAGTGCGGGAGTCATCCGCAATCTCCTCCATCTTACTGCTCTCCCGAGGAGGAGACTCCAAAATGGCATTTGCTTGCTCAAGTAATTTATCTAAATCCAAATCCTCTCCAAATTGAGCAAAACATGCCTCCAGGGGGTCCTCAGTGCTTGATTCATTCACAGTCTCCTCAAGAATCTCCTCTATTAAGCATACATTTCTCACTTCATCATATTCATGTGGTTGCCTAGTGATATCAAAAATATTCAACTCCACTGTCATATTTCCGAAGGAGATCTTCATCACCCCTGTCCTACAATTTATCAGGGCGTTAGCCGTGGCTAAGAATGGTCGCCCTAGAATAACCGGTATTTGAATCCCTATATTCTGAACCGGCTCTGTGTCAAGCACAATAAAATCCACGGGGAAATAGAACTTATCCACTTTTATCAAAACGTCCTCAACTATTCCCCGTGGTCTTTTCACTGACCTGTCAGCCAATTGAAGCGTAGTGGATGTGGGCTTCAATTCTCCTAACCCCAATTGTAAATAGACTGAGTAGGGTAAAAGATTCACACTCGCCCCTAGATCCAAGAGAGCCCTCTCAATGTGGCTGACTCCTATCGTGCAAGAGATGGTAGGACACCCCGGGTCCTTATACTTGATGGGTAGCTTGCACTGAAGGATTGAGCTGACTTGCTCGGTCAAAAATGCCTTTTTTGGGACATTCGTCCTCCTTTTGATAGTGACCAAGTCCTTTAGAAACTTGGCATATGATGGCATTTGATGGATGGCATCCAAAAATGGGATATTGATTTGGACTTGCTTGAATACCTCCAGAATTTCCTCATACTTCCCTCCTTTCTTGGGCGCCTGTAATCTCTCGGGGTAGGGCGCTCTAGGTATAAACGACCTAGGAGGGTCTTTCTCAGTAGGTGTGGCTATAGATGGCTCAGCATCTCTCTTCTCTGTGTTGCCACTCCTTTGCCCTTGCTGCATAGCAGGGCTCTCTTCCACTCGATTGTCCACTTGTCTCCCAGACCTCAGTGTGACAATCGACTGTACTTGTTCCGCCCCGTGCATAGGAGTTGATGAACTCTCAACCATAAATTGTCCTTTTGGGTTTTGCACGGGCTGACTGGGGAACTTTCCCTTCTCTCTCTCACCCAAGTGACTTGCAATTTGCCCTATTTGACTCTCCAGCTTGGCAATTGCTTGGGTGTTTACCACTGTTGCACTCCTCACATCACTCATATTTTGGCTAGTCTCCTTCATGAACTCCTTAAGGGTGTCCTCTAGCGACTGTGAAACTGGCGCTGGTGTTTGAGTGGGTGCATGGTAAGCAGGTGAAGGTGCTGGATGGGCAGAACGACCATGATTAGGAATTTGTGGGGCAAATCCGGGAGGATATTGATTTTGAGCATGATAAGGGGCTCCTCCCAGATTCATCGGTTGGTTCTGCCTCCATGAAAAATTTGGGTGGTTCCGCCACCCTGGATTGTACGTCTCGGAGTACGATCCATTTGACTGCCTTCGAAAGTCATTGAAAGCATTTACTTGTTCCAGAGGATACTCGGCACAAGCCGGCATTGATGGGCAATTCTGTGCTAGATGCATGGGACTAGCACAGATAGAACAGCTTTCAACATTGAATGTGTTGGCAGCATTGATGGATTGGCTCACAGTGAGAGCGTCAATCTTCTTAGTGAGGGCATCTAACTTTATCCTCAAATCAGCGTCCTCTCTGACCTCATAGATGCCTCCCCTCTTAGGAGCACGAATGGACTTATCTCGACAGCTTGAAAAATCCCACTGCTGTGAGTTGTCGGACAACTTGTCCAACGCCATATATGCTTCGTCTCCTGTCAGACTCAAGAATGCCCCCCCATTCATAGACTCGATCATGCTACGGTTGGGTTGAGTCAACCCTTGGTAGAAGAATTGAACGAGTCTCCACTTCTCATATCCATGTGGAGGGCATCTGATCAGTAACTCTTTAAAGCGCTCCCAACCCTCAGAAAATTTTTCATCCTCATCCTGAGTGAAAGAGCTGATCTCCTTTCGGCACTCATTCACTCTAGACATTGGGAAAAACTTATGATAAAATTTGCTAAGCAGGTTTTCCCAAGATGTAATAGACCCGGGCGTGTTGGAATCCAACCACGCCCTAGCTCTATCGTGAAGAGAAAAAGGGAAGAGTCGAAGATGGACTGACTCTTCAGAGAAGTTCTGGAATTTGAATGTGGCACAAATGTCTTTGAACTTCTTCACATGGCTATAAGGATTTTCAAGATCTAAGCCATAGAATGAGGGTAAGAGTTGGATGACATGTGGCTTCAAGTCAAAGTGGGTGGCATTGGTCGGTGGCAACACTATGCAAGAGGATGAGTTAGTCGCAACGGGTGCGAACAAGTCCCTAAGGGATGTAGTGGAGTCCACGTTCCAAGCTCTAGGTTGCTCTACATGTTCAGGATGATTTGCATTCCTATAATTCTCTGCCATCTCAACTGTCTCTCTCTCAACTAGCGCTCTTTTCTGCCTTCTAAGAGTTCTTTCTAAGTCGGAATCTAAATGTGTCAAATCTAAGTTCAAGGATCTCCGACCAAGCATACATTAACAGAAAAATAATGAGATACTAACCAGTAGAAGCAACAGAATAAAGCAAATACAAAACTCAAAATTTTTTTATTTTTTTATTTTTTTAATTTTTTTTTTAAATTAAATTAACTAGTAGAAAAATAAAATCAATTCAGACTAAAAATTTTCACAAACAAAACAATTCCCCGGCAACGGCGCCAAAAACTTGTTGTGAGTTTTAATTTACTCGCAAGCGCACGAGTCGTTTGCAGTATAGCGTTGTGCAAGTGCGAGGTCGAATCCACAGGGAATTGCGTTGTGAAAATATAATTTTTAATCTAAATCAACTCTATCTTAACCTAGTTCCGAATTTTGAATGATAATTTGTAAAATAAATTAAAACTAAATTTAATTGATTTAAAATCTAATAATAAAAAGCACTAAGGTTTCCGAATCCACCCCACCGAAGTTAAGCATACATGTTCTAAAAATATAGCCTATCAAAACATTCAATGAATCCAACTATAAGACAAAAAACAAAGAATATCCCAACTAAACCAAAAGCACCCAATGTATCCGCTCTTAACAAATCACAAAGGGAATCCAATTTAATCGAAAAGCATTCAATGTATCCATCAGATGAAACACAAAGAAAATCCAACAGACAATTTAAACTCAATCAATTATAAGATTAACTCAAATAATTGACAGAACATTTATACTAAAATTGTCAGATTTGTACAAGCAAATCTGAACTACTACGCCAAACAACGGCGGGGCTTCATCTTCAACCTTAGCTGAAGAGTCTAGCCACTCATAACTATAAAACTATAATAACAAGTGCTAAACATTTAAGCTAAAACAACTGAATATAAAGAAATAAATAAACAACTTTACATGGGAGAAATTCCACTCGCTGACGGGCGGCGCTTCCCCTCGTGGTAGCAATGCCTTCGGGATCCACCAGAATGCTAGCGGACGTCCACCGGTAAACACCAAAGTGGCTCAGGAATTGTACATTGAATGATGAGGTCAGATGGTGTTTATATAGGGGGAGTCCCGGAGCACAATGGGTTTCAAAATCGATGTGGGAAACTGCCCGAGTGCGATCGATCGCACTCTGGTGCGCTCGAGCGCACATTGGCTCACTACAGAGCATTTTAACCGATGTGGGATGTGCAAGAGCACATTTGCGATCGATCGCAAGTCTGGTGCGATCGAGCGCACTAGACTTCTTCAGCTTGAACCTTGTTTACTAAAATGGCCATAACTTTCTCTAGAAAAATCGTTTTTGCAAGCCGTAAAATCCCTCAGAAAATAGACTTCCGGATCTTTCCAACCATATATGGCTCATCTCCTGGTTCTTCCGGAATCAATACAGTAAAATCCACAAAAATGACTGATCTGTAAGGCGATTTTGGCAATTTTAGTGAAACTCTTTTCCCAGTGCTTGTAAACCTGAAAAACAATGAAAACAACTCAAAGTAACAAATTACTAAGCTAACAAATGTAAATTAAAGGGCCAAAATATGCAATATTTGGCACTCATCAAATACCCCCAAACTTACAATTTGCTAGTCCCTTAGCAAAACAAAATAAAAGACTCAATGAAAAACAAAGAACATAAAGATAAAGTCATCACTCATGGTATCCAAAAATTTAAGGAGCACACATCACCATGATATTCATTCATAAGCAAGCTTAAAAAGGTAAACCCATCTTCACAATGAATAGAAATGTTAAAATCTAATTACTTACAAAAGGCAGGATAAGGCATCACAAGCTTGAATCAGTGTAAGGTGAATTAGCATATAAAAATGAAGCTTCCAAGTAACTCTAATGTGTAAGGTCTCCATGTCTCAAGATTCACCGAATTTCACATCAAAAATGAACGAAAAGGCATAGTTTTTATTTTATTCACTCTTTTTTTTTTATTTATTATTAAGGCACGGCTATGCTTAGTTCCCTTGAGCTTTCTAATTGACCCATGTAGCGAGTGTTAAGTCAATGACTCCCAAACCAGATGGTTTTAGGGCATTAGGTGTAAAGACACCCCTAAAGACTTACTAACTCGAGTCAAAAAGGCTATGAAATTAAACCGACCTTAATATTACCAAGCAAAATTTCACCTTTTGACGTGAACACTCACTGCTTACTGAGGCAAGAGGTCCAGTTACTCAGCGAAAAGTTTATTGATAATAATTTTTTTTTTTTTTTATATATTTTCCTATGCCCAAGAGTTCATCCAACAAGTCATCCAGTTACAGTTAAGATAAGGAAAAATACACATTAAAATCACGTGTCATACCTCACATAATTTGTGCTAATGTGCTCGTGTTAGATTAGATCAAACATGTGAATTCTCAAAATGCCTAAAGTAAGTAACTAAATTTTAAAAATTTATCACCAGATCATGTGTTCAAAATGTTAAGCTCACCAATGACATCACATCACAGAAAATGTTTAGATCAACCAAAATTTCACGATAACATGAGCATGCATTTATCTCTATGACGAAAAGACAACAAATTAGGACAAAGTGTGTGATGTGTCTCCCATACCCCCAAACTTAAATTACACATTGACCCCAATGTGTGACTAATATGGAAAGAGCTGACCTGAGATATGGTGAACTATCTGGACTGGTATGGCTCATAGCATACCCCCAAACTTGAACTGAAGTACGCATTGTCCCTGAAAAATAAAAACTGGAAAACAAAAAATACTGGAAACAAACATTAATCATAAAAATGCGAAATAATAAATAAACAAAAGAAAAGATAAGCTGTGGGGTGCCTCCCATGAGCGCTAAGTTTAACGTCTTCAGCCAGACCCAACATTAGTAAACATGCCCAACTAAGTGCTCCACCATCTGATCAATAAATGGGAATGAAAAATGATCAGGCCTAGTGGCAGCATTCAATTTACGGTAGCTGATACACATTCTCCAAATTGACCGAACACGAGTTGGAAGCAACTCGTTGTCCTTATGCTGCACTACCGTTAATTCAGCACGTTTGGGCATAACATGAATCTGGCTCACCCACTTGCTATCAGAGATGGGATAAATGATCCCTGCCTCTAACAGCTTAATATCTTCTGCCCTCACAACCTCTTGCAAAGCAGGGTTGAGCCTTCTTTGTGGCTCCCTCGATGGCTTGGCATCCTCCTCTAAATGTATCATGTACGTCACCACCGAGGGGCTGATCCCCTTGACATCCTCAATAGTCCAGCCTATAGCTTCCTTATGCTCTTTTAAGACGTCCAATAATTTCTCCTCTAGAGCATCACCCAAATCGGAAGGTATAATCACAGGCAAACTATCGGCTGAACCTAGGAACTTATACTTAAGATTATCTGGTAAAGGCTTAAGTTTCTTCTTGGGGGTTTCAGGTGCGGTGGTCTTCTCCATCTTATTGCTCTTCCGAGGAGGAGACTCTAAAATGGCATTCGCTTGCTCAAGTAATTTATCTAAATCCATATCCTCTCCAAATTGAGCAAAGCATGCCTCTAGGGGGTCCTCAGTGCGGGAGTCATCCGCAATCTCCTCCATCTTACTGCTCTCCCGAGGAGGAGACTCCAAAATGGCATTTGCTTGCTCAAGTAATTTATCTAAATCCAAATCCTCTCCAAATTGAGCAAAACATGCCTCCAGGGGGTCCTCAGTGCTTGATTCATTCACAGTCTCCTCAAGAATCTCCTCTATCAAGCATACATTTCTCACTTCATCATATTCATGTGGTTGCCTAGTGATATCAAAAATATTCAACTCCACTGTCATATTTCCGAAGGAGATCTTCATCACCCCTGTCCTACAATTTATCAGGGCGTTAGCCGTGGCTAAGAATGGTCGCCCTAGAATAACCGGTATTTGAATCCCTATATTCTGAACCGGCTCTGTGTCAAGCACAATAAAATCCACGGGGAAATAGAACTTATCCACTTTTATCAAAACGTCCTCAACTATTCCCCGTGGTCTTTTCACTGACCTGTCAGCCAATTGAAGCGTAGTGGATGTGGGCTTCAATTCTCCTAACCCCAATTGTAAATAGACTGAGTAGGGTAAAAGATTCACACTCGCCCCTAGATCCAAGAGAGCCCTCTCAATGTGGCTGACTCCTATCGTGCAAGAGATGGTAGGACACCCCGGGTCCTTATACTTGATGGGTAGCTTGCACTGAAGGATTGAGCTGACTTGCTCGGTCAAAAATGCCTTTTTTGGGACATTCGTCCTCCTTTTGATAGTGACCAAGTCCTTTAGAAACTTGGCATATGATGGCATTTGATGGATGGCATCCAAAAATGGGATATTGATTTGGACTTGCTTGAATACCTCCAGAATTTCCTCATACTTCCCTCCTTTCTTGGGCGCCTGTAATCTCTCGGGGTAGGGCGCTCTAGGTATAAACGACCTAGGAGGGTCTTTCTCAGTAGGTGTGGCTATAGATGGCTCAGCATCTCTCTTCTCTGTGTTGCCACTCCTTTGCCCTTGCTGCATAGCAGGGCTCTCTTCCACTCGATTGTCCACTTGTCTCCCAGACCTCAGTGTGACAATCGACTGTACTTGTTCCGCCCCGTGCATAGGAGTTGATGAACTCTCAACCATAAATTGTCCTTTTGGGTTTTGCACGGGCTGACTGGGGAACTTTCCCTTCTCTCTCTCACCCAAGTGACTTGCAATTTGCCCTATTTGACTCTCCAGCTTGGCAATTGCTTGGGTGTTTACCACTGTTGCACTCCTCACATCACTCATATTTTGGCTAGTCTCCTTCATGAACTCCTTAAGGGTGTCCTCTAGCGACTGTGAAACTGGCGCTGGTGTTTGAGTGGGTGCATGGTAAGCAGGTGAAGGTGCTGGATGGGCAGAACGACCATGATTAGGAATTTGTGGGGCAAATCCGGGAGGATATTGATTTTGAGCATGATAAGGGGCTCCTCCCAGATTCATCGGTTGGTTCTGCCTCCATGAAAAATTTGGGTGGTTCCGCCACCCTGGATTGTACGTCTCGGAGTACGATCCATTTGACTGCCTTCGAAAGTCATTGAAAGCATTTACTTGTTCCAGAGGATACTCGGCACAAGCCGGCATTGATGGGCAATTCTGTGCTAGATGCATGGGACTAGCACAGATAGAACAGCTTTCAACATTGAATGTGTTGGCAGCATTGATGGATTGGCTCACAGTGAGAGCGTCAATCTTCTTAGTGAGGGCATCTAACTTTATCCTCAAATCAGCGTCCTCTCTGACCTCATAGATGCCTCCCCTCTTAGGAGCACGAATGGACTTATCTCGACAGCTTGAAAAATCCCACTGCTGTGAGTTGTCGGACAACTTGTCCAACGCCATATATGCTTCGTCTCCTGTCAGACTCAAGAATGCCCCCCCATTCATAGACTCGATCATGCTACGGTTGGGTTGAGTCAACCCTTGGTAGAAGAATTGAACGAGTCTCCACTTCTCATATCCATGTGGAGGGCATCTGATCAGTAACTCTTTAAAGCGCTCCCAACCCTCAGAAAATTTTTCATCCTCATCCTGAGTGAAAGAGCTGATCTCCTTTCGGCACTCATTCACTCTAGACATTGGGAAAAACTTATGATAAAATTTGCTAAGCAGGTTTTCCCAAGATGTAATAGACCCGGGCGTGTTGGAATCCAACCACGCCCTAGCTCTATCGTGAAGAGAAAAAGGGAAGAGTCGAAGATGGACTGACTCTTCAGAGAAGTTCTGGAATTTGAATGTGGCACAAATGTCTTTGAACTTCTTCACATGGCTATAAGGATTTTCAAGATCTAAGCCATAGAATGAGGGTAAGAGTTGGATGACATGTGGCTTCAAGTCAAAGTGGGTGGCATTGGTCGGTGGCAACACTATGCAAGAGGATGAGTTAGTCGCAACGGGTGCGAACAAGTCCCTAAGGGATGTAGTGGAGTCCACGTTCCAAGCTCTAGGTTGCTCTACATGTTCAGGATGATTTGCATTCCTATAATTCTCTGCCATCTCAACTGTCTCTCTCTCAACTAGCGCTCTTTTCTGCCTTCTAAGAGTTCTTTCTAAGTCGGAATCTAAATGTGTCAAATCTAAGTTCAAGGATCTCCGACCAAGCATACATTAACAGAAAAATAATGAGATACTAACCAGTAGAAGCAACAGAATAAAGCAAATACAAAACTCAAAATTTTTTTATTTTTTTATTTTTTTAATTTTTTTTAAATTAAATTAACTAGTAGAAAAATAAAATCAATTCAGACTAAAAATTTTCACAAACAAAACAATTCCCCGGCAACGGCGCCAAAAACTTGTTGTGAGTTTTAATTTACTCGCAAGCGCACGAGTCGTTTGCAGTATAGCGTTGTGCAAGTGCGAGGTCGAATCCACAGGGAATTGCGTTGTGAAAATATAATTTTTAATCTAAATCAACTCTATCTTAACCTAGTTCCGAATTTTGAATGATAATTTGTAAAATAAATTAAAACTAAATTTAATTGATTTAAAATCTAATAATAAAAAGCACTAAGGTTTCCGAATCCACCCCACCGAAGTTAAGCATACATGTTCTAAAAATATAGCCTATCAAAACATTCAATGAATCCAACTATAAGACAAAAAACAAAGAATATCCCAACTAAACCAAAAGCACCCAATGTATCCGCTCTTAACAAATCACAAAGGGAATCCAATTTAATCGAAAAGCATTCAATGTATCCATCAGATGAAACACAAAGAAAATCCAACAGACAATTTAAACTCAATCAATTATAAGATTAACTCAAATAATTGACAGAACATTTATACTAAAATTGTCAGATTTGTACAAGCAAATCTGAACTACTACGCCAAACAACGGCGGGGCTTCATCTTCAACCTTAGCTGAAGAGTCTAGCCACTCATAACTATAAAACTATAATAACAAGTGCTAAACATTTAAGCTAAAACAACTGAATATAAAGAAATAAATAAACAACTTTACATGGGAGAAATTCCACTCGCTGACGGGCGGCGCTTCCCCTCGTGGTAGCAATGCCTTCGGGATCCACCAGAATGCTAGCGGACGTCCACCGGTAAACACCAAAGTGGCTCAGGAATTGTACATTGAATGATGAGGTCAGATGGTGTTTATATAGGGGGAGTCCCGGAGCACAATGGGTTTCAAAATCGATGTGGGAAACTGCCCGAGTGCGATCGATCGCACTCTGGTGCGCTCGAGCGCACATTGGCTCACTACAGAGCATTTTAACCGATGTGGGATGTGCAAGAGCACATTTGCGATCGATCGCAAGTCTGGTGCGATCGAGCGCACTAGACTTCTTCAGCTTGAACCTTGTTTACTAAAATGGCCATAACTTTCTCTAGAAAAATCGTTTTTGCAAGCCGTAAAATCCCTCAGAAAATAGACTTCCGGATCTTTCCAACCATATATGGCTCATCTCCTGGTTCTTCCGGAATCAATACAGTAAAATCCACAAAAATGACTGATCTGTAAGGCGATTTTGGCAATTTTAGTGAAACTCTTTTCCCAGTGCTTGTAAACCTGAAAAACAATGAAAACAACTCAAAGTAACAAATTACTAAGCTAACAAATGTAAATTAAAGGGCCAAAATATGCAATATTTGGCACTCATCATATCTCAACAAGCAGAAACAAAGAAATGATCTATCCTTGAGAAAGAAGAAGTCTCCCTGATGTTCAACCAAGTAAAAGATCCTCCAGATAAAGGTAAATCAAGAAGGTCATTAGCCCTCACAAATTCCAAGAACTCCCTCATAGACTTGGATTCAAGATTCTTTCGACCTCTCATGAGGAAAAAGAACAACATTAAAGTCACCTCCAATCACCCAAGAAAATTGCCAGTGATGCCTAACTCCTACCAGCTCTTCCCAGAAAAGAGTTATATTATTACTCTCCCTAAGACCATAAACACTAGTCATAATCCAATCCCCCCCTAAACAGACCTCTGAATACACAAGAGACTGAAAACATTCCCACGTGGGTATCTACCAAATCCAACAATCTCATGTCCTACATTATTAAAATTCCACCTGAAGCACCTATCGACGGTAAAAAATTCCAACCACAAGACCTAATACCCCAAATGCTACGAATAATTGACTCATCAACAATAGGCACACTACTGCTCCTTTCCACTCTCTAAGATAATGCTTAATAGAATCTCTCTTTTCCAAATTATTCACCCTTCTCATGTTCCATGAGATAATTTTTCACATCATTGGGTCACTAACTCTATCCTCGACTCCTCATACAGAACCTCCCCTCCTTTTCCTGAACCCAAATACTCTTGTCATAGTTGACATCAAACTCCAATCTCTTTAGCTCTCTACTAACCCCCTTCATTTGTTTCCTACTCATAGATTGGCCTTGATTCCAGGTCTTACATTCTTTAACCCCACTCAATTTCCTAAAATAATTTGATAACTTGGTCTTCAACCCCAACTATCGAAACCCCGACCATCCTGTGAAGTTTTTTACCCTAGTTTAAAATCGATGATGACGCCTTACTGTTCATAAAAAATTCATCCCTAAAATCCACTCCCCCCATGCTCCACCGGATCACCCCTCTCCACAAGAGCTAAACAGAAATTATTGTATTTTTTTTCCTTCCTTAATAAACCCGAAAACTTCAGACTCAAAACCACTTTTCAACCCCAAACACCCACCAGGATCTAATTCTATCAAATTTAAATTAACCTCCGGGGGAACACTGGTCAGAGGTTCAACAACCACCAACTGATTTTCCCACAAAATATTTTGCACATTCTTGAGAAAACCCTTTGGAACAGGACATGGAGAAGTGAAAATTGATTCTACAGAAGGAGTAACAACCGCGACACTCTTAGAAAAAATCTCCAAGAGTCAGAAGAATTAGTGCATTTCTCGCTGAAAAAAGAGTCACCTCTTTCCCTGGAAAGTGAGTTGCCTATCTTATTGGACGAAGTTGCGGCAGCCCCAAGCTCTATCATCGATGTACCATGCTGAAAAACTCATCCCAGAACACCAAAAGGAATCGATACCTTTTTTGAACAGTGAAAAGCCGTCAAAACTGGAGATCTTAAAACGAAATCTACTGGCGTTGGGTTGCCGGACTTCCCCATAACAGTCACCACCACTGGCCCTGAAGAGAGACAAGGTTTCGACAATAGGGGACCAAAACACTTGGCCACCCAGTGTTTTGACAACCTCTAGTCCCTTAAATCAGGTTTCTTGGGTCGTTTCTTTACAACATTCTTCAGCCCATACAAATTAGATTTAAAACCAAAATCCAACACATCAAACTTAATCTCCTTAGAATTGTCTAGTCCATAAGGTTGAAAACTAGGTCCAGGATCTTTAAAAACGAACGGTCCCTCATTTTGAAAATAAACAGGCCTCTGGCCCAGGCCCAAAGCAGGAATAGTGCACCCATTTCAGATTAAACATTTAGGTCTTATCTTGACCCATTAGAAGAGTATGGTCCATCCCCTTGGCAGATTTAAAATTTGAAATTGATTATCAATTATCAGTTGATTTTGTACTATCTCCAATTGCTTACCTTTACACGAGACCTTGCGTGTGTCTCTACAAACTTCATCTTCTCCACTGTACCTTTTCACCACAACAGCCCAAGAAACAGAGGGTTAAAGTACAGTCACATTCCTTGTCAAATTAGCACCACAACTAGGGCAGCACCTTGACACAAACAAGAGAGTGCCACCCACTTCCACCTACTTTCTGTCGTCACCCAGGGATGCTTCTCCCACCAGCACAAGAAACGGTAACTTCCCCTTACCAGCATCAATAGGACGATTGGTGGCAGCCCCAAAAAACTTACTAACTTCAGATAAACAAGAAATCAATCTCCACCACCCGACGGCTGTTGGACCTTATAGGATTAGCATCAAACTTGATTTCCCACTACAAATACTTGTTAGAGAAACAAATCTACCATTTTTGTTTATGCAACCCAAAAATAAGAGACCTGTTCCATTTTCTTCTTCTACGACAATGCATATTTTCACCCTTTTTCAAAAAGAAATTCTTTCTAAACAATTAGAAGCCACCAAAATTCCTGAAAGTTCAACCACATCAAAATCTTTATTCCCGGAGAAAACTCAGAGATTCTCACCATATTAGCAGCAATGCCTTCAATAACTATCTCGAAACATTTCTTATTAACCATAAAAGATCTCCGACACTCAGCTTTAGCCATGAGCATACTATTAAACCAAAAAAATGAAGCCTAGAAAAAATATCAAAGACTCAAAAAAAGAGGGGAGGTAAAGGAAGAAAAGAATTAGGAGGAGAAGATAAGGGAATGAAGGAGGAGGAGAGATCAGAGAAGAATGAGAGGGGGAAAAAGAGGAGAGGAAGAAGAGCCATTGGTTTATACTTGATTATGCTCAAACTAACACGCGATTATTGTGTATAGCTGAGGTGTCGATCCCACGAGGAAAGTGAACTACAAGAGAAAGTGTAAACCTTAACACTAAACGATGAAATTCAAATAAGTGAATTTTGTTTTACGAATGAAATTATATGAGAGAGTCGTGAGAATATGACGAAGGATTCAATAAAGAAATAATAAGGTTCCAAGAATCCTTCCTAAGTTTCCTTATTCTTATCTTGACTCAATTGTTTTATCTCAATTGCTAGTTTCACATCCCAAACGAGCAATTGGTAAATATTCAATCAAAGCACATAAAATGCTCTAATGTAATTGGTACAAATTACTCTTTAATTCCAATTCAAATACACATGACCTATCTTATAAATTATCAAGAAACGACAATATATTTCTATAACAATACCGTAGTAATAGACAAACTTATAAGATAAATCTACCGAAATCAATCACATCTAACAGCTTGACATAAAAAGAGCTTGACTAGACTTATATGGAGGAGAAAGATGCAATCACCGGATTAAGAGTAAATCCTCACCTTCTTACTTAATCAAAGATTAAATCATAAACAATGTTTAATAATCAATTCATACAACTGAATCAAAGATAGAAATAAGAACAACTACACCTAGGAATTCATCCCTTTGCCTTGCTTGGAGTTTAGTTGGACGCTCCTAATTTCAGCCTCCTTTTCAGCAAAACCTAAGTGTTCTATTAATACCCCAAAAGGTTCAAGGGTATTTTTGGGTCAAGAAATGTCATTAAAGCCCTAATAAGGTCGAGAAACAGAAATAGGGGAATCGTGCTAGCGCTGTGGCACCAAAAAGGGAAGCCGCAGCACGGCAGTAAAAACGCCCCTGCACCGCGGCGCACACCTTACCTTACCGCGACACTGCCCTTGGTCCTTGCTTGTCAATGGTGCTGGTGGCTGTGGCGCACACCTTGGCTCGCCGCTGTGCAAATGCTTGATCCCAGCTTCTAACTCAAAAGTTAATGGTTCTGGAGGCCGCGGCGCAAATCTTGGCTCACCACGACATAGAACCCTAAAAATGGGTTTCTCTTTATTTTGTCATTCTGAAACCATTCCTTCACTCCGATATGCATTGAATCTTAATGCTTTAAGCAACGTTAGCTTTTCGATATATTTTAAACCCAAAATACCTAAAAATGCATCAGAATAAATCAATGAACCAAGAATGACATTTTAGAGTTATTAAGGCATAAATGTGTAATTCAGCCCTAAATCAACCATAAAATGCTAACAAATAAGTACTATTAAGATGCATTTTATAACTCTCATCATAATCCCCAATTAGCTTATTGCTAGTCCATAGCAATTCAAGCGAAAAAAATATGAAATGAATTCTATATTAGAAATTAAAAAATAATAAAACAATGTTAGCGTTAATCCAAGAGTAATTCAACTTTTTGTCTCAAAAATCGCACATAACACACAATACATAGAATCATTATATACCACCCAAGTTCAAAAACAATCCGAACATCAACCTCAAAATCATTATCGACTCTTGATATCCATCTTACCACAAATCAATAATCCAAAAACCTGGATGATTTTATGCACAACATTCATGAATACAAGTCTTGGCCTCTAACGATGTATTAAATTACGTGACATCAATTGTAAATCAAACTCGATAGGCTAACTTTTCAAATCACTCTCCACTAATGTAGAAAAATCACACTATATCGGATCGATAGGTTTTTTAATAATCTTGTAACATTAGGCTAAGGTAAAGGTCAAGAAAGAACGAGAAGGATTAAACAAGTAAAAGAACTCAGTCTCTTAATTTTAAACACAACTGCTTAAGCACTAGATAACATTGCTTCAACACCCAACTCATTCAACCATTTTTTGAGCATTTCTCTAAATAATTCACCATTTTTTTCTTCTTTCTTTGCCAAAATTCACTTCTTTTTTTTAGCACATAACCATTCATGTCCGTTTTTATTTTTTTACTCTTTTCAACAACCCCCAACCTATCTCTTAGAATGTACTTGGGTTATGGTAGTAATATATATATTTTTTTTCATATTTCCATCATTACTCCTCTTAAGTGCTTCTCAATAAATGTGTATAAACTAAGTTCTGTTAAAAGAAAGATAAGGATAAAATATTTTTAGGCTTATAAAGGTAAGTAAATGGGCTGTCGAAAGAAACAAGGCTCCATTTTTTTCAAGAAAAAGGCTCAAACAGGTAACTAGCGATAAATATAACAAAGGTAAGGTTGAAGGGCTCAAACGGTCTAAAGATGGCCTATATCATAACCTAAGTAGTGTGCATTCTAGGATTTCGCCTTAAGTGATTATCAGATAAGTTTTAGAGCTTGTCGAGACCGTAAAAGTATTCACAAACAATCGCACATAAACTTTCTCTAAATGTTTTAGACTAATCATGCAATCTTACCGTCAACCAGAGTCTCAAACCAAATGAAGATCGACACTTACAATCATTCTCAAACCAAAGCAAGATTTAACTTCTTCTAAACACTATATGCTATCTCAATTAAACTTATATCCTTGACATGTAAATTAACTCCAAAGCTAACACAAAGCATACTAAGAACAAACAATATATATATATATATATATATATATATATATATATATATATATATATATATATATATTATAATTTATCCTAACAAACGAATTAAAACAAAAAAGGGAAAGTGACACCAAACAATTCAATGGTATGGAATAAGAAATGCGTTTCCTCCACCCTCAACCTAAGATTTGCATTGTCCTCAACGTGAAAGAAAAAGTAAAGGAAACTCCCTTATTAACCAAAAGTGCGAGGAAGCCAAAAATTGTGCACGACCATTCGAACTCCATGTTGTTCCTCTTTTTGAAATTTCGATCTCTAATATAGAACAAAACAAACAAAAAGAAGGAAATTATGGTGTAACATTAAGATTCCCACCAAATGTTAGGTTAGCACATCAAAACTAAATAACTAACTAAAAATGAAAAATAAAGTACGAAAAATAAAGATAACGAAAAAGAGTATGGAATAAAAGTTAATACAGACAACCCAAAAATAAAATAAAATAACATACAAAATAAACAAGAGACAACCTAAAAGTTAACCCTCCATGCCATCGTGCTCCTCCTCCTCCTCCTCCTCTGGAGCGGGATCAAAATATGAACCCAGATAGAGTGGCAAGGTAGGAAAGTGATCCATATCACAACCGGTGGCGGAAGCAAGGTATTGGTACATCTGACCAAAAGAAGAGTGAACCGTTGCGTGATAGTTTGCTTGCCTGGCTAAGAATTGATACTGATGATCAAACCTATCCTGTAAGAATTTCTAATGCTCATCAAATCGAATCTCTTAATGCTCAAGCCGCTCTGCAATAGTCAAAGACTTAGGTGGTGGAGGTGGGGCAGCAGTCGTTGCTCCCTCTTCCGGAGCTTGCAATCTCGTTGCCTTAATCACATTGAGCATTCTGTCATCGATAGGCTTCTTGGGGTGTTGTGCTTCCTCATCACTACTGAACTGGATACCAGCTCGGATGCATAACTGGGTATTCAAGGAAGGGAAGTATAGAACAAGCTTATGTCTCACAGTATGGATGATAGAATTAAACATTATTTGGCCCACATCAATAGTCATACCCATCAAAATAGCATAAATAAGAACAACCCTATCAACAATAACATCGCTATAATGCGTAGTGGGCATCATCTTCTGACACACAAAGTATTGCCAAGGCCGAGCAATCACAGTCAAAGAAGTACCTGGCAAGGTCTTAGGATTACCACCTGACATTTTCCAAGTCGTGCTCGGAATACAGAGTGTATTACAAATCTCATCATAGTCAACATTAGACAAATAAGCAATACATTTGTTATTCTCAATGTTAGGTAGCCCATAAAATCTATTAATAGATGCACTGTCAAAGGAAATTGTTTTTCCTCTAACCATCACTTTTCCATTCCTCTGCTCTTCCACATTAGCATAAAATTCTTTAACCACATTAATAATGGAATTAGGTGGTTGTCCCCCAAATGCACCCCAATTCCTATCAGTAAACATCTTAAACAAAGTTGGGTTTCCTCTCTCTATGATAGTGAAACCTCTTTCAGGAATGGGTCTCCTGGCATGCATTAAACTAACATACCTCTCACTAGCATTAAAATTGACAAATTTACTATCATCAAACTCTTGAGGCTGTTTCCCCCTTTGTCTCTTAGTTTTAGGGGCCATTTGAATCAAATTGTTCTAAGACAAGAGAACTAATTCAAATACAACCACTTAAATATCACAAATCCACAACAAAGAGAAAGAAATCGATCTTACTTGATAAATAATTGGCCCAAAGTTGGTGAGAACACCCACAAACTCAAAATCCTCTTGAAATCCCGAAATCCTCTTGAAACCAAAGCTTTGTGGACAAGTTTGCAGCAAAATCTTCAATCTAAGTGAAAAATTCCTCAAGGAATTGTGTTAGAATCAAGAAAGAATGAGAAAAAATAAATGGATAAGGATGGATTTGGAGAGAAGTTGAGAGAGAGTAGAAAAAATGTTGTTTTCTTTCAAAAGGAAATGAAGAACAAAGAGGGAAAATGGGTTTTTAAAATGCTGATTGCGACTTTGTGCCACGCCGCAAAGACCTAACCCCCAAATCTATTGCACTGTGTGCCGCGGTGCAACCTGGAGAGCTTGAATTTTGGTGGGCTCGGGTGGGCGCGGCGGGAGCACCTTGGGTCGCCGCACACACTGTGCCTTCTGAATTTGTGTAGTTTTGGGTGGGCAAGGCGTGAGCACCTTGGGCCGCGGTGCTCACACTGGGCCTTGAAATCTGTTGAAAAGTAACAAATAAAAAGGCATAAAAATATAAACTAAAATTAATAAAAGTAAACTTAAAAGTAAAAATTAAATTAATTCAAGATGAAAATTAAAATTAAAATTAAGATAGACTTAACTAAAAACAAAAATTCTAAAATTAACAAAGACTTAACAAAATTAAAACTAATGTACAATTGAACGAAAGTACCCGATTAAGAAGGATAAACCGGGGCCACCAAAGAGATCTCTTCGAGCTTATTTTTAACACGTTCATGTTCCAAGTAGAGCTTTAACCTTTGGCCATTAACTCGAAATGCACGATCGTCGGAAGGATCTTCAACCTCTACTACTCCATTGGGAAAAACACTTTTCACAACATAAGGTCCCTTCCATCGTGATCACAATTTTCCCAGATGGAAGTGTAACCGCGAGTCATACAGAAAAACTCTATTACCTTGTTCAAAATTTTTTCGGAGTATTTTCTGGTCATGCACCGCTTTCATTCTTGACTTTAAGTCCTTAGCATTATCATATGCATCATCCCTCAACTCTGCAAGTTCACAAAGTTGCATTTTCTCTCCTCACCTGACATCTTCAAGTCAAAGTTAAAATTTCAAATAGCCCAATATACTCTGTGCTCAAGTTCTACTGGCAAGTGACATGCTTTGTCGAATACCAACCGATAAGGAGATGCTATAAGAATCATCTTGTATGCTGTCCGGTATGCCCAAAGTACATCCGATAAGTGCAAAAACCAATCTTTTCAATTAGGATTTACCATTTTTTCAAGTATTCGCTTAATCTCCCTATTTGCTAGTTCTGCTTGGCCATTGGTTTGTGGATGATAAGCTGTAGAAACCTTATGGGTGACTACATACCTGCGCATTAAAGCCTTAAAAGAATGGTTACAAAAATGTGACCCTTGATCACTAATTATAACACGTGGAGTACCGTACCTAGATAAAATATGATCTTTAAGAAATTTAACAACAACTATATTGTCATTAGTGCGGCAAGGTATTGCTTCAACCCATTTAGAAACATAATCAACGGCAAGCAAAATGTAAAGATACCCAAAAGAAGGTGGGAATGGTCCCATAAAATCGATCCCCCAACAATCAAAGATTTTCACCACTAAGATCGGGTTGAGAGGAATCATATGACGGCGGGACAGTGAACCTAACTTTTGACATCTTTCACATGATCGACAAAACTCATTAGCATCATTGAATAAAGTAGGCCAATAAAAACCGCATTGTAAATTTTTGCGGCTGTCTTTTTAATAGAAAGGTGGCCACCACAAGCATAGGTATGGCAAAAAGTTAACACACTATCAACTTCCATATCTGGAATGCATCTTCTTTTTATTTGATCAGGGCAATATTTAAAAAGATAAGGATCATTCCAATAAAAATTCTTTACCTCATCCAAAAAACTTGCGTTTATCTTGTGCACTCCATGTAGATGGAACTTGATGCGAAACCAAGTAGTTTGCAATGTTGGCATACCATGGTGTGTGACCAAGGATAGAAAATAAGTTTTCATCCGGAAAAGCTTCCCGAATGGGCAAAATGTCAGTATCATTCTTAAATTCTAAGCGAGATAAATGGTTCGCTACAACATTTTCTACCCCTTTCTTGTCTTTGATTGTCAAGTCAAATTCCTGCAAAAGTAAAATCCAACGTATCAAACGGGCTTTAGCATCCATTTTTGAGAAAAAAAATTTAAGAGTAGAATGATATGTGAATATAGTGATAGGTGCACCAATTAAGTAAGAGTGAAATTTATCCAATGCAAATACTACTGTTAGTAATTATTTATCGGTTGTGGTGTATATCATTGGAGAATGATTCAAGGTTCTACTAGCATATAAACAACAAATGGTTTTCCCTCCCTTCTTTGTCCTAAAACAACCTCTACAGCATAGTCACTAGCATCACATATAATCTCAAAAGGCAAGGTAAAATCCGGTGATTGCATAATAGAGGTGGTTGTAAGCTTACAGACAAGTGTCCTAAAGGCTTGCTCATATTCGGGGCTCTACTTAAACTCTGTATCCTTCGTCAAAAGGTTACATAAGGGTCTAGAGATAGCACTAAAATTTTGAATAAACCTTCTATAAAACCCGGCATGCCCTAAGAGAGACCTAACATATTTAATATTCTTAGGAGTGGGTAGTTTAGAGATTAATTTGATTTTTGATTTATCCACTTCTATCCCCTTTTCAGACATTATATGGCCTAAGACTATTCCGGAAGACACCATAAAATGACACTTCTCCCAATTAAGCATAAGTCCCTTCTCTTCACACCTACACAAAACATTTTTAAAATTAGATAAACATGAATCAAAAGAAGTTCCAAACATGGTTAAATCATCTATATACACTTCCACACATTTTTCAACCATGTCACTAAAAATACTCATCATGCATCTTTGAAAAGTAGCCGGTGCATTACACAAACCAAAGGGCATTCTACGGAAAGCAAAAGTACTAAAGGGATAAGTATATGTGGTCTTCTCTTGATCCTCTAAGGCAATTCCTGTTTGGTAGTATCCCAAATACCCATCTAAAAAACAATAGAAAGGATGACCAACCACCTGTTCTAAAATTTGATCTATGAATGGAAGGGGAAAATGGTCTTTCCGAGTAGCCGAATTAAGTTTCCTATAATCAATGCACATACGCCACCCGGTCACTACCTTAGTTGGTACTAACACCTCTATTCATTTTCTACCACGGTTACCCCAGCTTTCTCAGAAACTACTTGGGATGGACTAACCCACTTAATATCGGATATTGGATATATAATTCCTGCATCCAACAGTTTTAAGACTTCTTTCTTAACTACCTCTTTCATATTTGGATTTAGCCTTCTTTGTGGGTCTTTACGAGGGTTAGCTCATTCTTCTAGATAAATCCTATCGGAACAAATTAAGGGGCTAATACCTTTTATGTCGGTTATGGTCCAACCTAATGCAAATTTATGCTCTCTTAACAAATTCAACAATTTATCACATTGCACATCACTAAGTTTGGAGGAAATAATAACCGGAAAGGTATCACCTGGGCCTACAAAAACATGTTTGAGTCCTTTGGGTAGCGGAGCTAAATTAAGCATTGGCGTCTCCTTGAAAGAGGGTTTGGGTGCCTCCCTTTCTTTAAGAAACTCCTCAAAGCATGGTTGCCATGATTTCTTAATAAATCCCTGCGACTTATTAAAAACATCAACAACATTAACGACATGGGGATAAATGGAAGAATCATCAAAATCGAAATTATTAAGAAGGAATTCCAATGAGTTAGAATTATCTTTAATGTATTCATCTTCTAAAATAAGTTCATCAATCATATAAGTGTCGAAACACTCATCCTCTTCATGTGGCTGCCTTGAGACTAGAAAAACGTTCACCTCTAGAGTCATATTTCCAAATGATAATGTCATTAGGTCATTCCTACAATTAATGAGGGCATTAACGGTGGCAATGAATAGTCTTCCAAGTATCAAAGGAATTTTTGACTCCGTATTCACAATATAAATGGTATCTAACACTAAAAAGTTAATGGGATAATAGAATTTGTCAATTTGCAATAAAATATCTTCCACAATACCTCTTAGTTTTCTTACCGATAGATCCGCTAGTTGAAGTACCATGGAAGTTGGGTTGATCTCACCTAGACCAAATTGCAAGTAAATGAAGTATGGCATGAGATTCACACTAGCCCCCAAATCTAGCAATGCTTGGCCACAAGCTTTGTTTCTAATTTGGCAAGCTACCATAGGACAGCCCGGATCTCTATACTTGGGCGGTGTCTTACTATCAATCACCGCACTTGTTTGTTCTGTTAAGAATGCCATCTTCTTCACATTGTGCCTCCTCTTGAGTGTGCATAGATCCTTAATGACTTTAGCATAGTTGAAAACCTGTTTTATGACATGAAGAAAATGAAGATTAATTTTAACTTGCTAAAGTTGTTCAAGAATCTCACTTTTTAATGCTGAATTTCTCTCCTTAGGTTTAAGGAGTGCTTGAGGGAAAGGCGCAAGTAAAGAATCACTATAGGTATCTTATTCCTTGGGGGCTTCATCCTTGTTGCTCACAGTGTTAGGAATCATGTTTGATGGTAGAGTGGGTCCATCAATTTTCTTACCGTTGCGAGTAATCATGGCATTAACCTCTTTAACATTTTGATCGTCAGGATTGGAGGTTTGTACAATATATTGTCCCCTTGGATTAGGTTGTGGCTGTGAAGAAAAACGACATTGCTCTTGAACCTTCAAGAAACTAGTCAACTTGGTGAGTTGGGTCTTTATCACCTTTTGTTCCTCTTTGATCCCTTGTTTCTCCTCTAGAAACCGTTGATTTATCTTGTCTTGCTCTTCCACACTCTTGGCATGTACCTGCATAAATGACTTAAAAACATCTTCCAAAGGTAAGATTTATTGTGGTACATTAGATAAAGTTGCTTCCGATTTCCATTGGGTACTAGAGTGGGTAGAAGGTTATGTATCAGATCTCCAACTAAAGTTAGGGTGATTCTTCCAACCGAGATTGTAGGTGTTAGAGTAGGGTGAGTATGTTTTTCTAAAGGGTATACCTAAAGCATTACACTCTCTCTTCATCTAAAAATAGGTTGGACAATCCCTAGGTACATGATCTACCCTATTACACATGAAACAAGGTTCGTGGGACTCTACCCTAGCAACTGGTTCGGGAGCTCAGCATCCTTGGTTTTTAAAACTTTAATTTCCTTAGTTAGGAGCTCTAAACGGGTTTTAAGGCTATCATCTTCCTTAAGCCAGCGGTTTGATTTCTCTTAGTACTTTCCATTACATTCGGTCCCATCTAAGTGTGGGCTTTTTCCGATAGGTCATCTAGAAAATCTATTGCTTGGTCGGGATCTTTCTGAAGAAAATCTCCATTACACATCATTTCTATGAATTGCCTTTCCCTACTTAGAAGTCCATCATAGAAATAGCTAACTACCCGCCAACTCTCATACCCGTTGTGTGGATAAGAATTCAAAAGGTCTTTGAAACGTTCCCAAACTTGATATAAGGTTTCACTCTCATTTTGTGCAAAGTTTGAGATTTGTCTCTTGAGGTTATTGGTCTTACGGGTTGGGAAATAATTTTGGAAGAAGGCTTAGATCATCTCATCCCAACTACCTATAGATCTAGGCCTTAACGAGTACAGCCAAACCTAGGCCTTTTCCTTAATTGAAAAGGGGAAAAACCTAAGTTTGACGGTGTTTACCATATCAGCCCTATCTTGAAAGGTTGCTACTACTTTCTCAAATTCCCTAATATGGACATAGGGGCTTTCATTCTCAAACCCATGGAAGGTTGGTAGTAATTGGATCATGCCCGGCTTAAACTTAGGTTGTTGATCATTAGGGGGGAACATGATACAAGATGGTGTGGCCATTTGGCTAGGGTGCAAGTAGTCCTTAAGTGTCCTAGCAACATTCTCATTGTAATTTTCGGCCATGTTAACAAAATTCTCTAAATTCTCGTTTAGGTGTACACTTGATATAATCTAGGTGAGGTTTCACTAACGGATGTGGAAGGAGATGGTAACTCTATTTCGAGTCTTTTAATAAATCTACCTCGCGCATCTCTCAGTCTATGCATACACCAAAGGAATTAGAGGGGAAATGACTAAAACAAAAAAAAATTAGAAAATCAAAACAAAGAGCAAAGAACAATATTACCGTCTTGTCTCAAAGTTGACAATCTTCCTTACTTAAGCACGTTTCCCCGGCAACGGCACCAAAATTTGATTACACTCAAACTAACACGCGATTATTGTGTATAGCTGAGGTGTCGATCCTACGAGGAAAACGAACTACAAGAGAAAGTGTAAATCTTAACACCAAACGATGAAATTCAAATAAGTGAATCTTTGTTTTATGAATGAAATTATATGAGAGAGTTGTGAAAATATGACGAAGGATTCAATAAAGAAATAACAAGGTTCCAGGAATCCTTCCTAAGTTCGTTGCCTTATTCTTATTTTGACTTAATTGTTTTATCTCAATTGCAAGTTTCACATCCCGAACAGGCAATTGGTAAATATTCAATCAAAGCACATAAACACTCTAATGTGATTGCTACAAATTACTCTTTATTTGCAATTCAAACACATATAACCTATCTTATAAATTATCAAGAAGCGACAATATATTTCAATAACAATACCGCAGTAATAGACAAACTTATAAGATAAATCTACCAAAATCAATCACATCTAACAGCTTAACATAAGAAGAGCTTAACTAGACTTATATGGAGGAGAAATATGCAATCACCGGATTAAGAGTAAATCCTCACCTTCTTACTTAATCAAAGAGTAAATCATAAACAATGTTTAATAATCAATCCATACAACTGAATCAAGGATAGAAATAAGAACAACTACACCTAAGAATTCATCCCTTTGCCTTGCTTAGAGTTTAGTTGGACATTAGGCTCATGCTTGATCACCTTAATGAAGAAGAAATATGGTAGCTCTCCTAATTATAGCCTCATTTTCAGCAAAACCTAAGTGTTCTATTAATACCCCAAAAGGGTCAAGGGTATTTTCGAGTCAAGAAATATCATTAAAGCCCTAATAAGGTCATGAAACAGAAACAAGGGAATCACACTTGCGCCACGATGCCAAAAAGGGAAGCCGCAGCACGACTGTAAAAACGCCCTTGCGCCGCGGCGCTCACATTGCCTTGCCACGACGCCACCCTTGGTCCTTGCTTGTCAATGGTGCTGGTGGCTGCAGCGCAAACCTTGGCTCACCGTAGTGCAAATGCCTGATCCCAGCTTCTAACTCAGAAGCTAATGGTTCTAGAGGCCGCGGTGCAAACCTTGGCTCATCGCGGCATGGAACCCTAAAAATGAGTTTCTCTTCATTTTGTCCTTCTGAAACCATTCTTTTACTCCGATATGCATAAAATCTTGGTGCTTTAAACAATGTTAGCTTTTCCATCTCTTTTAAACCTAAAATACCTGAAAATACATTAGAATAAATCGATGAACCAAGAATGACACTTTAGAGTTATTAAGGCATAAATGTGTAATTCAGCCCTAAATCAATCATAAAATGCTAACAAATAAATACTATTAAGATGTATTTTATGACTTTCATCAATACTATAGTCATTCCATCAAATACAATATAGAATACATTTAACTTTAAAGGGGTGTGCTCGTGAGATAGAGAATATCGAAAAAGAGATACAGAGAATTCGAGAATAGTGTATAACTTAAAATTTTAGAACTTGGAAGTATCATCAAATCACACAAATCTTCAAATGGTGAAACTAAGAAGGGTCATCAGACTAAGAAAAAAACTGCAAAAAACCTAAGTAACTCAATATAAAAGCACCTATATGATTTTACATTAATTTCTGCAACCAAATCATTCCTTAACTAGTTTGACTTTTTGCAGTTTGTATCTCAATCAAAGGTCATACACCATGCTCAAGAAGTTTCTAGCAGTTTTGTAACTAAAATGGCAGACATGTCTTTAAAACTTCATAGTTTGCAACTCATCGATCACCATCACCATCACCATCACCCATTGACCATATAAACAAAGCCTTCAATGACATACTAAACAACATAAATAGCATCAAGCTAAACAACACTTAGGATACCTAACTCTGCTGAAATTTAAGCCTTAAGTTAAGAGAACCATATAGGAAAATGATTTGTGCAAGCTTGTCTGACCCAACATACTGAGCCTAACGTGGAAGCCATGTGATGGTAGACAGCATAAACCGCATAAAAACGATGTACAAGCTGATGTTCTCGACTCTGACGTTTGACGTTTCCAAATGTTGATTCGTTGATTTTGATGATACAGAAAATTGTTAGTTTGTTTGGTTTACAACTAGGTGAAAACTTGAGTAACTATTTTAATGATTTTTATTGACAACGTTAATATAATTTTAAAATAATATTATTAATAAAAATTTTAAAATTATTAGGGAAATTTTTAATTGATCGCAAATATAAGTGTTAGACCCAAATCAACCGAGTATTTCAATACAACTTTGCTTACGTTTAAAGACTGAATAGCAATGGGATGGATCGAGCCGAATATTTGTTTTTAAGATTTTTTTTATTAGATTTTGTTTTTCATCTCAAACTTACATACTTTATTTCAATTTAATTATAAACTTTTCAAACGTGTTAATTAAATCCTACACATTAATTTGTTTCAATTAACTTTTATTTGTTTCATTTTGCTCGTTAGATTAAGGAGAGTTCAGTTGGACTCCATGTTTGATTAATAAATCCCAAACTAAAAAGAAAAATAAAAAAAAATGTATCAGATTAAGAAGAGTTCAGTTGAACTTACATAATGCTTGGATCAACTTAAAATCGACTTTAAACTGAAGTTTATTTTTTAAATTTTATCAAAAATTAAACATACTAGTTATTTGTATTTTTTAATAAATGAATTACGAAAGAGTTTTTTTTATAAAGAATTACGATGGTTTAATGGTTTCTTTTTATAAATTATAACGAGCATGAGATAAATAAGCAAATACCCATCATGTTATGGCTATGGTGTTTATTAATTGGCACTTTAATATAAAATTTTCATAGTTATAATTACATTTATTGTACGCGTTCGATGGACAATCATGAATTGTAAAATTTAAAAAATTAAACTGTAAATCACATCAATTATAACTCACGTTTGCAACTCCCTCTTACAGTAAGATGAAGTTGTCAAGATCCAACAACTAATCCTCCTTTGTCGGGAACGAACATGAGACTTATGTGCAAAATCTGTTGCTAAATTTGGAAATTTGGTAATGGTGGTTACAATGTTTCTCTCATCATATTTCTCTAAAAATACTACTACTACCCTCTAAATCAAGGAACAAAGATTGAGCAATATCATAAAAAAAATCTAGTTTCTAGATTTTTTATATTTTTTATTGGGTAAATTACAAACTCCGCATCGGTAAGTCTCAATCTCTTGTCATTGACACACACCGTTAACTCCATCATGCAAAACCACACCTAAAACTGTGAAAATCAAGTAGAAAGCCCTAGAATTAGGTCGAAAACACTGATGGTGGAGATTAAAATGCCAGAATTAAGTTTTTTAAAATTCCTATGTTAGAGAAGAAAAAAAACCTGTAGCTCGAGGTTTCAACCCAAGAGGGGGGGTGAATTGGGTTTTTAAAAACTTTTGCGAAATTTATACAAGTTTATAAAAACTGATAAGCAACAAATAATTAATACAAGTAATAAGCTGTAAATAAAGAGTTTAAGGAAAGAGGATGCAAACACAGTTATAGTGGTTCGGCAATATCGGATTCGTTCTGATCCTACGTCCACTCTCTTCAAGGAACTCCTTGAAGTAATCCACTAAGAAAACTTAGTCGCACAACTTAGCCGGGTGTTGCACAAACCGTACACAAGCAATTTACAGGAATTGCTTAAACCGAAAAATCCCCTTCCTTTCGGAAGTTTCCCCTTCCTCTCGGAAGTAATCCCTTTACAAAGATGGTGTAAAGTAAAAGGTAGAGAGACAGCAAATGAAAGCTTATTACAACAGAAATGTCTCTCTTTCAAAGTAAAGCTTGAATAAATGGCTCAACAAGATTATTTCAAAGCTTTTTGTGTTTCAAGAGTATAAAAACTTGATTAAATGGGATCAACTCTTTTTTGAATATTTGCTTCTTCTTTTTGAATGCTTTGCTGAATGGGTTTATATAGCAATCAATTAATATGGCCATTTTGGACTTTAATTTGAAAAAGATTTACTTTAAAACGTTCAGATTTGGAGTCCAACGGTCATATTTTTGAATTACCAGTCGACTGGGTCGAGATACCAGTCGACTGGGTTCACTTGAAAAATACTCGTTTTCAGACCTTCTGGGTATCCAGTCGACTGGTATATATCATCCAGTCGACTGGGGACTTTCTGTCCATTTTACCAGTCGACTGGGTTGATTCATCCAGTCAACTGGGAACTTACTGGTCAAGTACCAGTCGACTGGGTTAATTCATCCAGTCAACTGGGTACCTTCTGACCTATATACCAGTCGACTGGTATATGTACCCAGTCGACTGGGTTGTCTTCAAACCCAGTTTTTCTTCTGTTTTTCATCAAAAACATTTAAAAAAATAATGGTTTTAGAAAAACCTTTTGTGTTTGAGCAATTGAACAAGCTAATACAATGTATGAGTGAGACTTACATTGGTTCTAAACCTTAAGACCTATACTAGATCTTCAGTCTTCACTTGATACTTGATTTGGTTCGAGTTTTTGCACTTTGTTCCTTGGTTGAATGTGTTTGATCCTTAATACAACTTAGTTTAAACATGTTAGTTAAATAACAGTTGTGTTTTGCCATCATTAAAATACGGGCGAGGGTCAACAATCTCCCCCTTTTTGATGATGACAAAACTAATAATGTAAAAACAGTTTTAAAAACGAAGTGTTAAGATTTTACAAAAATTTGGACAGAGTCTCCTCTATTTTTCGAGTAAAACCACCTTGTAAACAAGCAAACACAGTTTATATTTCTTTCAACCAATCCAGAATTAAACTCAACCAATCAATAAACATTTTTACAAAGATATGGAGCAACTCTCCCCCTAAATCTATGCATTGGTTGCGTTTTACTTAGATTTTCTCGTTTTTCTCATTTTTCTCCCCCGTTTTGATAACAGCAACCAAAGGGGGCATAACATAAAAAATAAGCTACTTAGCCATTACAGTCAAATAGGTTATAAGAATAAAAAGAAGTACGCGAAGATTTGGCTTCATTCGAATTTTAGAAGCCTTCTCGGGAAGAACCGGAAGTTTTTCAAGCATATAAGTCTTTTATAGCAGTTTTAGTGACCAAACAGATTTTTTAAAACAGTTCTAACATTTCACAAATAGCGTAAATAAATGCAAGAAATATGGCTAATAGTATTACATCATCATAGAGAAAAAGTCAATACAAGCAGGGCCTCACAGAGCCATAACTAAGAAAAACATACATGAGATGTCCGTGCTGTGTGACAAAAACTGGAAAAGCGCTAAGAACAGATAAAAGAAAGAGACTCATGGTGCGGGAGAGTCCGAGCTGTCACGAAGAAGTTCCCTAATCTCAGCTAGGGAACCCTCGGTATGCTCTCGATGCAACTCGAAGTCGTCCCGTAGGTGGTCTATGGAGGAGCTCAGCCTCTGGTAATCGGACTGCATGGACTGAAAACCGGACTCCATCGTCATCTGAAGACTCGTGATAGCTCGTAGGATGTCACCATAACCAGTCTGACCAGTACTCGAGTCACTAATGGGAGGTGCTCGGGTATCCGTTTCCATCTCAGCAGCCGTATCAGCATCCTCATCACTGTCACTCGCATCCTCTCGGATCCTTAGGCGCTTTCCGGCCTTTGGATAGAGAAACCCTTCACGAACAGTACATCCCATCTTCTTCAGAGATGAGATGTTGATGATATCCGTCAATCCGATATCCTGAGCCTCGGAGGTAGGCAAAGGTACCCGGAAGTGCTGGAGGATGAGCGTAATGAGCATCCCATAAGGAAGACACCCGGAGTCGTTTGCTTCGCCGTTTATCATGTTGGCGAGCAGCAGAGGATATATATTGAAGTGGTGCCCAGATTTTAGGCACCAAATCAATACCGTATCTATTTTAGATAGATACCCTCGACTCCCGAGTCTCGGGTGGATGGTCCAACTGACAATCAATTGAAACATCTTTGAGTCGAGGGGCAAGTCATTATATGTGTGAAATGTAGTGGGTCTGTACACATAGTTAGGGTCGCCCCTGACTATCCGACAGGCCTCCTCAACTTCAAAGTTGTCTGGCCATCCATCCAAACTCCATTGAACCCCCCTTATAGGGATTCTCAGAATGCTCATCAAGAGGTCAGTGTTGACCTCAAACTCTACACCACTAACTCTGGTTCTGAATCTCAGAGCCAGAGGACTGGGTTTCACCAAGTTCGCATAGAACTGGTGAATCAGTCGCGGGTAATATTTTTCATGAATTCTGACCAGTGGGGTCAGATTTATTGCCTCAAAGGCTGGTAGAATATCGAAATTACCATGACGAATAGAGTCGAAATCAACGACTCTACCCGTCATGATTTTCTTGTGACGGATTATAGAATTATACCTTTTATGAGCCGCTGGGCTGTAAAACAGAGTCTGCTCCAACTCTGTCTGGGCTCCTTGCTGGATGACCCTGCTGCTCCCTTCCCTTTCGACTCCGAAGCCGAAGGTTTTGAAGACCTTGGCTTTTTGGGCCCATTAGGTCCACTAGTTGTGAGTTTTATACGGATTTTGTCACTCATTTTGGAGAAATTTGAAGTTTTTGGAAAAAGAAAATTTGGTAAAAATGAGAGATTTTAACTGTAGAAAGTTAAAAATCTCTTTAGGAATGAGTAGATCGGTGTGTTTAGAAGGGATTTGGATGGTTTTTAGATCAAAAAAATGAATTTTTCTAGAGAGAGAAAGCTTGGGCTCTTTGAAAATGGCGTAAAAATGGCGAAAATGAACAGTCCCTTTTATATAATCGCGATACCAGTCGACTGGGTAAACGTACCAGTCGACTGGGCCCCTTTGAAAAGATGAACAGTTTCTTTACCAGTCGACTGGGTAAACGTACCAGTCGACTGGGTGAACTGGCAGAGAGTTACCAGTCGACTGGAGGACAAGGATTTTTCAAAAAGTTGGCTCCAAACAGGATTTAATCTTATAGACGACTGGAGAAGACTTACCAGTCGTCTGGTTGAATTGGCAGAAAGTTACCAGTCAACTGGGTCAAAATTATCAGTCGACTGGAATATCTGGCAGAGACTTACCAGTCGACTGGGTCACATGTACCAGTCGACTAGACCCTTAGCAAAATTTCCAGTCTGGTATTTTTAGCACGAATTTGTTTATCTATGACATTTTTGAGTGAGAGAAATAATTAAACAATGATTAATACTCTTTCACTCAATGTCAAATATGCAAATGATGAAATGAGATGCAATCAAACATTCAGTTTATCAAAATCAAGCAAGCCCATCAACATTCTAATCTTACAAAAACTAGCTTCACTTAAGGGTTTTGTAAGAATATCAGCTATTTGATCTTCTGAAGGTATAAATTCTAATCTTATATCACATTTTTGAGCATGATCTCTTAGGAAATGATGTCTAATCTCTATATGCTTGGTTCTAGAGTGCTGAATAGGATTTTTGGTTAGGTTGATGGCACTAGTATTATCACAAAATATAGGAATATTTTTGAGACTCATGCCATAGTCTTCTAGTTGTTGTTTAATCTATAGTACTTGGGCACAACAACTGCCAGCTGCTACATATTCCGCCTCAGCGGTTGATAGTGCAACTGAATTCTGTTTCTTGGAGAACCAAGAAGTTAACATAGCACCTAAGAATTGGCATGTTCTACTTGTGCTTTTTCTATCTAACCTACATCCAGCAAAATCAGCATCCGAATATCCTACTAGCTCAAAAGATGATTCTCTAGAATACCATAATCCTATGGTTTGGGTCCCTTGTAGATATCTAAGGATTCTTTTCACTGCAACTACATGTGATTCCTTAGGATTAGATTGAAATCTAGCACACATGCATACACTGAACATTATATCAGGTCTACTTGCAGTCAAGTACAGTAAAGCACCTATCATGCTTCTATAATATTTAGAATCTACAGTTTTACCTCCTTCATCAAGATCAAGTTTGGTGGTTGTGCTCATAGGCGTTCCAATTGGCTTTGAGCTTTCCATCCCGAACCTCTTTAGTAGATCTTTGATGTACTTTTGTTGATTGATGAAGATACCTCCTTTTAGTTGCTTGATTTGCAGTCCAAGGAAGTAGGTAAGTTCTCCCATCATGCTCATTTCAAATTCACCTTGCATGCACTTTGCAAACTCTTGACACATAGATTCATTAGTAGCACCAAATATAATATCATCAACATATATTTGAACTATCAAAGTGTCATTTTTGTGAGTTTTTGTGAAGAGAGTTGTATCTATTCTACCTCTTACAAAATCATTATCAATCAAAAATTTACTTAGTCTTTCATACCATGCCCTTGGAGCTTGCTTCAACCCATATAGAGCTTTAGAAAGTTTATAGACATGATTTGGAAGACTTGGATTTTCAAATCCAAGAGGTTGTTCAACATAAACCTCTTCTTCTATAAAGCCATTTAAAAAGGCGCTTTTCACATCCATTTGAAATAGTTTGAATTTATTAAAGCATGCAAAGGCTAATAACATTCGAATAGCTTCTAATCTAGCTACGGGAGCATAGGTTTCATCAAAATCTATTCCTTCCTCTTGGTTATATCCCTTAGCAACTAATCTAGCCTTATTTCTAGTTACTATACCATTTTCATCCATTTTATTTCTATATACCCATTTAGTTCCAATAATTGAATGATCTTTAGGTCTTGGAACTAGTTCCCAAACATTGTTTCTCTCAAATTGATTTATCTCTTCCTGCATTGCAATTATCCAATCATTATCTTTTTCAGCTTCTATAAATGTCTTAGGTTCTACTTGAGACAAATAAGCTACAAAATTGCAAATATTTCTAATGGAAGAGCGAGTTCTTACCCCTTGTGAAGGATCACCAATTACTTGATCAATTGGATGATGATTTACATACCTCCAATCCTTGGGTAGATTTCCCTCTTGTTGACTTGAGGATGGTTGGTCCAAATTTGGAGTTGCCATCCCTTCATTTGTTTAAGTAGAACTCACTTTTGGGTCAACAATGGAAGTAGGAGTTTCCATTCTTGGAATAAAATCTGCATCATCTTTAAAGGAAACTTCTCCACTACTCATTGGGTTAGATTCATCAATAGTTACATGCACAGATTCTTCTACTACTAGAGTTCTCTTATTGAAAACTCTATAAGCCTTACTAGTAGTTGAATATCCTAAAAATATCCCTTCATCGGTCTTGGAATCAAATTTACCCAAGTTAGTTTTATTGTTATTTAAGATGAAGCACTTACTACCAAAGGCACGAAAATAGGAAATATTGGGCTTTCTCCCTTTCCATAATTCATATGGTGTTTTATCAAGTAAGGGCCTTATCAAAATTCTATTTAAAATATAGCAAGAAGTATTCACGGCTTCAGCCCAAAAATATTTTGGTAAATTATTTTCACAAAGCATTGTTCTTGAAAATTCTTCTAGAACTCTATTTTTCCTCTCAACAACTCCATTTTGTTGAGGAGTTCTAGGAGCTGAAAAGTTGTGATTAATTCCATTTTCATCACAAAATTTTGAAAAGCTTTGATTTTCAAATTCTTTGCCATGATCACTTCTTATGCTTGAAATACCAATTCCTTTTTCATTTTGTACCTTTTTGCAAAACTTTTCAAATACTTTGAAAGCTTCATCCTTGTAAGCAATAAAAATAACAAAGGTATATCTTGAATAGTCATCAACAATAACAAGAGCATATTGATGGCCACCTAGACTAATGGTACTAATTGGACCAAATAAGTCCATATGCAAAAGTTCCAAAGGTCTAGTAGTTGAGACTACATTTTTTGCTTTAAAAGATATCCTAGATTGTTTTCCCATTTGACAAGCATTGCAAATTTTGTTTTTCTCAAAATTGATTTTAGGAAGTCCAATAACTAAATCTTTTCTTGAAACAATTTTTAGCAAGTTCATGTTTACATGACCAAGCCTTCTATGCCATAGCCATTGATTTTCACTAAAGGCAGGAAAACATTTTTCATTAACGGAATGCAAAGATTTCAAATCAACTATATAGACATTTTCATGTCTATGGCCAATGAATTTGATCTTGTTGCTCTTGATGTCTATAACTAGACAATGAGAGGTCTCAAATGTGACTTTATATCCTTTGTCACATAATTGACTAATGCTAAGTAAATTTGGCTTAAGGCCTTGCACTAGCAAAACATTATCTAGGGTTGAGAAATCATTACCGACTTTTCCATGCCCGATGATCTTTATTTTAGTATTGTCTCCAATGGTCACAAGTCCACCATCTCTTAGAGTTAGCTCCTTAAATACGCTTTTATCACCGGTCATATGCTTCGAGCAACCGCTATCAAGGTACCAACAGTTACCTTTCTCTTTGGTGTGAAGACAAATCTACATCACACAAGGATATACGATAGCACTTTTAGGTACCCAAAATTTCTTGGGTCTTTTGGGGTTAGTCCTGGAAAATACGCTTCCTTTTGGGACCCATACTTTCTTAATATGTGGTACTCTATGAACAAGTTGATGATGTACAATCCTAGCATTATAGTCATAGAAATTTCTAGGAAATCTTACATGTGCATTCCTATAATCCTTAGGATGATAGTTCCTAGGATACATGTTTCTATGGTAAGGAGTATGAAAATGCATGTCATTTCCAGAAAATGAATGATGATGCATTCTAGGATACATGCTAGCATATGTATGCAAGTTATTTCTAGAATAGCCATGATGGTGATTCCTAAGATGAGCATGAGCAGAATGCATTCTTTGATTATACACATTGTTCCTAGAATGAGCATGATGATTATTTCTAGGGTGTGCATGAGCATTTCTAGAATGAGCATACAAATAAGCATGAGTATTTTTAGGATGCTTCAATTTAGTATGATCATTTAAGTTTCTAGACTTCCTAGGATTTATCAAGGGAGTGCTTTTAACAAGGCTAGGAGCTTTTGAAGTAGAAGCTCCATCTACACAAGAGGCTTTCATGAATAAGCTCTCTTTTGTTTTTTGTTTTCCCAATGGAGAATATCCTACACCAGATTTTCCTTCACTTAATCTTTGGGAAGAAAGCACTTCATCAAGTTTTTCTTTACCAAGCATAAGTCTAGATATAGTGCTGTTTAATTCAGAAATTTTATTTTTCAAATTCTCATTTTCATCTTTAAGAAAATCTTGAGACGAATTATACAGTAAAGATGATAATTTTTCTTTTTCTTCTCTAAGAACTATCATTTCTTTAGAAAGAGATGATACTTCTTTCTTAAGAATAGAATTTCTAGAATCAAATTTCTTTAATTCTTCATGCATTTCATTTATGACTTCTAGCAGTTCTTCACTACTAGTAACAATATTATTTTTTGAAGAGGGAGAAGATGTTACCTCACTTTCATCATCGATTGCCATCAAACAAAGGTTGGCAATTTCTTCGTATCCGATTTCTTTGTCTAATGACTCATCTTCTTCGTCATCGCTCCAGGTAGTTGCTACCATAGCTTTCTTCTTGAAGCCCTTGTATGGTTTGCTTGAAACCAGACAGTCAGATTTTATATGACCTGGCTTCTTGCAGCCATAGCACATAAGTGTTTCCCTTTTTGAGGTGGGATCCTTTGAGTAAGGTTTCTTGCTTTTCTTCAAGAACCCATGGAATCGTATGGTGATTAAAGCCATTTCACCATCCTCTTCACTGCTCTCTGCTTCTTGTTCTAATTCCTTTTCTTTGTTGCTCGTAGAAGCTTTGAGAGCAATTTGCTTTTTCTTCTTCTCATCATCCTTGACGATGGGAGTCATTTCTTCCATCTCGTATGTCAATAATGACCCAAGTAGCATCTCAACATCAAGCTTGTCAAGATTTTTGGCCTCCTGAATGGCTGTCCTCTTTGGTTTCCATTCTGGTGGCAGAGATCTTAAGATTTTTCTGGTTAGTTCAACTTCCTCAATATTCTTGCCAAGCAGTTTTAAACCATTTATAATAGTAGTGAATCGTGAGTGCATTTCGGAAATGGTTTCATTAGGAGACATCTTAAAAGATTCATACTCAGAAATTAGTATGTAAATTTTAGACTTTTTTACTTCACTTGTTCCTTCATATGTGACTTGCAATTTATCCCATATTTCTTTAGCAGAAACACATGCAGATATTTTGTTATATTCAGAAATATCTAATGCACAATGTAGCATGCTTGTTGCTCTGCTATTGAGAGACATCGTTCTACAATCCTCGTCAGTAAACTCAGTTTTGAGTTTAGGCATTGTATGAAGAATCTCTCCAATAACTATTTCTTTTGAGGGAATTTTAGGTCCCTCTTCTATAATTCTCCATAGATTGTAATCTTGTCCTTCGAAGAAGATTTTCATTCTATTTTTCCAGTAGTTATAATTTGATCCGTTGAACAATGGTGGTCTAGTATAAGAGTGTCCCTCAGAGTAGCTATTTGCTGCCATTGGATCAACTCTAGGAATTTAAGCCTAATAAAGAGAACGAAGCTCTGATACCAATTGTAGCTCGAGGTTTCAACCCAAGAGGGGGGTGAATTGGGTTTTTAAAAACTTTTGCGGAATTTATACAAGTTTATAAAAACTGATAAGCAACAAATAATTAATACAAGTAATAAGCTGTAAATCAAGAGTTTAAGGAAAGAGGATGCAAACACAGTTATAGTGGTTCGGCAATATCGGATTCGTTCCGACCCTACGTCCACTCTCTTCAAGGAACTCCTTGAAGTAATCCACTAAGAAAACTTAGTCGCACAACTTAGCCGGGTGTTGCACAAACCGTACACAAGCAATTTACAGGAATTGCTTAAACCGAAAAATCTCCCTTCCTTTCGGAAGTTTCCCCTTACTCTCGGAAGTAATCCCTTTACAAAGATGGTGTAAAGTAAAAGGTAGAGAGACAGCAAATGAAAGCTTATTACAACAGAAATGTCTCTCTTTCAAAGTAAAGCTTGAATAAATGGCTCAACAAGATTATTTCAAAGCTTTTTGTGTTTCAAGAGTATAAAAACTTGATTAAATGGGATCAACTCTTTTTTGAATATTTGCTTCTTCTTTTTGAATGCTTTGCTGAATGAGTTTATATAGCAATCAATTAATATGGCCGTTTTGGACTTTAATTTGAAAAAGATTTACTTTAAAACGTTCAGATTTGGAGTCCAACGGTCATATTTTTGAATTACCAGTCGACTAGGTCGAGATACCAATCGACTGGGTTCACTTGAAAAATACTCGTTTTCAGACCTTCTGGGTATCCAGTCGACTGGTATATATCATCCAGTCGACTGGGGACTTTCTGTCCATTTTACCAGTCGACTGGGTTGATTCATCCAGTCGACTGGGAACTTACTGGTCAAGTACCAGTCGACTGGGTTAATTCATCCAGTCGACTGGGTACCTTCTGACCCATATACCAGTCGACTGGTATATGTACCCAGTCGACTGGGTTGTCTTCAAACCCAGTTTTTCTTCTGTTTTTCATCAAAAACATTTAAAAAAATAATGGTTTTAGAAAAACCTTTTGTGTTTGAGCCATTGAACAAGCTAATACAATGTATGAGTGAGACTTACATTGGTTCTAAACCTTAAGACCTATACTAGATCTTCAGTCTTCACTTGATACTTGATTTGGTTCAAGTTTTTGCACTTTGTTCCCTGGTTGAATGTGTTTGATCCTTAATACAACTTAGTTTAAACATGTTAGTTAAATAACAGTTGTGTTTTGCCATCATTAAAATACGGGCGAGGGTCAACAAAACCTATTCTTTCTCCTCTTTCTTCTAACCAAATATGAAAAAAAAAGTGCCAAACATCTTTTTATCCTTTCATTCTTAAAATTAACATTCGAATAAGGGAGGATAATTACCCTACATTCCGTTCTCATCATTTCCCTTTTAAATATCTTTTTTATCTTTTCTTTCAAACTCTCAAACATAATGTTAATATTATAAAAATAACTAAGTTATTATTTTGAAAGTTATCAATAAGCTTGGAGTCTAGTATTATTGATATCTTTGTATTTTTGTGTTGACAAGTTTATTATAGATGTCATAATTGACTTGTAATCAACACCTAAATTGATGGTACATAAGTCCACATTTGAAAACCCTTTTGAAAATTACCTATACCCTATTAGGTTGGCGAAATTATGGATCTAGCTAGATCAGACCACGAGAATCTCTCTTAATACCAAATTTTATACGTTTTGACAAACTATTTGAATGTCATGTGATATGATTTAGAGAAAACTAAAAAATAAGACGGAACCCACATAATTTGTGGGCCTAACTCTAGTTACCTACTTCATTGAAATGGGCATGACACACGTATCACCCAATGAAGGACTCGTCCCCTCAAAACATCAAGACAACGCTTAGAGCTCCTAGTAATTGGACTTAATCCAACTTAATACTTTAGTTGGACTGGTAAGTTTTTATTGAAGAAAAAGAGCTGTAGAAAGCCGACT
Organism: Bretschneidera sinensis; assembly: GCA_023935145.1. Taxonomy (NCBI): domain Eukaryota; kingdom Viridiplantae; phylum Streptophyta; class Magnoliopsida; order Brassicales; family Akaniaceae; genus Bretschneidera; species Bretschneidera sinensis. Next base: position 143,024,676 of record CM043697.1, read on the forward strand.
CTATATGGTGATGTTTGTTTACATGCTTAAATCAGTATAAATTAAAGTGGTTCAAAGTATGTTTACTTTGAATGAATTTAAATGGTATTAATTTAAATAGTATCCAAACGACGTTATAAAGCGGAATTGAACAAGATAGATTTAAAAAAGAAGAAGAAAGAGATTATTCGAATGGCCATTTTTTAATATGTAAATTGTACAATTTTATCAAAGGAACACAACTGCAAACAAAAAATTGAGTGGTTAAAATTAGAATTCTGATTGAATTACATAGAGAAGAATTTTGAGATTTCCCTTTTTGGAAGGTAAATTCTGAACTCTTTACTGATTCAATGGTTTTTCCTCAGTAGAAGTTTTATGTATTGTTCACATTCCAATTCGATATTTAACTTTCAAGGAAAAAACTAGTTTATGAAGAAGAATCTGACAACCTCAAACATGAGGTTACAACCCTTATTAAAAGGTGTGTTATGCAATTAATTATCAATAAACAAAAAGAAAGATTAATTGCATCAGAGGTTATTATCCAAATTATCAGGTTATTATCAGATTTGCTTATGATAATCCTTCCTCATCAACCTCAAGACATTCAGTATCCAATAGAATTAGAACTCTTATGTATGATGATCCCCAGATATTACCTCCTAGACTCAGTCTAGATTCAAGAAACTTATTAGGCGTAGATTTTAATCCAACTATTCCAAAAGGATTTTATGAATCTGAATCTTTCAAAATAGCCTTTGATGCTCAATATCCAAGATGACAAAAATGAGGAATCAAGAAATAACAGAAATGAGGAATCAAGGAAAGGAAAATCGATTATTCATGAAGTTGATAGAGACCTAATCAGTGAGATTAGAGAATCTGATGAAATAAATAGGATTCATTACAGAACTCCCAAAGCTCCCCTTCCTATTACCAGAAACTATTATCCTCGACCAACTCCACCTGATCTTCAATATCAAGAGAGACAACTGGCAGTACAAGCAAAGTATGATTGTGACTCCATTTATGAATGGAACTTAGATGGAGCCAGTGAGCATAATATATTAGATATGCTCCAAGAAATGGCTATGGCTGTTCCTTCTCTTAAGTCCAAACCCATCAATACAAATAAAGGTATTACTAAAGCCATTATTGCAGGATTCACAGGAACCCTCAAAGGATGGTGGATGAATTATCTTTCTAAAACAAATAGACAAGAAGTTTTAGAATCTACTATGGATGTTCCCCAATCTTCAATGGACCTTCAAACAGGAGAAATAAAATTATTTTCAATTAAACAAGAAAATGCTTTTGAAACCTTGATTTATGCTATTACCAAACATTTCATAGGAGACCCTGATAGATGGATAGCCAGGACTTCTGAAATCCTTATTAACTTAACATGTCCCACTATGCAAGATTTTAGATGGTATAAAGACGTATTTCTTGCCAAGTTTTTTATTACAAAAGACTCCAGTAATGCTTATTGGAAAGAAAAGTTTATTAGTGGACTTCCTAAGCTTTTTGCTGAGAAAGTCAGACAAAGGATTAGAGACCTAAATAATGGATCTCTCCCCTATGATGATCTCTTTTATGGGGAAATTGTTAGCTTTATCAACTATGAAGGCTTTGCTTTATGCAATGACCTTAAGCTCAAGTCCAAGATGAAGTCTGAACTTCATCAAAGCAAGAAAGAGTTAGGAAATTGGCAATTCTTATCTATGTAATGAAGGATACTGTTTAAAAACTCATTTTATTTTAGTAAAAAATATTCATCAGAATATTATATTAGGAACCCCTTTTCTAACCCAAATTTATCCCTTTACTGTAAGTCATCTAGGAATAGAAACCAATCTATTAGGACAAAGACTATTTTTCCCTTTCCTACAACCTATAAATACTAGAGAATTAAACTTATTACGAACCAATAGCCTTCATCGTCAAATAAATTTAATCCAGAACAAACAAGCCCACATTAATTTCCTAAAAGAAGAAATTCATTATCAAAAGATAGAACAACATCTTAAAGACCCACAGGTCCAATCCCAAATTAAGAATTTAGGGGACATATTTAAAAAGGAAATATGCACCAATATCCCAAATGCTTTTTGGAAAAGAAAAAAGCACACAGTTTCTTTACCCTATGAACCAAGTTTCAATGAAAATGATATCCCTTCAAAATTTAGGCCCATTCAAACGAATCAAGAATTATTAAAATATTGCCAAGAAGAAATAAAAAATCTATTAAATAAAAATTTAATTAGACCAAGTAAATCTCCTTGGAGCTGCTCAGCTTTTTATGTCCAAAAGCAAGCAGAGTTAGAAAGAGGTGCTCCCCAATTAGTTATCAATTATAAACCTCTTAATAAAGTTTTACAATGGATTAGGTATCCTATTCCAAACAAAAAAGATCTTCTAAATAGACTCCAAGATTCTACTATATTTTCAAAATTTGATTTAAAATCTAGATTTTGGTAAATTCAGATAAGTGAAGAAAATAAATATAAAACTGCTTTTAATGTCCCTTTTGGCCATTACGAATGTAATGTAATGCCTTTTGGACTCAAGAATGCCCCTTAAGAATTCCAAAATATTATCAATGATATTTTTAATGATTATTCCAATTTTAGCATAACATATATAGATGATATTTTGATATTTTCCAAATCAATAGATCAACATTTCAAGCACCTTAAAACTTTTTTCCAAATTATCAAAGCTAATGGTCTAGTATTATCAGAAACCAAAATGAAATTATTCCAGACAAAAGTCAAATTTTTAGGTCATCTAATATTCTAAGGAACCATTAAACCAATAGATAGATCTATTGAATTTGCTAACAAATTCTCTGATGAAATTAAAGATAAAACCCAACTCCAAAGGTTTTTAGGATGTTTAAATTATATATCAGATTATTTCCCTCATATGAGACAAATTTGTGAACCTTTATATAAAAGACTTTGCAAAAACCCAGAACCGCGGTCCCCACAACACACTGAAGTTGTGAGATTTATCAAAACAAAAGTATTAAGTCTTCCATGTTTAGGTATCCTGTCTCCTTCGGCTCAAATTATTGTTGAGACTGATGCCTCCAATACAGGATATGGTGGTATACTCAAACAGATTATTCCAAACAAATCCAATGAGCAAATTGTCCGTTATCATTATGGTATTTAGCTTGGAGCTCAAAAAAATTATTCAACTATTAAAAAAGAAATTTTATCAATTGTTTTATGTATATCAAAATTTCAAGACGATTTATATAGCAAAACATTTTTACTTCATATTGATTGCAAATCTGCCAAAGAAATTTTACAAAAAGATGTTCAAAATTTAGTTTCAAAACAAATCTTTGCAAGATGGCAAGCTATTCTGAGCGCTTTTGATTTCACAATAGAATACATAAAAGGAGAGCATAATTCCCTGCCTGACTTCCTTACTCGGGAATTTTTGCAGGAACATCAGCAAAATGTCAACATCCCGAAAGGGAAAGCAGAAGGTTAACCCACCTTCATCCCCAAAACCCAAAGATCCTTCTAATTATTATTCTCTAATATCTTCTCCAAGACCTCCTTTATCTCCAATTATTCCAAGAACTCCAATAAGGCCAAACAACATATTTGCACCATTAGAAGAATTCCCTAAATTATCACCATCATCATATGCCCAAGTATTATCTTCATAACCCAAAATACCACCTACTCAATATCTAGAAAATCCATCCAAGAACATATTAGCTGTACCAGTATGCTTATTCCAGATAATAATAATGACAATAATCCTATTATTCAATATTTATATACTAACCAAGTTTTTCCTGCAGGTTTCCACTTTATTCCTGAAGATATAAGGAAAACCAAGCACTATTATGAGTTAATTTTAGTAGATACTAAGTCTGCTGAAATTACTCACACCCATGACCCCCTTGATCATAGAAAAATTCTTTATTCCAAATGCAAAATCCAAAAGATTATCAATCCTGATAAAATCCATGATCATTACAAACCTAATATCTTTTCCATAGCCTTCAATCCTCCAACCTACAATTACCATGACTACCAGAAAGCTTGGTACAATATGTTTTTCATCAAACCAAAGACTCATTCCTGGTTTATCTTTTTTGACAAAAAATGCAAATTTGAATTTCCCATGTGGTTCCTAGATTGGTGGGCATTTTTCGGTATCAGCTCACCTCTTTTCCCTTCCCAAATTCAAAAATCACTCTCTTATTTTAATTCACATATTTCCAGTCATAAACCTTATATCCTTGAACCATTATTCATATATCTTTTTGCTATACCCTGGATATTAGCATAGGATTATTCTATTACTGCATCTGGTTATGGACATAATTCCATAAAAAGAATTTTCAAAATTAAATGGTGGGCAAAATATGACTGTTCTTATTTTGATATCAACTTTGTAAAAAGTTGGTTTCAAAATAATCCTCTCCACCTAATGAAAGAATCAAAAGCAACTTCTTCCAATATGTCAAAAAGAGAACGAAGAAAGAAATTATTTGAAACCTTGTTACTATTTCCACACATCTTACAACTTTATCCAAATTATCAGCCTATTATTCAAAAGCCAATAAATTAACCCAACCTATTTATACTCCTCATTTAGATACTGAAGATCTCATTACCTTAGTGCTTTGTGAAAAAGATCACTTGTTTGCTTTACAAGGTGCGCTTAAGACTCTCTCTGAAATTTCTCTCACTAAAACCAACTCTGAAACAAACTCTAATTTACATGCTAATTTATAGAGAAGTGTTGATGGACTTGAAAGAGAGTGAAGTCCGGAATTATTGATTGACACTTGACCTCTTGTGAAGGCTGAGAATCTTGCTTTTGAGCTGTCCGATTACTGTTTTTGTTTTCTTGTGTCTGCAGAATATCTTGCCTTTTGCTTTCTTGAGTGCTTCATACTGTTTGTGTCTTCTTGCATCGGCAGAATATCTTGCCTTTTGCTTTTCTTGAGTACTTCATACTGTTTATGTCTTCTTGTGTCGGTAGGATCATTATCTTGCATCGTAATCAAAATCTTCAAAAGGATCTTGGGCCCAATAATTGGGTGGTGTCTTAGGAGTGGCTGATGGTGATTGAGTACTGTCTTCATCACTGTCTGATATTTGGGATAATTCTTTAAATAATTTCTTTCTTCGTTCTCTTTTTGACATATTGGAAGAAGTTGCTTTTGATTCTTTCATTAGGTGGAGAGGATTATTTTGAAACCAACTTTTTACAAAGTTGATATCAGAATAAGAACAGTCATATTTTGTCCACCATTTAATTTTGAAAATTCTTTTTATGGAATTATGTCCATAACCAGATGCAGTAATAGAATAATCCCATGATAATATCCAGGGTATAGCAAAAAGAGATATGAATAATGGTTCAAGGATATAAGGTTTATGACTGGAAATATGTGATTTAAAATAAGAGAGTGATTCTTGAATTTGGGAAGGGAAAAGAGGTGAGCTGATACCGAAAAATGCCCACTAATCTAGGAACCACATGGGAAATTCAAATTTGCATTTTTTGTCAAAAAAGATAAACCAGGAATGAGTATTTGGTTTGATGAAAAACATATTGTACCAAGCTTTCTGGTAGTCATAGTAATTGTAAGTTGGAGGATTGAAGGCTATAGAAAAGGGATTAGGTTTGTAATGATCATGGATTTTATCAGGATTGATAATCTTTTGGATTTTTCATTTGGAATAAAGAATTTTGTTATGATCAAGGGGGTCATGGGTGTGAGTAATTTCAGCAGACTTAGTATCTACTAAAATTAACTCATAATAGTGTTGGGTTTTCCTTATATCTTCAGGAATAAAGTGGAAACCTGCAGGAAAAACTTGGTTAGTATATAAATATTGAATAATAGGATTATTGTCATTATTATTATCTGGAATAGGCATACTGGTACAGCTAATATGTTCTTGGATGGATTTTTCTAGATATTGAGTATGTGGTATTTTGGGTTGTGAAGATAATACTTGGGCATATGATGATGGTGATAATTTAGGGAATTCTTCTAATGGTGCAAATCTGTTGTTTAGCCTGGAGTTCTTGGAATAAATGGAGATAAAGGAGGTCTTGGAGAAGATATTGGAGAATAATAATTAGAAGGATCTTGGGGTTTTGGGGATGAAGGTGGGTTAACCTTCTGCTTTCCCTTTCGGGATGTTGACATTTTGCTGATGTTCCTGCAAAAATTCTCGAGTAAGGAAGTCAGGCAGGGAATTATGCTCTCCTTTTATGTATTCTATTGTGAAATCAAAAGCGCTCAGAATAGCTTGCCATCTTGCAAAGATTTGTTTTGAAACTAAAATTTGAACATCTTTTTGTAAAATTTCTTTGGCAGATTTGCAATCAATACGAAGTAAAAATGTTTTTCTATATAAATCGTCTTGAAATTTTGATATACATAAAACAATTGATAAAATTTCTTTTTTAAAAGTTGAATAATTTTTTTAAGCTCCAAGCCAAATACCAGAATGATAACGGACAATTTGCTCATTGGATTTGTTTGGAAGAATCTGTTTGAGTATACCACCATATCCTATATTGGAGGCATCAATCTCAACAATAATTTGAGCCGAAGGAGACATGATACCTAAACATGGAAGACTTAATACTTTTGTTTTGATAAATCTCACAACTTCAGTGTGTTGTGGGGACCATGGTTCTGGGTTTTTGCGAAGTCTTTTATATAAAGGTTTGCAAATTTGTCTCATATGAGGGAAATAATCTGATATATAATTTAAACATCCTAAAAACCTTTGGAGTTGGGTTTTATCTTTAATTTCATCAGGGAATTTGTTGGCGAATTCAATAGATCTATCTATTGATTTAATGGTTCCTTTGAATATTAGATGACCTAAAAATCTTTGTCTGGAATAATTTCATTTTGGTTTCTGATTATACTAGACCATTAGCTTTGATAATTTGGAAAAAAAGTTTTAAGGTGCTTGAAATGTTGATCTATTGATTTGGAAAATATCAAAATATCATCTATATATGTTATGCCAAAATTGGAATAATCATTAAAAATATCATTGATAATATTTTGGAATTCTGAAGGGGCATTCTTGAGTCCAAAAGACATTACGTTCCATTCGTAATGGCCAAAAAGGATATTAAAAGCAGTTTTATATTTATCTTCTTCACTTATCTGAATTTGCCAAAATACAGATTTTAAATCAAATTTTGAAAATATAGTAGAATCATGGAGTCTATTTAGAAGATCTTTTTTTTTTGGAATAGGATACCTAATCCATTGTAAAACTTTATTAAGAGGTTTATAATTGATAACTAATCGGGGAGCACCTCTTTCTAACTCTGCTTGCTTTTGGACATAAAAAGCTGAGCAGCTCCAAGGAGATTTACTTGGTCTAATTAAATTTTTATTTAATAGATTTTTTGTTTCTTATTGGAAATATTTTAATAATTCTTGATTCATTTGAATGGGCCTAGATTTTGAAGGAATATCATTTTCATTGAAACTTGGTTCATAGGGTAAAGAAACTATGTATTTTTTTCTTTCCCAAAAAGCGTTTGGGATATTGGCGCATATTTCCTTTTTAAATATGTCCCCTAAATTCTTAATTTGGGATTGGACCTGTGGGTCTTTAAGCTGTTGTTCTATCTTTTGATAATGAATTTCTTCTTTTAGGAAATTAATATGGGCTTGTTTGTTCTTGAGTAAATTTATTTGACGATGAAGGCTATTGGTTTGTAATAAGTTTAATTCTCTAGTATCCATAGGTTATAGGAAAGGGAAAAATAGTCTTTGTCCTAATAGATTGGTTTCTATTCCTAGATGACTTACAGTAAAGGGATAAATTTGGGTTAGGAAAGGGGTTCCTAATATAATATTCTGATGAATATTTTTGACGAAAATAAAATGAGTTATTAAATAGTATCCTTCATTACATAGATAAGAATTGCTAATTTTATATTCTACATTTGATTTTGAACCGCTAGCCGTATTTAACCGCTCAGTGGTTTTTTCGTAATATTTGGTAGGAACAAGTCCTTCTTTGAGGCAATTTTGGTCAGCACCTGAATCTACAAGGGCTGTGGTGTTAATATGGTATTCTTCATTAATAATAATGGAGACTCTAATATACCATTTCTGATAATTTATACGTTCTATTAAACTAATGAAGTTTAGATTTGGGTTTTGTTTCTTCCTCATTATCAGAATTATGCTATAGATTTATAATAATAGATTTTCCATTCTTGGGTGATAGAATAGAATCTTTGAGATTATTAATCTCAAGATTGACCATTCTAGCTTTAATACTAATAGTTTCCCTTTGGATAGTCTTTATCTGATCTTTCAGATTATTGACTTCCATTTGAAGGTCTTGCATACTAGGAATCTTGGGTTTACTAAATTTTTCCTCTAAGATCTTGGTTAGATTAAAGGGCTCAGGGTCCTTTAACCTTTTTTCTTCACAAATAATGTCTTTTAATTTTACTAGATAATCTTTCTTGGTGATGGGATCATCTATTTTATCTATGATATCTAATAGGAATTCCTTTTGAGAGGAAATCATATTAATAGACTTACAATTACATAGTCTTTCTTTACAATCACAAGATTGTGATTCGTCAGATGATTCTGAAGTGGAAGTTTCTTGCATAGTATATATGACATCATCATTATCAGAGGAAGAAAAGTCTTCTTCTGATTGTGAGTCAATAATCACGACTTTTAATAACTGTTGCTTTAACAAGTCATCTATTTCTAGTTCATTAATTTTTTGTTTAACCCTACAATTCTTGGCCCAATGACCAAGACGTCCACATTTGAAACAAGTTTTGGAAGAGTTCGATGTGGAACTATAGGCTTGAGGTTTTTTTGTCTTTTTCTTTTTGTAGTTAGTAGAGGCTTCAGGTTTATTAGGCTTACTAAACCTATTGGGCCTAAATGGTTTTTTATAGGTTTACCTTCTAATGGATTTGGCTTTTTTATTTTTAATGGCTGAATGGGCTCTAATGGTTTCAAATCCATATTGAGCACAGAAAGATCCTAACTTTTTCTTGCTTTGATGAAGTTCAGACTTCATCTTGGACTTGAGCTTAAGGTTATTGCATAAAGCAAGGCCTTCATAGTTGATAAAGCTAATAATTTCCCCATAAGAGAGATCATCATAGGGGAGAGATCCATTATTGAGGTCTCTAATCCTTTGTCTGACTTTCTCAGCAAAAAAGCTTAGGAAGTCCACTAATAAACTTTTCTTTCCAGTAAGCATTATTTGAGTCTTTTCTAATAAAAACCTTGGCAAGAAACACGTCTTTATACCATCTGAAATCTTGCATAGTGGGACAGGTTAAGTTAATAAGGATTTTAGATGACCTGGCCATCCATCTATCAGGCTCTCCTATGAAATGTTTGGTAATAGTATAAAACAAGGTTTTAAAAGTATTGTCTTGTTTAATTGAAAATAATTTTATTTCCCCTGTTTGAGGGTCCACTGAAGATTGAGGAACATCCATAGTAGATTCTAAAACTTCTTGTCTATTTGTTTCAGAAAGATAATTCATCCACCATTCTTTGAGGGTTCCTGTGAATCCTGCAATAATGTCTTTAGTAATACTTTTATTTGTATTGGTGGGTTTGGTCTTAAGAGAAGTGGCAGCCATAGCCATTTCTTGGAGCATATCTAATATATTATGCTCACTGGCTCCATCTAAGTTCCATTCATAAATGGAGTCACAATCATACTTAGCTTGTACTGCCAGTTGTCTCTCTTGATATTGAAGATCATGTGGAGTTGGTCGAAGATAATTGTTTCTGATAATAAGAAGGGGAGCTTTGGGAGTTCTGTAATGAATCCTATTTATTTCATCAGATTCTCTAATCTCACTTATTAGGTCTCTGTCAACTTCATGAATAATCGATTTTCCTTTTCTTGATTCCTCATTTATGTTATTGCTTGATTCCTCATTTTTGTCATCTTGGATATTTAATTTTTTAAGTCGTTCATTAATAGAGGTTAAGATATCATCATCTCCTAAGGTAATGAGATCTTCAGTATCTAAATGAAAAGTATAAATAGGTTGGGTTAATTTTATTGGCTTTTGAATAATAGGCTGATAATTTGGATAAAGTTGCAATTGAGGAGGTTGAAGATGATGTCCCTTTCCATCCCGGGGGATTTTTTAGGGAAGATTATCTATTTTGGAGTCAATGGAGTCAACAACCTGTGCTATAGAGGTAAGATGTGTGGAAATAGTAGCAAGGTTTTGATTGGTGTAATTATTCCGATCATAAAGGTGAATAATATCAGAACACTTAGCAGGCCTTTCAGGATTATCCAGAGAACTGGTAAATACCTTAAAGGGTGCTGCTAGTATTTCTTCTTTAAATTGAGGAAGTTTAAGTTTTAATTTGGCTAATGGAGGGTGAATAGAAGATGAAACATGATTTGATGAAGAGATCCAATTTTGATCTAATTTTGTAATAGTATCTATTTGTTTACTTAAGTCTAAATCTGGATGATTTCTAGCAAAGGGGTTATAAATCTTATTATTGAAAGTATACATTTTGAAATAATCAAAGAATAATATATCACACTGGATTTCATTCATGTGTGAATAATATTCTTCCCTAATCTTAGCTTGTTCTTGTTCAGAAAAAGTTTTGGAAAACCAAATTGATTTTTTACTATTTGCTTTTGATAAAAAGTCTTTTCTTAATAAATCTTTATTTATTGTATAGTTGGAACTCATGATAACATTTAAATCATACATATCTGATTTAGTAGGGGAAGGTTCTTTTATTAAAGAAGATTCATCATTCTTTTGAGAGGTTTCTCCTGGAGCATCAAAGGCTGTTTTTAAAGATTCAGATTCATAAAATCCTTTTGGAATAGTTGGATTAAAATCTACGCCTAATAAGTTTCTTGAATCTAGACTGAGTCTAGGAGGTAATATCTGGGGATCATCATACATAGGAGTTCTAATTCTATTGGATACTGAATGTCTTGAGGTTGATGAGGAAGGATTATCAGAAGCAAATCTGATAATAACACTTCTATCCTTATACTCACTAATCTGAGAGACATTTGAATTTGCTATTTCCCTGGGGGACATAGAGATTCAAATTTCCAATTCTCAGGAATAGTGATTCGGTTCCATTTTAATAACTTAGGAGTAATGATGTTTGCTTGAAAAATATTGGCTTCTAAAAGGAGAGTTTCTCCTGGCTTAGTTTGTAATAAAGCTTTAGGGTTGATCTTAGTGGTCATAACTTTATAAATAATATTCAAATTTCTAGTTCCTGTTTTGATATCTAATCCTTTTAATTGTATATCTAATGTGAGAGTATCTATGAGATTTGGGTCATACAAATCAATAGAGAAATTAGGATAACAATTAAAATAAACATGACCATTATGAATATTGGAAGCTACTAAAGATAATAAAGAGTTTTGAAAATTTAAATGCCTCGCATCCCTAAGCATCATTAATACAGGAGTATCAATTCCTAAACGATGTAATGGTTTTATTGCTATTTGGACTAATCCTAAATGAAGATATTTAAATCCTTATTGTCTATGCTTTTTCATGGCAGGTAAGGATAATAATTTAATACTTTCATTTTCTCTGCTAATACTATAAGTTTGCTCTGTTGTCTTAATAAAGTAGTATGATCTAAAGTCAAAACTACCTATTTGGTAAATCCTATTGATCTTTTGACTGGGTATATGCCAGGTAAGAAGATCTTGTTCTATTTTGGCTATGTTTATTTCTTGACTATTGATAACATAATTTGGATCTGTATGATCATCAGTGGGATGATCATGATTTCTTGGAGGGGAAGAAGTGTTTGATCCTGACACATGCCTCCTTTTTGCTTTCTTGAGTGCTTCATACTGTTTGTCTTCTTGCGTCGGCAGGATCATTATCTTGCTTCGTAATCAAAATCTTCAAAAGGATCTTGGGCCTAATAATTGGGTGGTGTTTTAGGAGTGGCTGATGGTGATTGAGTGCTGTCTTCATCACTGTCTGATATTTGGGATAATTCTTCAAATAATTTCTTTCTTTGTTCTCTTTTTGACATATTGGAAGAAGTTTCTTTTGATTCTTTCATTAGGTGGAGAGGATTATTTTGAAACCAACTTTTTACGAAGTTGATATCAGAATAAGAACAGTCATATTTTTCCCACCATTTAATTTTGAAAATTCTTTTTATTGAATTATGTCCATAACCAGATGCAGTAATAGAATAATCCCATGCTAATATCCAGGGTATAGCAAAAAGAGATATGAATAATGGTTCAAGGATATAAGGTTTATGACTGGAAATATGTGATTTAAAATAAGAGAGTGATTCTTGAATTTGGGAAGGGAAAAGAGGTGAGCTGATACCGAAAAATGCCCACCAATCTAGGAACCAGATGGGAAATTCAAATTTGCATTTTTTGTCAAAAAAGATAAACCAGGAATGAGTCTTTGGTTTGATGAAAAACATATTGTACCAAGCTTTTTGGTAGTCATAGTAATTGTAGGTTGGAGGATTGAAGGCTATGGAAAAGGGATTAGGTTTGTAATGATCATGGATTTTATCAGGATTGATAATCTTTTGGATTTTGCATTTGGAATAAAGAATTTTGTTATGATCAAGAGGGTCATGGGTGTGAGTAATTTCAGCAGACTTAGTATCTACTAAAATTAACTCATAATAGTGTTGGGTTTTCCTTATATCTTCAGGAATAAAGTGGAAACCTGTAGGAAAAACTTGGTTAGTATATAAATATTGAATAATAGGATTATTGTCATTATTATTATCTGGAATAGGCATACTGGTACAGCTAATATGTTCTTGGATGGATTTTTCTAGATATTGAGTAGGTGGTATTTTGGGTTGTGAAGATAATACTTGGGCATATGATGATGGTGATAATTCAGGGAATTCTTCTAATGGTGCAGATTTGTTGTTTGGCCTTATTAAAGTTCTTGGAATAAATGGAGATAAAGGAGGTCTTGGAGAAGATATTGGAGAATAATAATTAGAAGGATCTTGGGGTTTTGGGGATGAAGGTGGGTTAACCTTCTGCTTTCCCTTTCGGGATATTGACATTTTGCTGATGTTCCTACAAAAATTCCCGAGTAAAGAAGTCAGGCAGGGAATTATGCTATCCTTTTATGTATTCTATTGTGAAATCAAAAGCGCTCAGAATAGCTTGCCATCTTGCAAAGATTTGTTTTGAAACTAAATTTTGAACATTTTTTTGTAAAATTTCTTTGGCATATTTGCAATCAATACGAAGTAAAAATGTTTTGCTATATAAATCGTCTTGAAATTTTGGTATACATAAAAGAATTGATAAAATTTATTTTTTAATAGTTAAATAATTTTTTTGAGCTCCAAGCCAAATACCAGAATGATAACGGACAATTTTCTCATTGGATTTGTTTGGAAGAATATGTTTGAGTATACCACCATATCCTGTATTGGAGGCATCAGTCTCAACAATAATTTGAGCCGAAGGAGACAGGATACCTAAACATGGAAGACTTAATACTTTTGTTTTGATAAATCTCACAACTTCAGTGTGTTGTGGGGACCATGGTTATGGGTTTTTGCGAAGTCTTTTATATAAAGGTTCGCAAATTTGTCTCATATGAGGGAAATAATTTGATACATAATTTAAACATCCTAAAAACCTTTGGAGTTGGGTTTTATCTTTAATTTCATTAGGGAATTTTTTGGCGAATTCAATAGATCTATCTATTGGTTTAATGGTTCCTTGGAATATTAGATGACCTAAAAATCTGACTTTTGTCTGGAATAATTTCATTTTGGTTTCTGATAATACTAGACCATTAGCTTTGATAATTTGGAAAAAAGTTTTAAGGTGCTTGAAATGTTGATTTATTGATTTGGAAAATATTAAAATATCATCTATATATGTTATGCTAAAATTGGAATAATCATTAAAAATATCATTGATAATATTTTGGAATTCTGAAGGGGCATTCTTGAGTCCAAAAGACATTACGTTCCATTCGTAATGGCCAAAAGGGACATTAAAAGTAGTTTTATATTTATCTTCTTCACTTATGTGAATTTGCCAAAATCCAGATTTTAAATCAAATTTTGAAAATATAGTAGAAACATGGAGTCTATTTAGAAGATCTTTTTTGTTTGAAATAGGATACCTAATCCATTGTAAAACTTTATTAAGAGGTTTATAATTGATAACTAATCGGGGAGCACCTCTTTCTAACTCTGCCTGCTTTTGGACATAAAAAACTGAGCAGCTCCAAAGAGATTTACTTGGTCTAATTAAATTTTTATTTAATAGATTATTTATTTCTTCTTGGCAATATTTTAATAATTCTTGATTCATTTGAATGGGCCTAGATTTTGAAGGGATATCCTCTTCATTGAAACTTGGTTCATAGGGTGAAGAAACTATGTGCTTTTTTCTTTCCCAAAAAGCATTTGGGATATTGGCGCATATTTCCTTTTTAAATATGTCCCCTAAATTCTTAATTTGGGATTGGACCTGTGGGTCTTTAAGCTGTTGTTCTATCTTTTGATAATGAATTTCTTCTTTTAGGAAATTAATATGGGCTTGTTTGTTCTGGATTAAATTTATTTGACGATGAAGGCTATTGGTTTGTAATAAATTTAATTCTCTAGTATCTATAGGTTGTAGGAAAGGGAAAAATAGTCTTTGTCCTAATAGATTGGTTTCTATTCCTAGATGACTTACAGTAAAGGGATAAATTTGGGTTAGGAAAGGGGTTCCTAATATAATATTCTGATGAATATTTTTGACTAAAATAAAATGAGTTCTTAAACAGTATCCTTCATTACATAGATAAGAATTGCTAATTTTATATTCTACATTTAATTTTGAACCGCTAGCCGTATTTAACTGCTCAGTGGTTTTTTCGTAATATTTGGTAGGAACAAGTCCTTCTTTGAGGCAATTTTGGTCAGCACCTGAATCTACAAGGGCTGTGGTGTTAATATGGTATTCTTCATTAATAATGGAGACTCTAATATACCATTTCTGATAATTTATACGTTCTATTAAACTAATGAAGTTTGGATTGGGTTTTGTTTCTTCCTCATTATCAGAATTATGCTCTGGACTTATAATAATAGATTTTCCCTTCTTGGGTGATAGAATAGAATCTTTGAGATTATTAATCTCAAGATTGACCATTCTAGCTTTAATACTAATAGTTTCCTTTTGGATAGTCTTTATCTGATCTTCTATTTGAAGGTCTTGCATACTAGCAATCTTGGGTTTACTAAATTTTTCCTCTAAGATCTTGGTTAGATTAAAGGGCTCAGGGTCCTTTAACCTTTTTTCTTCACAAATAATGTCTTTTAATTTTACTAGATAATCTTTCTTGGTGATGGGATCATCTATTTTATCTATGATATCTAATAGGAATTCCTTTTGAGAGGAAATCATATTAATAGACTTACAATTACAGAGTCCTTCTTTACAATCACAAGATTGTGATTCGTCAGATGATTCTAAATTGGAAGTTTCTTACATAGTATATATGACATCATCATTATCAGAGGAATAAGAGTCTTCTTCTGATTGTGAGTCAATAATCATGACTTTTAATAACTGTTGCTTTAACTAGTCATCTATTTCTAGTTCATTAATTTTTTGTTTAACCCTACAATTCTTGGCCCAATGACCAAGACGTCCACATTCGAAACAGGTTTTGGAAGAGTTCGATGTGGAACTATGGGCTTGAGGTTTTTTTGTCTTTTTCTTTTTGTAGTTAGTAGAGGCTTCAGGTTTATTGGGCTTACTAAACCTATTGGGCCTAAATGGTTTTTTATAGGTTTGCCTTCTAATGGATTTGGCTTTTTTCTTTTTAATGGCTGAAGGGGCTCTAATGGTTTCAAATCCATATTGAGCACAGAAAGATCCTAACTCTTTCTTGCTTTGATGAAGTTCAGACTTCATCTTGGACCTGAGCTTAAGGTTATTGCATAAAGCAAGGCCTTCATAGTTGATAAAGCTAATAATTTCCCTATAAGAGATATCATCATAGGGGAGAGATCCATTATTGAGGTCTCTAATCCTTTGTCTGACTTTCTCAGCAAAAAGCTTAGGAAGTCCACTAATAAACTTTTCTTTCCAGTAAGCATTACTGGAGTCTTTTCTAATAAAAACCTTGGCAAGAAATACGTCTTTATACCATCTTAAATCTTACATAGTGGGACAGGTTAAGTTAATAAGGATTTCAAAAGACCTGGCTATCCATCTATCAGGGTCTCCTATGAAATGTTTGGTATTAGCATAAATCAAGGTTTCAAAAGCATTTTCTTGTTTAATTGAAAATAATTTTATTTCCCCTGTTTGAGGGTCCATTGAAGATTGGGGAACATCCATAGTAGATTCTAAAACTTCTTGTCTATTTGTTTCAGAAAAATAATTCATCCACCATTCTTTGAGAGTTCCTGTGAATCCTGCAATAATGGCTTTAGTAATACTTTTAGTTCTAATTACAACATACTTCACAATTTTGTAATTTGGACAACTCAATACTTGACATCTAACGTCAATTAATTTTAGGCTAAAATATCTAAATTTTTCTTCATATGTTTTGGTGATCATCATACTAAAAAAGTTACACTCTTTTATATATAATTCTCGATTCTACATTGCAAGTTTGCAACATTAGGGGCCTTTAATTTCCAATTCTTAATATATTTAAATTGTACTGTGGAATTAAAACAAAAACGAAAACTTATGTAATATCTAATATTCACTTAGTTTGAGTTTGTTAGAATATAAATTATACAAGTAACCAAAACTGATTATAATAAGAATAGAATTTTCTAATTATATTCTAAAAGAGGTAATGATATCGAAATTTAAATGTCACTTGATTGACCACTGCAACTCAAAATCTTTAAAGTGAATAGCATATATAAAATCTACCATTTAGGTTCAATTTGTTTCATAAATCACAATATGAATTTAGATGGACTATTATTGTATTTTTCCATTTATTAAATTGTGATACAAAAGACAAATTATTAGATTTTTTTTACCTAAATTAATAATAATTATTGATTTGTAAGGTACATACTAATCTTTTGGGCGAGTTATCTGCAAACTAGTGAACTGAGTTATAATTATGACTAAAACATAAAAATGAATTTATAATTTATCCAAAAAATTTAAGAACTCCATAATAGAAAAAAAAAACTCTCAAAACAATCTCGAAAATAAAATAAAAACAACCCCATTTTGGGAATTAATTTTTTTAAAAAAACCTTAGATTAACACTCCGTTTGGTTTGAAAGTATAGAATTCAGTTTATTTTCAAATGAACTGAAACTAGAATTCATTCGTAAATGTATTCACAATTCATTTTCAAATGAATTGAAACTGAAATTCATTTGAAAATGAACTCAAATGAAATTTCATGTTTGGTGTATGTAGAATTAAAAT
Source organism: Bretschneidera sinensis (assembly GCA_023935145.1). NCBI lineage: Eukaryota > Viridiplantae > Streptophyta > Magnoliopsida > Brassicales > Akaniaceae > Bretschneidera > Bretschneidera sinensis. Next base: position 143,042,126 of record CM043697.1, read on the forward strand.
GAACTTTGTGTTTGGGATCAACTAAGAACTCAATTCATTTTTAAAATTTTACTTAATACATTTAATTACATCACATTTTAATTCATTTAGCATATAAATTTTAATTTTATTGATATTATTCCACAAAATTAACACTATTTACCTTTTCAACTCACAAGATGGATTTATAATCCAAAAATGGAATCTGATTTTTTTTGCTGGATGAAATCTGAAAATTAAATGTTAATTTAAAAAAAAAAAATTAGTTTTACTTTAGTATACATCAATTTGAATATAATAACATATTCATTTTATTTTTATAACATATTTTTTCTATAAAAAAAAAAACCAAAAGTTTGGTGTTTCTAATTAAATGTAGATCAAGCAAGCATGAAAGACATAACTAAAGGACAAAGAGAGAGAGAGAGTGGAGGAAGAGAGAATTTTATCAATTTTGATAGAATTTGTAAATACATAATTCATTTGAAAATGAATTCCACACTCTTATTAACAGACCAAACATATAATCAATTCATCTATAAATGAATTACATAAACACAACAACATATAGAATTCAAATGAATTCCAAAAAACTATAAAATTCATTTAAACCAAACAGAGTGTAAAAAAAACTCAAGAAAATGATACACTAAATTGATAAATCATAATGCACTCCCCTTCCCTCCCAAACTTTATTGAGGATAAAGTAGATTTGCCATTAAAGGTTGATGAGAGATAATTACTCTTAAGATTGGTCAAATCAGCAAATAAGGCCTGATTTGTTGAGATTGATTCTATTGATTGATTTGGCTTGATTTTAGGTAATTGATTAGGCTAAATTGGTGTAATTTGTCTACAGAGAATGTGTATAAATAGGAGCCTCTGTATAATGTAAACTACACACCAAGAAATACAATTCTTTTTTCTCTCTTTGTACTCCCTCTGGGAAATACCAAACTCTGAATTTCTTCATGGTATCAGAGCTTTAGGATTTCGAAACTACAGAGGGCACAATCTTCTTCATTTTCTCAGTTTTCATACTTATCTCTTACAAGTTGTTTGTATGCTGCAGGAAACAAATTGTTGACCCTCACCTATATTTTAATGATGACAAAACACAACTCTTATTATACTAACGATGATATCTAAGTGTATTAAGCAATAAGAGCATTCAACCAAGGAACAAGGTGCAAGAACTCAACCCGAATCAAACACCAAGTGAAGACAGAAGAATTAGTATAGGTCTAAGGTATTGAACAAGTTGTAAATCTCACTTGTTCAGGTATTTAGCTTGTCCAATGGCTCTTTTTGAAAAAGCATTTTAACATAACCTTTTAAACAAATGTTTTTAAAGTTAAAATCTATTCAACACATGAAAACTGGGTTGTTAAAGCAACCTAATCGATTGGGTACTTATACTAGTCTTCTAGTATAAAGGTCAGTATGTTCCTAGTCGACTGGATGTTTCATACCAGTTGACTGGTGTTTCGGTCAGAGACTTCCCAGTCGACTGGTAAGAACTACCCAGTCGATTGGTAATCTGGGCAGAAAGTTTTCAGTCGACTGGTAAGTTATACCCAATCGACTGGTACCTTTAATAACCTTAAAAAATGAGATTTTTAAAGTGGACGCAGTCGACTGGTAATTCAAAAAATATGACCACTATGATGCCAGAGCTGTACATTTGATGTACAAAAGCGTACCAAATCAATTCATAACGGATATATTACATCAAAGCTATTTAAACCTACACTACTGAGCATTTAGAAATAGAGCTTTACACATTAAAACAAGTTTTTACTCATTGATACTCAAAAAGCTTTGAAAAATTGATTGTTGAGCCATTCTTCAAGCTTTACCTAGAAAGAGAGATATTATTCAGTTGTATAAGCTTCCATTGTTGTTTCTCTACTGTTTTCTTAACAGTATTTATTGTAAAGGGATTTTCTTCCGAAAGTGAGGGATTTGCTTCCAAAATGAAGGGGTTTTTACATCCGAGAGGAAGGAGTTTGCTTCCAAGAGGAAGGGATTGTAAGGTTCATGCAACACCCGTGAAGTTGCATAACTAAGTTTCTTAGTAGAGTACTTCAAGGAGGTTCCTTGAAGAGAGTGGACGTAGGGTCAGAACGATTCTGATATTGCCAAACCACTATAAACTGAGTTTGCATCCTCTATTCCTTAAACTCTTTATTTACAGCACATATTACTTGTTATATGGTTGTTGTGTTATCTGTTTTAATAAACTTGTGTTTTAATCCGCAAAAAGTTTTTAAAACCCAATTTACCCCCCTCTTGGGTTGAAACCTCAGTCTACAATTGGTATCAGAGTCACATTCTCAATTTTAGGCTTAATATCCTTGAGTTGATCCGATGGCAGCAAATAGCTATTTTGAGGGACACTCATATACTAGACCTCCCTTGTTCAATGGCTCCAACTATAACTATTGGAAAAACATGATGAAAATCTTTGTCGAAGGACAAAATTATAATATGTGGAGAGTCATTGAAGAGGGACCTAGAATTCCATCAAAGGATATCACTATTGGAGATACCATTCATACAATGCCTAAATTCAAAACTGAGTACAATGAGGAGGATTGTAGAATGATATCTGTCAATATTAGAGCAACAAGTATTTTACATTGTGCTTTAGATATATCTGAATACAATAAAATCTCTACATGTGTTTCAGCTAAGGAAATATGGGATAAATTGCAAGTGACATATGAAGGAACTAGTGAGGTTAAAAAATCAAAAACCTATATGCTAGTGTCTGAATATGAATCTTTTAGAATGTCTCCTAACAAAACAATTTCTCAAATGCACTCACGTTTCACAACCATTGTTAATGGTCTAAAGCTTCTTGGTAGGAACATTGAGGAATTTGAATTAACAAGAAAAATCTTAAAGTCTTTGCCATCCACATGGAAAGCAAAGAAGACTACTATCACGGAAGCCAAAGATCTCGACAAACTTGATGTTGAGACACTTCTTGGGTCATTGTTAACATATGAGATGGAGAAAATGAATCCCATTGTTAATGATGATGAGAAGAAGAAAAAGGTGTTAGCTCTCAAAGCCTCTACATACAACAGAGAAGAGGAATCGGAAGAAGAGGTAGTGGGCAACGAAGAAGATGGCGATATGGCTCTAATCACCAAGTGGTTTCATAAATTCTTGAAGAAAAGCAAGAAACCTTACGCAAAGGATCCTACCTCAAAAAGGGAACCACTTGTGTGCTATGGATGCAAGAAGCCCGGTCACATCAAGACCGATTGTATGGCTACAAACAAACCATATAAGAGCTTCAAGAAGAAGACTATGATTACAACCACTTGGAGTGATGACGAAGAAGAAGAAGAATCCTCGGATAAAGAAGTCGGATATGAGGAAATTGCCAACCTATGCCTTATGGCAATTGATGATGAAAATGAGGTATTATCTTCTCCCTCTTCTGAAAATAACATTGTGAGCAGTAGTGAAGAATTGTTAGAATTTATAAATGAAATGTATGATGAATTGGAGAAATTCAATTCTAAGAACTCTACTCTTAAGAAAGAGGTGTTACACATCTTTCTAAAGAGATGATAAGTCTAAGAGAAGAGAAAGAAAAATTATCTTCATTGCTGTATAATGCTTCTCAAGACTTTCTCAAAGATGAAAATGAGAATTTAAAGAAGAAGATATTAGAATTGAATGGTACTATATCTAGACTCATGCTTGGTAAAGAAAAGCTTAATGAAGTGCTTTCTTGCAAAAGATTAAGTGGAGGAAAATCTGGTTTAGGATACTCTCCATTAGGCAAGTAAAAATCAAAAGATGGCTTATTCATGAAAGCTTCATGTGTGAATGAAGCCTCTACTTCTAAGGTTAAAATCACACCCCCACTGAATGATAGCATGTCTAGAAATACTAATTCTAATGCTAATATAAGATTGAAGAATCCTAGTAATACTCATGCTTATATGTATGCTCATTTAAGGAATGCTTATGCACATGTTAGGAATAATCATCATGTGCATCCTAGGAACAATTTGTATACCCAAGACTTGCACACTGCACAAGCATATCCTAGGAATTACAATCATAGTTATTCTAGAAATAATATGCATACTCATGATAATGCAAGCATGTATCCTAGAAATCATCATCATACATTTTTTGGAAATGACATGTATATTTATATTCCTCACAATAGAAACATGTATCCTAGGAACTCATATCCTAAGCATTGTAGGCATGCAAAACTAAAGACTCCTAGAAAATTCAATAACTATCATCCCAGAATTGTGCATCATCATGTCTATAGAACTCCATATATTATTAAGAAAGTATGGGTCCCAAAAGGAATTGTATTTTCAAGGACTAACCCGAAAGGACCCAAGAAATTTTGGGTACCTAAAAACACCATTGTGTATCCTTGATAGTGGATGCTCAAAATACATGACCGGTGATAAAAGTGTGTTCAATGAGCTAACTCTAAGAGATGGTGAACTTGTCACCATTGGAGACAACACAAAAATAAAGATCATCGGGCATGGAAAAGTTGGTAATGATTTCTCAACCATAGATAATGTATTGCTAGTATAAGGCCTTAAGCCAAATCTACTAAGTATTAGTCAACTTTGTGACAAAGGCAACAAAGTCACATTTGAGACCTCTCATTGTCTAGTTATAGACATCAAGAGTAACAAGATCAAATTTGTTGGCCATAGACATGAAAATGTCTATATAGTTGATTTGAAATCCTTGTATTCCGAAAAAGAAAAATGTTTTCCTGCCATTAGTGAAAATCCATGGCTATGGCATAGAAGGCTTGATCATATGAACATGAACTTGCTGAAAATTATTTCAAGAAAAAATTTAGTCATTGAACTTCCCAAAATCAATTTTGAAAAAGACAAAGTATGTGATGCTTGTCAAATGGGAAAATAAACTAGGATTTCTTTTAAATCAAAGAATATAGTCTCAACTACTAGACCATTTGAACTTTTGCATATAGACTTATTTGGTCCAATAAGTACCATTAGTCTAGGTGGCCATCAATATGCTCTTGTTATTGTTGATGACTATTCAAGATATACCTTTGTTATTTTTATTGCTTATAAGGATGAAGCTTTCAAAGGATTTGAAAACTTTTGCAAAAAGGTTCAAAATGAAAAAAGAATTTGTATTTCAAGCATCAGAAGTGATCATGGAAAAGAATTTGAAAACTAAAGTTTTTCAAAATTTTGTGATGAAAATAGAATTGATCACAACTTTTCAGCCCCTAAAACTCCTCAACAAAATGGAGTTGTTAAGAGGAAAAATAGAGTTCTAGAAGAATTTTCAAGAACAATGCTTTGTGAAAATAATTTACCAAAATACTTTTAGGCTAAAGCGGTAAACATCTCTTGCTATATCTTAAATAGAATTTTAATTAGGCCTATACTTGACAAAACTCCATATGAATTATGGAAAGGTAGAAAGCCTAATATCTCTTATTTTCGTACCTTTGGTTATAAATGCTTCATACTAAATAACAATAAAACTAACTTGGGTAAATTTGATTCTAAGACCGATAAAGGAATATTTTTAGGACATTCAACCTCTAGTAAGGCTTATAGAGTTTTCAACAAGAGAACTCTAGTGGTAGAAGAATTCGTACATGTAACTCTTGATGAGTCTAACCCAATTAGAAGTAGAGAAGTTTCTTTTAATGAGGATGCAGATTTTATTCCAAGAACGAAAACTCCTACTCCCATTGTTGACCCAAATGAGAGTCCACCTTAAACAATTGGAGAGATAGAAACTCTCAAAGTAGACCAACTATCTACAAGTTGACAAGAGGATAGTCTTCCCAAGATTAGAGGTATGTAAATTATCACCCGATTGATCAAGTGATTGGTGATCCTTCATAAGGGGTAAGAACTCGTTCCTCTATTAGAAATATTTGCAATTATGTAGCTTATTTGTCTCAAGTAGAACCTAAGACATTTATAGAAGCTGAAAAGGATAATGATTGGATAATTGCAATGCAAGAAGAAATAAATCAATTTGAAAGGAACAGTGTATGGAATCTGGTCCCTAGACCTAAGAATCATACAATAATTGGAACTAAATTGGTATTTAGAAATAAGATGGATGAAAATGGAATAGTAACTAGAAACAAGGCTAGACTAGTTGCTAAGGGATATAATCAAGAAGAAGGAATAGACTTTGATGAGACCTATGCTCCTATAGCTAGATTGGAAGCTATTCGAATGTTATTAGCTTTTGCATGCTTTAATAAGTTTAAGTTATTTCAAATGGATGTAAAATATGCATTTTTAAATGGCTTCATAAAAGAAGAGGTTTATGTTGAGTAACCTCTTGGATTTGAGAATCCTAATCTTCCAAATCATGTCTACAAGCTTTTTAAGGCTTTATATGGGTTGAAGCAAGCTCCAAGGGCATGGTATGAAAGACTAAGTAAATTTTTAATTGACAATGACTTTGTAAGAGGTTAGATAGACACAACCTTTTTTTGCAAAAACTTACAAAAATGACACTTTGCTAGTTCAAATATATGTTGATGATATTATATTTGGTGCTACTAATGAATCTATGTGTCAAAAGTTTGCAAAATGCATGCAAGGTGAGTTTGAAATGAGCATGATAGGAGAACTTACCTATTTCCTTGGACTTCAAATCAAACAATTAAAATGGGGCATCTTCATTAATCAATCAAAGTACACTAAGGACTTACTAAAGAGGTTTGGGATGGAAAGCTTAAAGCCACTTGGAACTCCTATGAGCACAACGACAAAACTTGATCTTGATAAAGGAGGTAAATGCGTATATACTAAATATTATAGAAGCATGATAGGAGCTTTGTTTTATTTGACTGCAAGTAGACCTGATATAATGTTCAGTGTATACATGTGTGCTAGATTTCAGGCTAATCCTAAGGAATCACATGTAGTTACAGTAAAAAGAATCCTTAGATATCTACAAAGAACTCAAACCATAGGATTATGGTACTCTAGAGATTCATTTTTTGAGCTTGTAGGATATTCAGATGCTGATTTTGCTTGATGTAGGTTAAATAGAAAAAGCATAAGTGGAATATGCCAATTCTTAGGTGCAATGTTAACCTCTTGGTTTTCCAAGAAACAAAACTCAGTTGCACTATCAACCATTGAGGTGGAATATGTAGCAGCTGGAAGTTGTTGTGCTCAAGTGCTATGGATGAAACAACAACTAGAAAACCATAGTATGATCTTTAAAAGTATCCCAATTCATTGTGATAATACTAGTGCTATCAATCTAACTAAGAATCCTATTCAGCACTCTAGAACTAAACACATAGAAATTAGACACCATTTCTTAAGAGACCGTGCTAAAAAAGGTGATATAAGACTAGATTTCATACCATCAGATGATCAAATAGTTGACATTCTTACAAAACCTCTAAGTGAAGCTAACTTCTGCAAAATTAGACTATTAATGGGATTACTAGATTATGATAAACTGAATGTCTAATTACTTCATCATTCATCATTATGCATACTTGACATCTAGTGAATGAGTATTAATCCTTGTTTAATATCTCCCTCACTCAAGATGGCATAGATAAATAAATTTCGTGCTAAGCCTCAAGAATAAAAATTTTCTCAAGAGTCTAGTCGACTGGTAAGTCTATCCCAGTCGACTGGAAAGTCTCTACCTAATTTCCCAATCGACTGGTAAGTCAATACCAGTCGACTAGTTCAGATAAACCTTGTTTGGAGCCAAAATTTTGAAATTTAGTTATCACCCTAGTCAACTGGTAAGAACTACCCAGTCCACTGGTATCTTTTTGCCAAATTATCCAGTTGACTGGTACCCTGACCCAGTCGACTGGTATGCAAAACTGTTCATTTTTGCAAAGGACCCAGTCGACTGGTATCGCGATTCTATAAATAGTCTCTTCATTTTTCCAGATTTTCACGCCATTTTTCAAAAACCCTAGCTTCTCTGGCTGAGATTCGTGATCTCATTCGTGATAGCTCAGACTCTCCCACTCCATGAGTCGCATTACTATCTTCCTTTCGAGATTTATTTTTTTACTTTTTTTCTTTTTTTCTTTTCATAGACTTTTTCATTGTTCTTAGTACGGACATATTTTCATATTTTTATGTCATTTTGTACTTCTGCATGGCTCTACGAAGCCTGTACTTGTATAGACTTTTTATATATATGATGATACTTTATGCTTAGACCTGTGTCCTATACTCGTTCTCCGTAAATTAAATTTAGTTGCATGCTTTATATCACTTTATATTCGTTAAAAGCTGTATAACTGCTTCTGCATATATGGAAACTTTCGGTTCTTACCGTGAAGGCTTCCAAACTCCGAATGATGTCAAACTTTCTTGTACAAGTTTTTTTATAGATGCTCTTGATGACTATAGTAGCTATACAGCTTATTTTTTAGTTTCCTACTCCCTTTTCTGCTGTTGTCAAAACGGGGGAGAAAAATGAGAAAATGCAAAAACTAAGTGTAAACTCAAGATAATGCATAGATTTAGGGGGAGCATTGCTCCAAAGATATTGGAATATGATTATATATGTTATCTTGGTTGGTTGAGTTGTATATGAACTGCATTTGATCCTTTTTCAGGTTGGTTTTATTCAAAAAATAGAGGAGACTTTGCCCGATTTTCCAAAAAATCCAACACTTAGTTTCTTAAATTGTTTTTATTTCTCATAAGTTTTGTCATCATTAAAAAAGGGGAGATTGTTGACCCTCACCTATACTTTAATGATGACAAAACATAACTCTTATTATACTAACGATGTTATCTAAGTGTATTAAGCAATGAGAGCATTCAACCAAGGAACAAGGTGCAAGAACTCAACCCGAATCAAACACCAAATGAAGGCAGAAGAACTAGTACAGGTCTAAGGTATTGAAACAAGTTGTAAATCTCACTTGTTCAGGTATTTAGCTTGTCCAGTGGCTCTTTTTGAAAAAGTATTTTAACATAACCTTTTAAACAAATGTTTTTAAAGTTAAAATCTATTCAACACATGAAAACTTGGTTGTTAAAGCAACCCAGTCGACTGGGTACTTATACCAGTCTTTTGGTTCTGGTATAAAGGTCAGTATGTTCCCAATCGATTTGATGTTTCATACCAGTCGACTGGTGTTTTGGTCAGAGACTTCCCAGTCAACTGGTAAGAACTACCCAGTCGATTGATAATCTGGGCAGAAAGTTTCTAGTCGACTGCTAAGTCATACCCAGTCGACTGGTACCTTCAATAGCCTTAAAAAATGAGATTTTTAAAGTGGACCCAATTGATTAGTAATTCGAAAAAATATGACCATTATGGTGCCAGAGCTGTACATTTGATGTACAAAAGCGTACCAAATCAATTTAGAACGGATATATTACATTAAGGTTATTTAAACCCATACTACTGAGCATTTAGAAATAGAGCTTTACACATTAAAACAAGTTTTTACTCATTGATACTCAAAAAGCTTTGAAAAATTGATTGTTGAGCCATTCTTCAAGCTTTACCTAGAAAGAGAGATATTATTCAGTTGTATAAGCTTCCATTGTTGTCTATCTACTGTTTTCTTTACAGTATTTATTGTAAAGGGATTTGTTTTCGAAAGAAAAGGATTTGCATCCGAAAGGAAAGGGTTTTTGCTTCTGAGATGAAGGAGTTTGCTTCCACGAGGAAGGGATTGTAAGGTTTGTGTAACACCCATGAAGTTGCACGACTAAGTTTCTTAGTGGAGTACTTCAATGAGGTTCCTTGAAGAGAGTAGACGTAGGGTTGGAATGATTCTGATATTGCCGAACCACTATAAACTGAGTTTGCATCCTCTATTCCTTAAACTCTTTATTTACAACACATATTACTTGTTATATGCTTGTTGTGTTATCTGTTTTAATAAACTTGTGTTTTAATCCACAAAAAGTTTTTAAAACCCAATTCACCTCCCTCTTGGGTTGAATCCTCAGTCTACACAAATTAATTTTCGTAAGCTTTCAAATCAAAGAACTCCACTTGGTTTAGACATTCTGTCAAACATAGGGAGTGCATCTTGAAGCTTTCTTCTTCAACTGGAAAACCAGAGTCCAATTAGGGCTCAAATTGCAATTAAAAATTGCTTAAAACCCAGTCGGTACCAGCCTAGATTCATACAAAATTCAATCTGTTTGCAACAAGCTTGTCCCAGCCTAGACACCAGCAAAGTTGCCCAAGCCTAGTGCTACAAGGCCTACATGACCAGCTTGGATCAGCCTAACATGCGGACCAGCCCAACACATGGATAAGCCCAACACGCGACCTGTGTGACCGACCGACTCGTATAACCGCCTGACCTGCGATCTAGACCAGTCGGTCCATTCCCTTATCCGACCCATAATTCGGTCCGACCTGATCCGTATTTTCCTAAAATAAAAACCTCTCCTGAATTTTTCCAAAGGGGCCACAAGTTTGTTAGTGGGGTTTACAATACTCTCAACAAATACAATGTCTAGGAAAGCTCCGGCTAAGGAAAGTCTTGGGTTTTAAGTGGTCCATTGTGACTCCCTTCACTTTCCTGGGAACTTATCTGGTTATATTTTCGAGATCACTATTAGCACCACTTTCTCTCTAATGGCTTCCAATGTTAACGGCTCCCAAAGCTTTAAAAAATTTGATGATCCAAGCTACCACTTGTATCTCAGCAGTTCTGACAATCTAGGTGTTGTTTTGGTTTCTTAACCATTGATCAAAACCAATTACACCACGTAGAGTCAATCCATGCTCATCATCCTCGACACCAAAAACAATATTGGCTTCACTGATGGCATTATTCCCAAGCCTGCCAAATCATCTACTACAGAATACCGCCAGTGGTTCCATAGCAACAATATGGTAAAAGCTTAGTTAATTAATTCTCTTTCCCATTATATTTATACTGGCGTTATTTTCTGTGATCTTGCCCGAGATATTTGGGTAGATTTGAAGAATCGTTTTTCCCAAGGTAATGGCCCCCGAATGTATCACCTTGAACAAGAAATTCATAATCTTTTTCAAGGTAATACATCGGTGGCAACATACTTTACCCAGCTGAAGCTATTATGGGATGATCTTGCATCAGTTCAATCTCATTTGTTCCAAGAAGACATCGCTCAACACCAGCAGTACCAGCGAACCATGAAGTTCCTCATGGGCTTTAATGAGTTTTTTGGTGCCATCTGTGCACATATATTGTTGATAGACCCTCTCCCTATAATCAGTCGCATCTACAGCTTGGTTCTTCAAGAAGAATGCCAACGGAACATTCAGATTCCTTCACCCATCGAAGATGTTGCCTTAGCTGCCAAATGTCTCATTTCCACACCAAAAGATGGCAAAACGTTCTGTAAGCCACGACCAAAATGCACTCACTGCCATAAAGAGGGTCATACTGTTGATCGCTGCTACTTCATCCATGGGTTCCCACCTAGCTCCCATAAGATTGGCTCGGGTTCCAAACCAAGTGCACACCAAGTTTCTTCTGTTAACAACAAAACGCCCATTGGTAGTTTTCCTTTCACTATTGATCAATGCCAACAGTTTTTAGCCATGCTAAATACTACCACCTAATCCTCATCTATGGCAAACTATGTAGGTATTTCTGAGTCATCTTTATCATGTAAACCACCTCTCCTCTCTCCTGAAACACTTTAGATTCTTGACAATGGAACCATTGATCATATGGTGTGTTCTCCCACTGATTTAACCTACTCTACTTCTGTACATGGTCGTACGGTATGACTCCCAGATGGCTCTCATGCTGTGGTAACCCATATCGGTTCTATCATTTTCTCTTCCTCCCTTATTTTGAAAAATGTCCTTTGTGTCTATTCCTTTCATTTTAACCTTATTTTCGTTCATGTGCTATGTCAAACTCTTAATTTTCTAATCATTTTTTTCTGCTCATTTGTGCCTAATTCATGACCTACGCATAATGAGGATGATTAGACTGGGCATTGAGCGGGATGGCTTGCATTACTTCACCAAAACGAATCATGCTCGTTGTCAGGTGGCTACATCAAATTCCCAACTTTGGCATCACTGACTTGGCCATTTATCTAATAAAATCTTATCTTTACTTTCCAATAATGTTTTTGGAATTTGTTCAAATTTAGAAATATTTTATATTTGCCTATTTGTTAAACAAAACCGTCTTGAATTTTCTTCCAGTTCAATTTCTTCTATTGTACCTTTTCATTTAATACATGTAGACATTTTGGGGGGTTAATGTGTTCCATCTCTCACTAGGACACAATATTTTCTAACCATTGTCGATGATTACACTAGATGTACTTGGGTATACTTAATGCGTCATAAGTTAGACACCCGTCACTTTCTTCTTTCTTTTATTTAGCTCATTGAAAACCAATATTCTACTATGATCAAAATTGTTCGTAGTGACAATGGGCCTGAATTTGACATTTCCTCATTCTATTCAGAAAAAAGGCATCATTCACCAAACAAGTTTCTTCTCCACTCCTCAACAAAATTGAGTCGTGGAACGTAAACATCGTCAAATTTTGATTGTTTCCCGAGCTTTTATTTTTCAGGCCAATATGCCTAAACACTTTTGGGGTCATGCTTTCCTCACTACATCTTATTTGATAAATAAAACACCCACTCCTCTTTTGGGCAGAAAATCTCCCATGAGAAGTTATACAGTACCCCACCTAAATACAACCATCTTCGTGTCTTTGGATGTCTTTGTTATGCCTCCACTCACTTCCATCATCCTTCAAAATTTGATCCTCGTGCGACCCGTTGTGTCTTCCTTGGCTATCCATATGGAAAAAAAGGTTATGAGCTTTATGATCTTTTAACTTACTAAAATTTTGTATCCCGTGATGTGTTTTTTTTTAGGATCAATTTCCTTTTAGCCAAAGTACCTTAGAGTCACAAAGTACCTTAGAGTCACCCTATACTATTTTACCTCATCCTATTGACTCTCTAGATCTTCTTTTTGAACCCTCCACCCAGCCACATACTTCCCCACCTAATGATATTCCCCCTTCTCCTACCCCACCTGTACAAGTTCGACGATCTAGACGTTAGATCTAGTAATCTGCCTACTTATAGGATTTCTATGTTGAACAAGCACTCCTGTCTCGACTTATCCCACCATCTGACTCGACATCGGTCCGCTCCTCAAGTACTATTTATCCTCTCTCTAATTTTTTTTATGATTCTCTTTCTTTTACACACCGTGCCTTCACCACTGCTATCTCCCTTGCACAAGAACCCAAGTCATTCTTACAGGCTATGCAGGATCCCAAGTGGTGCGATGCCATGCATGCTGAAATTGATGCCTTGGAAGCCAACCATAATTGGACTTTGTCTCCTTTTCCACCCCACAAGAAACCTATTGGTTACAAATGGGTGTACAAAATCAAACACAATCCAGATGGCTCTGTGGAACGTTATAAGGCTCACCTCATTGACAAAGGCTATAATCAGAAGGAAAGTATCGATTACACTGAAACCTTTGCTCTTGTTGCCAAAATGGTTACTGTTCGCACTATTCTCACCTTTGCTTCTGCCCAAAATTGGCATCTCTATCAACTTGATATTAACAATGCCTTCCTGTATGGAGACCTCGATGAAGATGTCTACATGCATCTTCTTCTTGGTTTCAAATGAAAGAGGGAGAACTGAATCTACAAGCTCAATAAGTCTCTATACGACCTCAAACAAGCCTTCAGGTAATGGTATATCAAGTTTTCTTCCACACTCATTAGTGTCAGATATAAACAATCTAAAGCAGATTATTCCATGTTCGTCTGATCCCACGAAAACAATTTTACAATTGTCTTGGTATATGTAGACGACATCATCTTGGCAGGAAACAACTTGGAATAGATTGATGCACTCAAGAAATACTTGGGAGAATGTTTTAAACTCAAAGAACTTAGCATTCTAAAATATTTTCTGGGTATAGAAGTGGCCCGCTAAAAAACTGGCATCCTTTTATCACAAAGGAAATACACCTTGCAAATACTTGAGGAAACTGGATTTGTTAGTGCTAAACGAGGAATTCTACCCATTGAACCAAATCTGGCTCTTAGTAAGACTGATGGAGAACTACTTTTAGATCCGTCTTCATATCAATATTTGGTTGGGAAGCTAATATACTTGACCATCACTAGGTCAGACTTAGCATATACAGTACACATTATCAGTCAATTCATGGACAAACCTCAAACATCTCACTTGGATGCAGCACATCGAGTTTTATGATATCTCAAACAATCATCTGGCTAAGGAATTTTTCTATCAACTTCCAGTGATGTTCAATTGCATGCATTTTGTGATGCGAACTGGGTTCGATGTAGAGATACTCGACGATTAGTTACTGGGTGTAATGCCCGTATTTGTAAAGTAAGGACAAAGAAGTAATTTAATAAATACGATATGAAGTTTAAATAATATAGTTACACGAAAGATTTAGTATCGAATAAAATAATTCTTTTGAAAAAATAAAAATTTTGGGACATAGACGTCATTAAAAGAAAAAAAGTAAAAAGAAATTAGACATCCAGAACATCTAAAGAAAGGAAAAGGGAAAGAAAAAAATATATATATTAAAAAAAGTAAAAAAAAAATCAAAATCAAAAAGCAAAAAAAAAGGTGGGTAGCAGGTTTAATACTTGCTGCCAATTTTCCTAAAGCTTTTGAATTCAAAAGCATGGGCAGCAGGTGTAGTACCTGCTGCGAATTTCTTAACGCATTTGTAAATGCCTTACACGTCTCCACAACGTGGAGACTGTGGAGACCTTTGGAGGGGGGCTGTTGAAGTTTTTAGCCCAAGCTTTCATATATATATATATATATATATATATATAATAGGTTCAGGTAAGCTCGCGAAGGGAGTTCGTTTAGTTTTATATAATTCATCTGTTTTCTTAAAACATTTGGGAGCTCAAAGAAATGCTGAAAGAGCAAAATTTTGAAGGAGCTTTCTGCGGAATTTCATAGAGAATCATGAATAGCTATCAGAAAAAAAAAAGTAATATCATAATGTTTATTTTTGAATTTCTGACATTTATAGAGTTTCTCTAAATTCAAAAGTGGGAATTTTCAAAGTGTGTGGTTTATATCGAATTGAAGAATAATTTAGAAAATTTATATAAATATGATGTCAGGTGTTGACGATCTACAACTGGGAGAATTTCTGAGAGAAACGGGAAAGGCAATGAGGTGTTCCACGACTAGCTTTAAGAGCAACATTGTGAGTTAGATTTACTTTAAGTAGTCCAAATAAAAAATCAAATATCTGGAAATAAAATCAAAATAAATTATTAGCTTATGTTGTGATGATAGATAAAGATTTAGTTGATAAATATGATATGAATTTTGACATGTAGAAGATTATTAGGAGAGAAATAATATTTTTGGGAATAATAAGCTGATTTAATAATAAAAACGATAGGTGAAATTCTTGATAAGTTATATTGATGTTTTAATACGAATTTTGATGAGATGAATTTTAGTGGATCTTGACAAACTTTGATGGATGATTTGATATGATTTGAGATGAACTTTAGTTGATCTTGACAAGTTTTGATGAATGATTTGATATGAATTGGGATGAAATTTAGTGGATCTTGACAAGCTTTAATAGATTATTTGATGTGATTTGGGGATGAGAGAAATTTAGTGGATTTTTATTATATAAATTTGAGAACAATCAGGATAGTCAATTTAAGTGTTTTGAATTTATATGTTGTTTTTATATTACTGTTTATATGCATATTTCATGTCATTGCTCCTATATATATGCATTAAATGAAAAAAAAAAAAAAAAGAACCGGGAAGGTAGCCGGTTAAATGAAAAATGAAAGAACTGGGAAGGCAGCCGGTCTAATGAAAATGAAAGAACCGGGAAGGCAGCCAGTCTAAATGTGAATGAAAGAACCGGGAAGGTAGCCGGTTTAAATGAGAATGAGAGAACCGGGAAGGCAGCTAGTCTAAGATAATAACAACTTATCGACGGGTGGGAAGACATCTATTTTAATTATTGCTTGTATTATTGAAATATTGATGTGTGATGTATAAATTGTGAATATAATTAATGATGGTTGAGTCTCACAGAAAGAGACAGTTATGGTGATAAGATTTGAGAAATGCTAAGGTGTGGTGTAATATTGTGAATATAATTAATGATGGTTGAGTCTCACTGAAACAGACAGTTATGTGATAAGATTATTGAAATTCTGAGGTGTGGTGTATTATTGTGAATATAAATATAGATGGATGAGTCTCACAGAGAGACAGTTATGGTGATGAGATTATTGAAATGTTGAGGTGTGGTGTGTTATTGTTATAGTGATAAGAACAATCTAAATGGTAGATTTTATGATGTGAACCTCCTTACGAGGAAATCATGAGATAATTGATGGTCCTGAGGTGAACTAATAAATAAGAGGAAGAGATTGATAGAGAATGGATATTATGATATGTGGAGTGATAGTAGAGTGCTAGTATCAAGTGTAGGAAATATATAAATTGATTTAAATATTAAAAGACTGTTTATACAAATGAGCACTTTTAGTAAATTTAACTCACTGAGCTTGTGAAGCTCACTCCTTATTGTACAATGATTTTCAGGTAGCAGGCTTGACAAATACTTTGGTGAGTTAAAATTCAGAAGAAATCGTTTTCTGTAAGCCACGTGCGTGTCATCATCCTCAGACTAATGAGAAAATAAAAAAAAAATTATTTGTAAATATTCATGCATTTTGCGTCGCATAGAATGTTTAAAGATCGGATTGATGTAAAAATTTCTTTTGGTGTTATTGATTTTTATTGTTGCATATATGTGTCGTGCTGGGATTCTCAAAATGTGATGACACCGTTTTGGGGGTGGCCAACTTGGGACGGGTCGTTACAATTATGGTATCAGAGCATTAGGTTTTAAGATTCTGTAGACTGCATAAAAAGTAAGAAAGTGGAAGATTAAAATAAACTCTATTTTAATAAACAGTCTGAGGATGACACGTGGACACGCTAGAGCTAGAGTTAAAGTTGTTGATTTGAGAGGGCGTGGTAGGCCTACAATATTTTGACAAGTCGAGGTTGAGTTTGAATCTCTGGTTCCTAGAAGAGAATGTGCTGATAGTATGATTGATATTAAAAAATATAATTGATTTTAATAAAGGTGTGAGAGAATCTAAAATTTAAGGAGATGAGCTAAGATAAGCTCTTACTCATGCTCTTGAGAAAATGAATGTAACAGATGATAGAGTTGATAGCTTATAGCATAGACTTGATGAATAGGCTAGAACAATGTCTGATGTTGTTAATCCAGTAATGGTAGACATTTAAAAATTGGGAAAAGTGAGTTTATGTAGGAGATGCAGGGAGATATAATTAAGCTAAATGCTTTGTTGTTTAAAGGATCTATGAATCCTTTTATGCTTGAGTTTCGGAAGAAATGTGTAGAGACATTATTTGGTATTTTACCAATAACTGACAGGTAGATGGTTGCCTTTGCTTCGTTCGAGCTAGAATGAGAAGTTTTGGATTGGTGGGAGGATATTCTTCCCAGGGTAAGTGCGGATATCGATAGACCCTTAACCTGGAATGGGTTTAAGGAGGTTTTCCTTGATAACTACTTTCCTTAAACCCCTAGAGCCCAACAAGATAGAGATTTTATTTAATTGGGGAAATGGGTTGAATATGGCTCCGTATGATAGTAGATTTGTGACTTTGTCGAGGTTTGAACCAAAAAATGGTAGACATAGAGAAGAATAAGTATAAGAGGTTCATAGATGATCTATGTTGTAAGGTTTGATTCAAAATTATCTTATATGAGGCATATGAATTATGTCAGATTGGTGGATACAACACTTCAGATTAAGAAAGATGTGATAAAGTTTAAGGGAAAGAGAAACAGTGATTAAAGAGGCTTAGACATGAAGGTTATAGAGGTAGTAGTAGTATGAATGTACAGGGTGAGAGACCACCCCAGAGGAGGCATTCCTTGTCATAGGAAACTGAAGTACAGAGTCAGAGGCAAACATAATATGTTGCTTTTGTATCTCAAAATACTATTGGTGGGACCCTTAGATTTGGGAGACAGGATATGAGAACTGGAAGTCATGGCAGAGGAAGTAAGTATGCCACCAAGTGGAAGTGGCAATCTGATGTATGATTGGGAGACAAAAGTTTGCTATAGATATATTCAGATGAGATATTTATTCCAGAATTGTCAAAATTTGAAATGCTTTATGTGTGGAGAAGAGAGACATGTCAATGTTGGTTGATTTTAACATAACCCGTTCTTTTGCATTCAGTATTCATATGAAGTCTATTGAAGTATGTATTAGTCCTTGAATGGAAAATATTTTTGTTAAAGTTCTCACTAGAGATAGAGTGATAATCATAAATGTTTACAAGGGTTGTGTGATTCACATCAGTAATAGAAAATCTAAAGCTGATTATTATCTTTGAAAATGGTTGATTGTTTTAGAAAGAAGATAGTGTTATTGTAGCTCGAGGTTTCAACCCAAGAGGGGGTGAATTGGGTTTTTAAAAACTTTTTGCGGAATTAATACAAGTTTATAAAAACTGATAAGCAGCAAACAATAAATACAAGTAATGAGCTGTAAATAAAGAGTTTAAGGAAAGAGGATGCAAACACAGTTATAGTGGTCCGGCAATATCGGATTCGTTCCGACCCTACGTCCACTCTCTTCAAGAAACTCCTTGAAGTAGTCCACTAAGAAAACTTAGTCGCACAACTTAGCCGGGTGTTGCATAAACCGTACACAAGCAAATTACAGGAATTGCTTAAACCGAACAATCCCCTTCCTTTCAGAAGTTTCCCCTTCCTCTCAGAAGTAATCCCTTTACAAAGATATTGTAAAGTAAAAGGTAGAGAGACAGCAAATGAAAGCTTATTACAATAGAAATGTCTCTCTTTCAAAGTAAAGCTTGAAGAAATGGCTCATCAAGATTATTTCAAAGCTTTTTGTGTTTCAAGAGTATAAAAACTTGATTATGTGAGATCAACTTTTTTTCAATATGTGCAGCTTGTTATTGAATGTTTAACTGAATGGGTTTATATAGCAATCAATTAACATGGCCGTTTAGGACTTTAATTTGAAAAATATTTACTTTAAAACATTCAGATTTGGAGTCCAACGGTCATATTTTTGAACTACCAGTCGACCAAGTCGAGATACCAGTCGACTGAGTTCACTTGAAAAATACTCGTTTTCATACCTTCTGGGTATCCAGTCGACTGGTATATATCATCCAGTCGACTGGAAACTTTCTGTCCATTTTACTAGTCGACTGGGTTGATTCATCCAGTCGACTGGGAACTTTCTGGTCAAAGTACCAGTCGACTGGGTTGTTTCATCCAGTCGACTGGGTACCTTCTGACCTATATACCAGTCGACTGGTATATGTACCCAGTTTTTCTTCTGTTCTTCATTAAAAACATTTAAAAATAATGGTTTTAGAAAAACTTTTTGTGTTTGAGCCATTGAACAAGCTAATACAATGTATGAGTGAGACTTACATTGGTTCTAAACCTTAAGACCTATATTAGATCTTCAGTCTTCACTTGATACTTGATTTGGTTCGAGTTCTTGCACTTTGTTCCTTGGTTGAATGTGTTTGATCCTTAATACAACTTAGTTTTAAACTTGTTAGTCAAATAACAGTTGTGTTTTGCCATCATTAAAATACGGGCGAGGGTCAACAATCTCCCCCTTTTTGATGATGACAAAACTAATAATGTAAAAACAGTTTTAAAAGCTAAGTGTTAGGATTTTACAAAAATTTGGACAGAGTCTCCTCTGTTTTTCGAGTAAAACCACCCTGTAAACAAGCAAACACAGTTTATATCTTTTTCAACCAATCAGAATCAAACTCAACCAATCAATAAACATTTTATATAATACTATGGAGCAATGTTCCCCCTAAAACTATGCATTGGTTGCGTTTACTTAGATTTTCTCGTTTTTCTTATTTTTCTCTCCTGTTTTGATAACAGCAACCAAAGGGAGCATAACACAAAAAAATAAGTTATTTAGCCAATACGGTCATCTAGAGTATAACAAAACAAACTTGTACACGAAAATTTGGCTTCATTCGGGTATCGAAAGCCTTCCCGAGAAGAATCGAAAGTTTTCATACACGAAGAAGCATTTTAAAGTAGTTTAAAGGCTAAACAGAGTTTTAAAACAGAGCTAACATATCACAAATAGCATAAATAGATGCAAGAAATATGGCTAATAGAAATACATCATCATATATAAAAAGTCACTACACAAACGGGCTTCATAGAGCCATAACTAAAACAAAATAATACATTATATGTCCGTGCTATGTGATAAGAACTGGAAAACACTAAGTACATAATAAAGATAAAGACTCATGGTGCGGGAGAGTCTGAGCTGTCACGAAGAAGATCCCTAATCTCTGCTAGGGAACCCTCGGTGTGCTTTCGATGTAACTCGAAGTCATCCCGTAAGTGGTCTATGGAGGAGCTTAGTCTCTGGTAATCAGACTGCATGGACTGGAAACCGGACTCCATCGTTATCTGGAGGCTCGTGATAACTCGTAGGATGTCGTTGTAACCAGTTTGACCAGTACTCGAGTCACCAATGGGAGGTGCTCGGATATCCATCTCCATCTCAGCAGCCGTATCAGCATCCTCATCACTGTCGCTCGCATCCTCTCGGATCCTCAGGCGCTTTCCAGCCTTCGGATAGAGGAACCCTTCATGAACAATACATCCCATCTTCTTCAGTGATGAGATGTTGATGATGTCCGTCAATCCGATATCCTGAGCCTCAGAGGCAGGCAAAGGTACCCGGAAGTGCTGGAGGATGAGCGTAATAAGCATCCCATAAGGAAGACACCCAGAGTCTTTTACTTCACCGTTAATCATGTTGGCGAGCAGCAGAGGATAAATATTGAAGTGGTGCCCAGATTTTAGGCACCAAATCAATACCGTATCTATTTTGGATAGATACCCTCGACTCTCGAGTCTCGGGTGGATGGTCCAACTGACAATCAGCTGAAACATCTTTGAGTCGAGGGGCAAGTCACTACATGTATGAAATTTAGTGGGTCTGTACACATAGTTAGGGTCGCCCCTGACTATCCGACAGGCCTCTTCAACCTCAAACTTGTCTGGCCATCCATCCAGACTCCATTGAACCCCCCTTATAGGGATTCTCAGAATGCTCATCAAGAGGTCAGTGTTGACCTCAAACTCCACACCACTAACTCTGGTTATGAATCTCAGAGCCAGAGGACTGGGTTTCACTAAGTTCGCATAGAACTGGTGAATCAGTCGCGGGTAATATTTCTCATGAATTCTGACCAGTGGGGTCAGATTTATTGCCTCAAAGGCTGGTAGAATATCGAAATTACCATGGCGAATAGAGTCGAAATCAGCGACTCTACCTGTCATGATTTTCTTGTGACGGATTGTAGAATTATACCTTGCATGAGCCGCTGGGCTGTAAAACAGAGTCTGCTCCAACTCTGTTCTGGGCTCCTTGCTGGATGAGTCCGTTGCTCCCTTCCCTTTCGACTCCGAAGCTGAAGATTTTGAAGACCTTGGCTTTTTAGGCACATTAGGTCCACTAGTTGTGAGTTTTATACGGATCTTATCACTCATTTTGAAGAAAAAAGAGTTTTTGGGAAAAATGAATTTTGGCAAAAATAAGAGATTTTAATCGTAGAAAGTCAAAAATCTCTTTATGGATGAGTAGATCGGTGTGTTTAGATGAAGTTTGGATGGTTTTTGGATCAAAATGGTGAATTTTTCTAGAGAGAGAAAATTTGGGAGCTGGAAAATGGCGTAAAATTTCAGAAAAATGAACAGTCCTATTTATAATATCGCGTTACCAGTCGACTGGGTCGAGTTAGTCGACTGGGTAAACGTACCAGTGGACTGGATAAACTGACAGACATTTACTAGTCGACTGGGATATCTTTACTAGTCGATTGGTGGACAAGAGTTTTTCAAAAATCGGCGCCAATCAGGGATTCGACCTCATAGACGATTGGAGAAGACTTACCAGTCGTCTGGAATATTTGGCAGAGATTTACCAGTCGACTGGGTCAGAGGTACCAGTCGACTGGAAGATCTAGCAGAGACTTACCAGTCGACTGGGTCACATGTACCAGTCGACTGGACCCTTAGTAAAATTTTCAGTCTTGAATTTTTAGCACGAATTTGTTTATTTATGAAATTTTTGAGTGAGGGAAATAATTAAACAATGATTAATACTCTTTCACTCAATGTCAAATATGCAAATGATGAAATGAGATGCAATCAAACATTCAGTTTATCAAAATTAAGCAATCCCATCAACATTCTAATCTTACAAAAACTAGCTTCATTTAAGGGTTTTGTAAGAATATCAGCTATTTGATCTTCTGAAGGAATGAATTCCAATCTTATATCACCTTTTTTAGCATGGTCTCTTAGAAAATGATGTCTAATCTCTATATGCTTGGTTCTAGAGTGCTGAATATGATTTTTAGTTAGGTTGATGGCACTAGTATTATCACAAAATATAGGAATATTTTTTAGATTCATGCCATAGTCTTCTAGTTGTTGTTTCATCCATAATACTTGGGCACAACAACTGCCAGCTGCTACATATTCCGCCTTAGTGGTTGATAGTGCAACGAAATTTTGTTTCTTGGAAAACCAAGACGTTAACATAGCACCTAAGAATTGGCATGTTCCACTTGTGCTCTTTCTATCTAACCTATATCCAGCAAAATCAGCATCTGAATATCCTACTAGCTCAAAAGATGATTCTCTATAGTACCATAATCCTATGGTCTGGGTTCCTTGTAGATATCTAAGGATTCTTTTTACTGCAACTACATGTGATTCTTTAGGATTAGACTGAAATCTAGCACACATGCATACACTGAACATTATATCAGGTCTACTTGCAGTCAAATAAAGTAAAGCACCTATCATGCTTCTATAATATTTAGAATCTACATTTTTACCTCCTTCATCAAGATCAAGTTTAGTAGTTGTGCTCATAGGCGTTCCAATTGGCTTTGAGCTTTCCATCCCGAACCTCTTTAGTAGGTCTTTGATGTACTTTTGTTGATTGATGAAGATACCTCCTTTTAGTTGTTTGATTTGCAATCCAAGGAAGTAGGTAAGTTCTCTCATCATGCTCATTTCAAATTCACCTTACATGCACTTTGCAAACTCTTGACACATAGATTCATTAGTAGCACCAAATATAATATCATCAGCATATATTTGAACTATCAAAGTGTCATTTTTATAAGTTTTTTTGAAGAGAGTTGTATCTATTCTACCTCTTACAAAATCATTATCACTCAAAAATTTGCTTAGTCTTTCATACCATGCTCTTGGAGCTTGCTTCAACCCATATAGAGCTTTAGAAAGCTTGTAGACATGATTTGGAAGACTAGGATTTTCAAATCCAAGAGGTTGCTCAACATAAACCTCTTCTTCTATAAATCCATTTAAAAAGGCACTTTTCACATCCATTTGAAATAGTTTAAATTTATTAAAACATGCATAGGCTAATAACATTCGAATAACTTCTAATCTAGCTACGGGAGCATAGGTTTCATCAAAATCTATTCCTTCCTCTTGGTTATATCCCTTAGCAACTAATCTAGCTTTATTTCTAGTTACTATACCATTTTCATCCATTTTATTTCTATATACCCATTTAGTTCCAATTATTGAATGATCTTTTGGCCTTGGAACTAGTTTCCAAACATTGTTTCTCTCAAATTGATTTATCTCTTCCTGCATTGCAATTATCCAATCATTATCCTTTTCAGCTTCAATAAAGGACTTAGGTTCAACCTGAGACAGATAAGCTACATAATTGCAAATATTTCTAATAGAAGAGCGAGTTCTTACCCCTTGTGAAGGATCACCAATTACTTGATCAATTGGATGATGATTTACATACCTCCAATCCTTGGGTAGATTTTCCTCTTGTTGACTTGAGGATGGTTGGTCCAAATTGGGAGTTTCCATCCCTTCATTTGCTTGAGGAGAACTCACTTTTGGGTCAACAATGGGAGTAGGAGTTTCCATTCTTGGAATAAAATCTGCATCATCTTTAAAGGAAACTTTTCTACTACTCATTGGATTAGATTCATCAATGGTTACATGCACAGATTCTTCTACTACTAGAGTTCTCTTATTGAAAACTCTATAAGCCTTACTAGTAGTTGAATATCCTAAAAATATTCTTTCATCGGTCTTGGAATCAAATTTACCCAAGTTAGTTTTATTGTTATTTAAGATGAAGCACTTACTACCAAAAGCACGAAAATAGGAAATATTGGGTTTTCTCTCTTTCCATAGTTCATATGGAGTTTTATCAAGCAAAGGCCTTATCAAAATTCTATTTAATATATAGCAAGAAGTATTCACGGCTTCAGCCCAAAAGTATTTTGGTAAATTATTTTCACAAAGCATAGTTCTTGAAAATTCTTCTAGAACTCTATTTTTCCTCTCAATAACTCTATTTTGTTGAGAAGTTCTAGGAGCTGAAAAGTTGTGATTAATTCCATTTTCATCACAAAATTTTGAAAAGCTTTGATTTTCAAATTCTTTGCCATGATCACTTCTTATGCTTGAAATACAAATTCCTTTTTCATTTTGTACCTTTTTGCAAAACTTTTCAAATACTTTGAAAGCTTCATCCTTGTAAGCAATAAAAATAACAAAGGTATATCTTGAATAGTCATCAACAATAACAAGAGCATATTGATGGCCGCCTAGACTAATGGTACTAATTGGACCAAATAAGTCCATATGCAAAAGTTTCAAAGGTCTAGTAGTTGAGACTACATTTTTTGCTTTAAAAGAAATCCTAGTTTGTTTTCCCATTTGACAAGCATTGCATACTTTGTCTTTTTTCAAAATTGATTTTAGGAAGTCCAATAACTAAATCTTTTCTTGAAACAATTTTTAGCAAGTTCATGTTTACATGACCAAGCCTTCTATGCCATAGCCATGGATTTTCACTAAAAGCATGAAAACATTTTTCATTATCAGAATGCAAGGATTTCAAATCAACTATGTAGACATTTTCATGTCTATGGCCAATGAATTTGATCTTGTTGCTCTTGATGTCTATAACTAGACAATGAGAGGTCTCAAATGTGACTTTGTATCCTTTGTCACATAATTGACTAATGCTAAGTAAATTTGGCTTAAGGCCTTGTACTAACAATACATTATCTAAGGTTGAGAAATCATTACCGACTTTTCCATGCCCAATGATCTTTATTTTAGTATTGTCTCCAATGGTCACAAGTCCACCACCTCTTAGAGTTAGCTCCTTGAATACGCTTTTATCACCGGTCATGTGCTTCGAGCATCCACTATCAAGGTACCAACAGTTACTTTTCTCCTTGGTGTGGAGACATATCTACATCACACAAGGATATACAATAGTACTTTTAGGTACCCAAAATTTCTTGGGTCCTTTAGGGTTAGTCCTTGAAAATACGGTTCCTTTTGGGACCCAAACTTTCTTAACATGTGGTGCTCTATGAACAAGTTGGTGATGCATAATCCTAGCATGATAGTCATAGAAATTTCTAGGATGTCTTACATGTGCATTCCTATAATCCTTAGGATAATAGTTCCTAGGATATATGTTTCTATGGTAAGGAGTATGAAAATCAATGTCATTTCTATAAAAAGTATGATGATGCATTCTAGGATACATGCTAGCATTATTTTGTATGTGCATTTTGTTTCTAGGATAACCATGATGATAATTCCTAGGATGAGCATAAGCAGAATGCATTCTTTGATTATACACATTGTTCCTAGAATGAGCATGATAATTATTTCTAGGATGTGTATGAGCATTTCTAGAATGAGCATATATATAAGCATGAGTATTTTTAGGATGCTTCAATTTAGTATGATCATTTAAATTTCTAGACTTCCTAGTATTTATCGAGGGAGTACTTTCAACCATGCTAGAAGCTTTTGAAGTAGAAGCTCCATCTACACAAGAGGCTTTCATGAATAAGCTCTCTTTTGTTTTTTTGTTTCCCCAATGGAGAATATCCTACACCAGATTTTCCTCCACTTAATCTTTGGGAAGAAAGCACTTCATCAAGTTTTTCTTTACCAAGCATAAGTCTTGATATAGTGCTATTTAATTTAGAAATTTTATTTTTCAAATTCTCATTTTCATCTTTAAGAAAATCTTGAGAAGAATCATACAGTAAGGATGATAATTTTTCTTTTTCTTCTCTAAGAATTGTCATTTCTTTAGAAAGAGATGATACTTCTTTCTTAAGAACAGAATTTCTAGAATCAAATTTCTTCAATTCTTCATGCATTTCATTTATAACTTCTAGTAGTTCTTCACTACTAGTAACAATATTATTTTTTGAAGAGGGAGAAGATGTTACCTCACTTTCATCATCGATTGCCATCAAACAAAGGTTGGCAATTTCCTCGTATCCGATTTCTTTGTCTGATGACTCATCTTCTTCGTCATCGCTCTAGGTAGTTGCTACCATAGCTTTCTTCTTGAAACCCTTGTATGGTTTGTTTAAAACTGGACAGTCAGGTTTTATATGTCCTGGCTTCTTGCAGCCATAGCACATAAGTGGTTCCCTTTTTTAGGTGGGATCCTTTGAGTAAAGTTTCTTGCTTTTCTTCAAGAACCTATGAAATCGTCTGGTGATTAAAGCCATTTCACCATCCTCTTCACTGCTATCTGCTTCTTGTTCTAATTCCTTTTCTTTGTTGCTCGTAGAAGCTTTGAGAACAATTTGCTTTTTCTTCTTCTCATCATCATTGATGATGGGAGTCATTTCTTCCATCTTGTATGTCAATAATGACCCAAACAGCGTATCAACATCAAGCTTGTCAAGATTTTTGGCCTCCTGAATGGCTGTCCTCTTTGGTTTCCATTCTGGTGGCAGAGATCTCAAGATTTTTCTAGTTAGTTCAACTTCCTCAATATTCTTACCAAGCAATTTTAAACCATTTATAATAGTGGTGAATCGTGAGTGCATTTCAGAAATGGTTTCATTATGAGACATCTTAAAAGATTCATACTCATAAATTAGCATGTAAATTTTGGACTTTTTTACTTCACTAGTTCCTTCATATGTGACTTGTAATTTGTCCCATATTTCTTTAGCAAAAACGCATGCAGATATTTTGTTATATTTAGAAATATCTAATGCACAATGTAGCATGCTTGTTGCTCTGCTATTGAGAAACATCATTTTACAATCCTCGTCAGTAAACTCAGTTTTGAGTTTAGGCATTGTATGAAGAGTCTCTCCAATAACTATTTCTTTTGAAGGAATTTTAGGTCCTTCTTCTATGATTCTCCACATATTGTAATCTTGTCCTTCGACAAAGATTTTCATTCTATTTTTCCAATAGTTATAATTTGAGCCATTGAACAATGGTGGTCTAGTATAAGAATGTCCCTCAGAGTAGCTATTTGCTGCCATTGGATCAACTCAAGGATTTTAAGCCTAATTAAGAGAACGAAGCTCTGATACCAATTGTAGCTCGAGGTTTCAACCCAAGAGGGGGGTGAATTGGGTTTTTAAAAACTTTTTGCAGAATTAATACAAGTTTATAAAAATTGATAAGCAGCAAACAATAAATACAAGTAATGAACTGTAAATAAAGAGTTTAAGGAAAGAGGATGCAAACACAGTTATAGTGGTTCGGCAATATCGGATTCATTCCGACCCTACTTCCACTCTCTTCAAGGAACTCCTTGAAGTAATCCACTAAGAAAACTTAGTCGCACAACTTAGTCGGGTGTTGCACAAACCGTACACAAGCAAATTACAAGAATTAATTAAACCGAACAATCCACTTCCTTTCGGAAGTTTCCTCTTCCTCTCGGAAGTAATCCCTTTACAAAGATGGTGTAAAGTAAAAGGTAGAGAGACAGCAAATGAAAGCTTATTACAACAGAAATG
The DNA here is from genome assembly GCA_023935145.1 of Bretschneidera sinensis. Taxonomy (NCBI): domain Eukaryota; kingdom Viridiplantae; phylum Streptophyta; class Magnoliopsida; order Brassicales; family Akaniaceae; genus Bretschneidera; species Bretschneidera sinensis. Next base: position 143,070,098 of record CM043697.1, read on the forward strand.
TCTCTCTTTCAAAGTAAAGCTTGAAGAAATGGCTCATCAAGATTATTTCAAAGTTTTTTGTGTTTCAAGAGTATAAAAACTTGATTATGTGAGATCAACTCTTTTTCAATATGTGCAGCTTGTTATTGAATGCTTAACTGAATGGGTTTATATATCAATAAATTAATATAGCCGTTTAGGACTTTAATTTGAAAAATATTTACTTTAAAATGTTCAAATTTGGAGTCCAACGGTCATATTTTTGAACTACCAGTCGACTGGGTCGAGATACCAGTCGACTGGGTTCACTTGAAAAATACTCGTTTTCATACCTTCTGGGTATCCAGTCGACTGGTATATATCATCCAGTCGACTGGAAACTTTCTGTCCATTTTACCAGTCGACTGGGTTGATTCATCCAGTCGACTGGGAACTTTCTGGTCAAAGTACCAGTCGACTGGGTTGTTTCATCTAGTCAACTGGGTACCTTCTGACCTATATACCAGTCGACTGGTATATGTACCCAGTCGACTGGGTTGTCTTCCAACCCTGTTTTTCTTCTGTTCTTCATTAAAAACATTTAAAAATAATGGTTTTAGAAAAAACCTTTTATGTTTGAGCCATTGAACAAGCTAATACAATGTATGAGTGAGACTTACATTGGTTCTAAACCTTAAGACCTATACTAGATCTTCAGTCTTCACTCGATACTTGATTTGGTTCGAGTTCTTGCACTTTGTTCCTTGGTTGAATGTGTTTGATCCTTAATACAACTTAGTTTTAAACTTGTTAGTCAAATAACAGTTGTGTTTTGCCATCATTAAAATACGGGCGAGGGTCAACAGTTATCGATATGGACATGAGGAGTGTAACTTCTAGAGAGAACATAAAATACTCTTGAACTATCTTATTTTACTCTGATTGCCAGTAGATGGTTAAAGAAAGGATGTAAGGAGTATTTGGCATACATGACGATTCTAGAAAGGAAAATAGGAAGTTAGAAATAATAATAATAATAATAATAATAATAATAATAATAATAATAATAATAATAATAATAATAATAATAATAATAATAATAATAATAATAATAATAATAATAATAATCTTGGTAGAGAAAGATTTTCATGATATATTCGTGAAGAGTTGTCCAAATTTTCTCCTAGTAAGGAGATTTAGTTTCCTATAGATGTGATATTGAGTTTATCATATATCTCTAATATAACACTACAGAGCGACACCCATTAAGTTAAGAGAGTTGAAAGTTCAAGAATTTTAGATGAACAATTTATCAAACCTAATGTATTTGGAGAGCTCTGTGTTGTTTGTGAAGAAGGAAGGTGGAACGATAAGACTGTGTATAGACTACAAATGGTTGAATAAGAACAAAGATATTTTACTCAAGATAAATAAATTGTTTGAGCAGTGCAATGAGTGAAGGTATTTTCTAAGATATATTTGAGATCATGTTATCACTTATTTGATAATAAAATAAGGAGACGTGTCTAAGACTGCTTTAATAACATGTTATAGTCATAAGTTTCTGGTGATGCTATTTGGGTTGACTAATGTTCCATAAACATTCATGGATTTGATGAATAGAGTGTTTAAACCATATCTTAACAAGTTTATGGTTGTATTTGATTTCCTGATATATTCTAAGGAGGAAGAACAACATGTGAAACAATTAGACAGTGTGCTGGAGATTCTGAGGAAAGAGAAATTATATACAAGGTTCTCTAAGTGTGGGTGTTGATTGAATGAAATAACTTTCTTGGAAATGTAATATCGAGAAATGGATAGTAGTTGATTTACAAAAGTTAGAGATAATGTTAAGATGGGCGAGACCAACTAATATGACTGAGAGTAGAATCTTCTTGGGGTTAGTTGGTTATTATAGAAGATTCTTTCAGAAATTTTTTATTATTGTACTGCAATTGAATAGACTGACTAGGAAAAACGTGAGATTGTATGGTGAGGGAAGTGTGAGAAAAATTTTCAATCACTAAAGGAGAAATTAACTACAGCTCCAGTATTGCTGTTTCCTTCTGGTGATGAAGGACTTGTGGTGTATAGTGATACGTCACATGAATGATTGGGATATGTGTAACATAGGAAGGTTGTGGGCTATAGTTCTAGGCAATTAAGAATACATGATAAGAAATTTCCCTTCTCATGACTTAGAGTTGGCTGCTATAGTGTTTACTTTAAATATTAGAGATATCATCCGTATGGGGCCACTTGTGAGATAGTCATGGATTATAAAAGTTGGACATACTTACCTAACCAGAGGGAGTTGAATTGGAGGCAGAGATGGTAGATAAAGTTGATTAGTAACGATGATTGTACAATTCACTATCATCTAGAAAATGCGAAGGTGATAGTTGATACAGTGAGTAGAAAGTCTACAAGAAAGTTAACTGCTAGTGGGAGCCCTGATGTGAAATTGATAAGGGATTTAGAGAAATGAGAATAAAGTTGAATATTAGTGGTAGAGGATCATAAATAAAGAATATAGTTGTACAATCATCCATAGTAAAATGCTTTAGAGATGCAATGTATAGATGAAGAGATAGAAAAGATTAAGTAATGAGTGCTTACTAGAAAACAATATAAGTTAAAAATTTAAAATGATGGTATCCTACATAGAAATAGTATTTCCAATAACGCAGAGTTGAGAAAAGAGATAAGGAGGGAGGTACATAATGATGTAGATTTGATGCAATCAAGTAACAATAAGATGTATACATGATTGAGATAGAATTTTCTGATGGTCAGAATTGAAGAGGGATGTAGCTGATAGAAAGAATTAGTAGGGTACTAGAAGATATATTAAGGACAAAGATGATGATTTTCTCAGTAAGTTAGGATGCTTACATGTCATCAATTGAAATTGCTGATAATAATCAGTAACAAACTAACATTGGGATGACACCGATTGAGGCATTGTATGGTCGGAGGTGTAGAATTCTTTTATGTCGGGAAGAAATGGAAGAGGAAAATATATCTAGTCTATCAATTATTGAGCTAACAATTGAGATGATCGAATTTGTTAGAAAGAACTATAAAACAGCTTAGAGTAGACCTCTTGAGTCTCAAGTAGGTGATTGGGTGTATTGAAAAATATCTCAATAAAAATGTATATTGAGATTTAAACAGGAAAGGAAAGCTGAATCTGAGGTATGTGGGACCCTGTGAGGTGGTTAAGAAAGTTGGACTAGTTGTGAATAGCTTTGATTTGCCTCCAGAGTTAAAGCAGTGGCATAATGTATTTCATGTTTCACTTTTAAGCAAGTGTTTACATGATGAATAATATAATAGTTTGAGCTAAGCTATAGAAATTCAAAAAGTTTGGGTTTTTATACCAGTACAAGGATTTCAGACAAAAAGAACAAGTCTTATGTAATAAAATATTGTTTAAGTTCTGTGGTGGAATAAGGATGTTGAGGAGATTACGTGAAAAGTGTGAGATAAGTGTGAAGAAATATTGTTCAATTTGTTCTGGAGTAGAATAAGGAAATTTCGGGGACGGAATTTTTGTAAGGTGGGTAGATTTGTAATACCCATATTTGTAAAGTAAGGACAAAGAAGTAATTTAATAAATACAACATGAAGTTTAAATAATATAGTTACGCGAAGGATTTAGTATCGAACAAAATAATTCTTTTAAAAGGAAAAAAAAATTTCAGGACGTAGACATCATTAAAAGAAAAGAAGTAAAAAAAAATGGACATCCAGAACGTCCAAAGAAAGGAAAAGGAAAAGTAAAAAAAATAATGTATTAAAAAAAGTTTTTTTTTTAAAAATAAAACCAAAATTAAAAAGTCAAAAAGTCATATATATATATATACAATAGGTTCAGGCAAGCGCGCGAAGGGAGTTCGTTTAGTTTCATATAATTTATCTGTTTTCTTAAAACATTTGGGAGCTCAAAGAAATGCTGAAAGAGCAAAATTTTGAAGGAAATTTCTGTGAAATTTCATAGAGAATCATGAGTAGCTATCAGAAAAGCAGAGGGTAATATTATAATGTTTATTTTTGAATTTCTGACATTTATGGAGTTTCTCTAAATTCAAAAGTGGAAATTTTCAAAGTGTGTGGTTTATATCGAATTGAAGAATAAATTAGAAAATTTATATAAATATGATGTCAAGTGTTGACGATCTACAACTGGAGGAATTTCTGAGAGAAACGGGAAAGACAGGGAGGTGATCGACGGGTAGCTTTAAGAGCTACGTGGTGAGTTAGATTTACTTTAAGTCGTCCAAATAAAAAATCATATATCTGGAAATAAAATCAAAATAAATTATTAGCTTATGTTGTGATGATAGATAAAGATTTAGTTGATAAATATGATATGAATTTTGACATGTAGAAGATTATTAGGAGAAAAATAATATTTTTGGGAATAATAAGTTAATTTAATAATAAAAACGATAAGTGAAATTCTTGATAAGTTATATTGATGTTTTAATACGAATTTTGATGAGATGAATTTTAGTAGATCTTGGCAAGCTTTGATGGATGATTTGACATGATTTGAGATGAATTTTAGTTGATCTTGACAAGTTTTGATGAATGATTTGATATGAATTGGGATGAAATTTAGTGGATCTCGACAAGCTTTAATGGATTATTTGATGTGATTTGGGGATGAGAGCAATTTAGTGGATTTTTGTTAAATAAATTTGAGAACAATCAGGATAGTCAATTTAAGTGTTTTGAATTTATATATTGTTATTATATTACTGTTTATATGCATATTTCATGTCATTGCTCATATGTATATGCATTGAATGAAGAAAAAAAAAAAGAACCGGGAAGGCAGTCGGTCTAATGAAAAATAAAAGAACCGAGAAGACAGCCGGTCTAATGAAAATGAAAGAACCGGGAAGGCAGCCGGTCTTATGTGAATGAAATAACCGGGAAGACAGCCGATCTAAATGTGAATGAAAGAACCGGGAAGACAGCCGGTCTAAATGTGAATGAAAGAACCGGAAAGGCAACCGGTCTAAGATAATAACAACCTGTCAACATGTGGGAAGACGTTCCCATCATATGTATTCATTGCATTGCATCTATTTTAATTATTGCTTGCATTATTGAAATACTGATGTGTGATGTATAAATTGTGAATATAATTAATGATGGTTGAGTCTCACAGAAAGAGACAGTTATTGTGATAAGATTTGTGAAATGCTGAGGTGTGGTGTATTATTGTGAATATAATTAATGATGGTTGAGTCTCACTGAAAGAGACAATCATATGATAAGATTATTGAAATGCTAATGTGTGGTGTATTATTGTGAATATAAATATAGATGGATGAGTCTCACAGAGAGACAGTTATGGTAATGAGATTATTGAAATGCTGAGGTGTGGTGTGTTATTGTTATAGTGATAAGAACAATCTAAATGGTAGATTTTATGATGTGAACCTCCTTACGAGGAAATCATGAGATAATTGATGGTCTTGAGATGAACCAATAAATAAGAGGAAGAGATTGATAAAGAATGGATATTATGATATGTGGAGTGATAGTAGAGTGCTAGTATCAAGTGTAGGAAATATATAAAGTGATTTAAATATTAAAAGACTGTTTATACAAATGCATATTTTTAGTAAATTTAATTCACTGAGCATGTGAAGCTCACTCCTCATTGTACGATTTCGTAAATTAAAAAGTTATAATCATTAAACCTGTATTTAGGTAAGTATTTCAACGATTTCGTAGATTTTAAAATCGATAAATTAAAACCCTATATACCAAATTATCTTTTTCATCCAATTTATCATTTAAATGTTAACGGAAAAATCGTGCGCGTGCGACTCACATGACGCAAGCATGTGACCCTAACATCAACCATGTTCATTACTTCATTATTTCGTAAGAAGCTTGGGCTTGGGCGTCTGTTAACAAAAGGGCTGAGATTAAAGGGTTTCAACTTTCAACATGTCGTGTTCATTGACACGTCGCTTATATGGCTGGAAAGTTTCAGCGGCCACTCAAGACTGAGGATAGTGCCAGCAGTGTAATGCGACGCCGTTTGGAACTCATTTAACCCCAAACGGCGCCGCAGTGGAAAAGGTTCTCTCTCTCTCGTTGGAAGAAACTCAAACCCTATTGAAAGAGCTTTTATTTATTTATTTTTTTTTTTTTTTTATGGAGCCCATTGAAAGAGTTTAAATCGTGGTATTTGATTTTCAGGTAAAGAGTCCTTTGTGTCTCAATTCTCTCTCAACATCAGGTAAGCCATTTCCATGTCCATCTGAATTTCCGTTATTTATTCAAAACCCAAGATCTTCTCTTTAATCGTAAAGTTTTTTTTTTCTTTTTTTAATTTTCTTTGTTTTTGGTGTTCTAGTTTTAACTGGGGAAGGTGGGATTTCATTGCAGCTGCAATTCTGTGAGATAGGACGCTAGGTGATCGGGTTTTTATCAAAAACCGGTTTAATGGCTTTGAACTGAATTTGATCTGGAAAGGAGAAATTCTGGTCCATTTTGCGGGGTTCTTGATCGAATTCTTTACTTTAAAGTGGCTACACTGGGTTTCATTCAAAAACATCCTATTATTGTTTCTGAGGTTTTAGTTTGTCTTGGGTTTTGGTTTATCTAACGCCTCCGATCCTTTATTACTGCAGTAAGTGAGGTTCAATTAGAATCCCTTACTTTTATGTATTTCTCTTGATTGAAATTATGAGAATATTTCATTGAGAATCTCTGCAAACTTATAAAGCCCTCACATTGTTTCATGCACCCTTGATTTTTTAGCTGTTTAGGTTTAAATTGTTTGTTAATTTCTTTAAATTCTGATATCTGATCTTGGGTTCTTGAGTATTCTTGTTTTTCAATAAAGAAAACGTTAAATTTCAATGGCTAATCCACCACAACCATCTCTTGGCTACCCTGTTACTATCACTCCTTCACAGCCTGACACACCATCACATCATCCTGAGAAAAGTCCAATCCCTCCTCCTTCTTTGGCGTCACCTGCACCCCCTAGATTTCCACCGACGAAACTGCAACAAGATCAGATCCCTTCCCCTTCAATCAGAACCCCGAATTTTATGTCACCTGCGAATGGGGTTAAAACCGGAAGCCCTATTCCTCATTTGAGCACTCCTCTCGGCCCTCCTGTCTTTACTTCTCCAGTCCGGCCTGCTGCTGTGCCTTTCCGGACCTCTCCTGCAACTCCTCAGCCAGTTGCTTTCTCGTCAGGTTCCTCTTTGCCCGCATCTTCTTCCCCCCATTTCTCAAATGGGTCAGTTGAATTGCAGCACCAACATTCTGATGTTAGTACTATTGAGGAATGGTCGCCTGTTGGGGAATCACCATGCGTTTTATTCTCGGCTCATAAGGTATCTCTCCTTCTCTCTGGTTTAGGACCAAAGGCATCAACAATCATGATGAATTAATGTCTGGCTATCTGCGATGGCGTGCTGTCATTAATGAATTTGTAGTTATTTTGAGAAATTCATTTCATCCTTTTGCTAGCTTTAGGTCCATTATTTTAATATATCTAAATGTTTTTGGATGTTGATTATCCTTATTTGCAAATTGTTTGCAATAATCTGCCTGTCACTTTCTCCTGCAATCTGCTTCAGCTTCTTTAACCTTTGTATTATTTAATAGGTATTGAAACAGAAGAAACAAGCAAATGTACCCAGCTTAGGTTTTGGGGCGATAGTTTCTCCTGGGAGGGAGATATCCCTGGGTCCTCAGATAGTACAGCGTGATCTGCATCGCTGTCACAACTGTGGAGCTTATTCAAATCTCTATTGCACCATATTAATTGGCTCGGGCCAGTGGCAGTGTGTAATCTGTGGGAATCTGAATGGAAGCGAGGGTGAATATGTTGCTTCCAGCAAAGAAGATCTTCGTAACTTACCAGAACTGTCATCACCTTTGGTTGATTATGTTCAAACTGGAAATAGGAGACCAAGTTTTATTCCAGCTTCTGATTCTAGAATGTCTGCACCTGTTGTTCTTGTCATAGATGAGTGTTTAGATGAACCACACCTTCAGCATTTACAGAGTTCCTTGCATGCATTTGTTGACTCACTTCCGCAAACAGCAAGACTTGGAATTTTATTGTATGGGCGCACGGTATCAGTTTATGATTTTTCGGAGGAGTCGATGTCATCTGCTGATGTGCTTCCTGGTGGCAAGTCACCTTCTAAGGAGTCCTTAAAAGCATTAATTTATGGAACTGGCTTATACTTGTCACCGATGCACGCTTCGCAAAAGGTAGCTCACGAAATATTCTCATCGCTAACACCATACAAATTGAATATTCCAGAAGCATCAAGAGACCGGTGCCTGGGTACAGCAGTTGAGGTTGCTTTGGCTATAATTCAAGGACCATCTGCAGAAATGTCTCGAGGGGTAGTTAAAAGGGCAGGAAGTAATAGCAGAATCATTGTTTGTGCTGGTGGACCTAATACATATGGCACTGGATCAGTCCCTCATTCTTTTAGTCACCCAAATTATCCGCATATGGAACAAACAGCATTGAAATGGATGGAGCATCTAGGTCATGAGGCTCATCAACACAATACAGTGGTTGACATTTTATGTGCTGGAACTTGTCCCGTTAGGGTTCCTGTTCTGCAGCCACTTGCAAAAGCTTCAGGTGGTGTTTTGGTTCTTCATGATGACTTTGGAGAAACCTTTGGCGTGAACTTGCAAAGGGCATCTGCGAGGGCAGCAGGTTCCCATGGTTTGTTGGAAGTACGCTGTTCTGATGATATTCTTATAACTCAAGTTGTGGGTCCTGGTGAAGAGGCACATATAGACACTCATGAAACCTTTAAAAATGACACAGCGCTCTCTATTCAAATGCTAAGTGTTGAAGAAACGCAGAGCTTCTCATTCTCAATGGAAAACAAAGGTGACATCAAGAGCAATTATGTTTTTTTCCAGTTTGCTTTTCAGTATTCAAATGTTTATCAAGCGGATATATCAAGAGTGGTTACTATCAGATTGCCAACTGTCGATAGTGTTTCAGCATATCTTCAGAGTGTTCAAGATGAAGTGGCTGCAGTTCTTATTGCAAAGAGGACACTCTTGCGAGCGAAAAACAATTCAGATGCAATTGATATGCGGGCAACAATAGATGAAAGAATTAAATACATTGCTTTAAAATTTGGATCCCAACTGCCAAAGTCAAAGCTTTATCGCTTCCCTAAGGAACTCGCTTCACTGCCAGAGCTCCTATTCCATGTTAAGAGGGGCCCACTATTGGGAAGCATTGTTGGCCATGAAGATGAGAGGTCCGTGTTGCGGAATTTGTTTTTGCATGCATCCTTTGATCTGTCACTTCGTATGGTTGCCCCCCGTTGTCTAATGCACCGGGAAGGGGGCACTTTTGAGGAACTACCAGCTTATGACCTTTCCATGCAGTCTGATGCAGCAGTTGTTCTTGACCATGGCACAGATATCTTCATTTGGTTGGTGTGTCACTGAATTTTATTAATTTTATCTGTTCTAGCATGGCATCTTCTTTTTGGTTTGTGATGCTCTGGATGTATTGTCGTACATATGTTTTATTGGTCGTCATCTTTGAACTGTCGTGTGTGTTGAGGCATATGTTTCTTGGGTCCTATTTTTTGCTTTTTGCCATCACACTTTGTTGGAGATGAAATTCAAGAATCTATTTTTTAGTGGAGGGCAGGAGGCAAAGAGTGGATTACATTTCTTGCTTCTTTGCTCTCCAAGAACCTCGTCATTACCAAATTTTGGGTGATTTAACATTTCAGAATTAACTTTCCAGCTTTTGAAGTCTAAAGTTAACAGGTGAAATGGATTTTGTCAATTGTAGTACAGCGGTGCTGACATGCTATTAGGTGGAGTGGTCAGATTCTTACCCAGAAATTCGTTCAGCTTGATACTTTTATGTATATGTTCAACAGTATGAAAGGCAGACCTTTAATGGATCCTTTCAAGAGAGAGAGAGACAAGCATATCTTGCAACATCACTTTTTGGATGTGTTGGCTTGTTTCTGCAACTTTATTTGCAATATGTTCGTCTTCCTGATTCTGTTTCTGTGTTTGGTCAAGCATTTCCCTTTTACAATTTTCTTCAGCAATTTTCTGCTTCTGTTCTAAATGTTAATCATCTTACTGTTGATTGGTGGCTTCAGGGTGCAGAACTTGCTGTCGAAGAAGGAAGAAGTGCAGCGGCTTTAGCAGCTTGCAGAACATTGGCTGAGGAGCTCACTGAATTTCGGTTTCCAGCTCCTCGAATCCTTGCATTCAAGGTCTCCCCCCACCCCTCTTAAATAGTGCTCACGTAATCTTTTCTTGTTTTTTCTAATGTGGGCTTTTTTTTTTCTCTTTATTGATCCTTGAGCATGTGCATTGTTGTCCTTTATTTGTTCAATGTAGCCCCAAGAATTGAAAAAAGAACCTAATGATTTGGATTGGTTACAGGAAGGGAGCTCTCAGGCTCGATATTTTGTTTCTCGGCTGATACCGGCACACAAGGATCCTCCTTATGAGCAGGTAAGGGTGAGCAATAGTCAAATCCCCTTGTTGAATGCCTAAATAAACCATAAGGCTTGATGCTAATTGTATGAGACTTCATTGCAGGAGGCAAGATTCCCACAACTTCGGTCCTTGACGGTGGAACAACGGACAAAGCTAAAAAGCAGTTTTCTTCATTTTGATGATCCAAGTTTCTGTGAATGGATGCGAAGTTTGAAAGTGGTGCCACCAGAACCAAGCTAAGCAATATTGTAGGTTTTAGCAGCTAATGTGTACCCCAAGGGAGTCTTAGCCTCTTAGGAGCTGCATCCAACCAGCACTATTTGGAATTTTTTTTTCTCCTGCTATTTTGTGTTCTTTTCTCTGTTTAAAAGGAATTAAGTGTGGATGGTATCATTATAGCCTTTTTTTACTCCTTTCCCCAGTATATTCTATAGATTTTTATTTTTCAGAAAGGAAAAATGTTAAATTGTAGTTTGAAGTTGTTCCCTTTGATTTTGTTTCGGAGATAATAATGCTTTTTGCAGTTATCTAGAATCAAAGATCAATTTCCTCTAGTTGGTTGTTATTACAGTTATAGTAGTTGATGCTAGATGCTATCTTCTTGTAAATACCTTAGGTCTTCTAAGCCAAATTCCAGCTATCATTGCAATATTAATGTGTAAGTGATGTTTTGGTTCACTGACAAGATTACATGGGAATAAAATTGGGATTATTTTGTGATGATATTACAAAATATTAAAGGGATATTATCTTAATCTTATGTTGTTTTCATAGAATTGACAGATTAGTATTAAAGTAGAATAATGAATAAAAATATTATATTATCTTCTCCTATTCATCATCCTCAACAATTTTCAAATCCAACTCTATTGTACCGAGTTGAAAAAATCTCAACTTAACATAATCTATGAATCTATCAAATCTTAACTCAATCCAACCCAATTCATTCAAATCGGTTTGGGTCGTCAGTTTAATTTTTTTTCACTTAAAAATTAATTCAAACATATTACATAAAAAAATGCTATTACAATTATTCATCTTTTATTAGATTTAAAATCAAATCCATACAATAATTCATAATATTTCATTTGAAAATATAATTTTAAAATGCATGTATTTATATATAAAGTTAGTTTAGAAGCTTTGATAAAATTTCAAGTATATCAATTTTGCATGTTTAAGAGATCATTAAAAACTCATAAACTTGTGAATTTGAAATGTTATATTTTTAAGTTGTATTTCAAATTCATAATGATCGATTCATCAATGTGAACATTAGTGTAAAAGTTATAATCTTTAAATTGTATTTAATCTTTCTTTTTGACTAATTTGAAATACAAATTCATAAATCTAATGCAACCTAAATCTTTCAAATCCATCACTTACAAATTACTTTAAATAACTTAATATAAAATTCGGATAACCTTAATTTAATTGAAACCATACAAACGTAAATAAAAACCAAATTTTCAAAATGTTTGATCAATCAAATTTTTCAAAACCTCAACAACACTATAGAATATATAAATAATTATATATATTAAATGTTAAATATATATAAAATATATTTATATAATGATCGAATTACTAATTTGGGTTAGAATTGAATTTTTTGAACTCATAATTCAACCCAACCCATCGGATTCAGCAATTTCTCAACTTAAACCTAATCCAACTTCTAAAAAATTCAACCCAACCCAACCCATTGTATCGATTTGGGTCGGGTTTGTGGGTTCATCGGGTTATATGCTTACCCCTAATTCTATCCCATGGGGAGGCTGGACAAAAAATGTGGGATTAAAATTGATTTTATCCCACCCTAATTTCACATCAACAATCTCATATGAACAGTAAATCTCTCCAACCAAACATGTGATTAACTTTTAATGTGAGATTAAAACAATACTTTTCCACTTTACTCTCCAACCAAACAAACCCTAAGAGGCTAACAACAGCAATTTTTTTCCTCAGCATTTATTGCCTCTCTTCTAACCCTTTCTCCCTGTTATTGTTAGTTGTTAAGCACTTGACTACTTGAGAGTCTTTGCCTGCTTATTATTTAACAATAAGCGGTATTTTACATCAAAGTTGTACTAAATTAACTTTAAATATTATCAATGACAACACTTGATAGTAATTTTAAATTGAAAATAGGCAAAACCAAACAAAGGTTTTGTAACTTCTTCAGCCAACATGGTAAATTAATAATTTTGAGTTGGTTTTCACTTTCCATCCAAAAAACAAAGTGCTTGTTTGTCCATACATCAAGCATCCACACAAAATGAAATTACAAAATTGAAAAAATTTGGTGAAAGTTTTTATCCTAAAATGTCTTTCATAATTAATACTAGTATCTCAACACACTAACGCGCGTGTTGATCTGCACTTTTATCATATTAAACAAAATATGAGATTAACAATATAAAAAATAATAAAAATATTTTTAATCTTATTACTATACATGTACACGTTAAACAACAATGCTACGATCTTCCTCCGCAATTCATAACATTTTATCTTTGAGTTCGTAAAACGTAGAGAAAGATCCTAGCAATGCAATTTAACGCACACACACGTATGATCATAAGATTAAAAGTATTATTATTATTTTTTATACTATTAATCTTATAATTTGTTTAATCCGATAGAAGAGCAGATCAACACACGCGTTAGCGCGTGTTGAGATGCTAGTATATATAAATACTAGGTGGAGAAGAGAAGAAGCCTATGATGGAAACCAGACAGGGCTTCATCCATGATGGATGTTAAATAAGATGATTCAGGTTGAAAAGTTTTTTCTCCGATAATATTGAGAGAACATCTTGGGGATCAGATACAAAATAAAGTGACCATAACACATGTAAAAGTAGCACTACCTTAGCTTTGGAAACTTATTAGAAAATATTCACAAAATTCCAATACAATCTAGAATTGTTGTGTTAGTGCCTCCTGGCTCCATTTTATGAAGATCAAAAACCTTCAAGCACATAGAAGATTGCTGTGATAGTTGTTCATTTGAACATACATAATTTGAAGCATTTAGAAACCTCCAATTTGTTCAATGATAGAATTTTGTGAAAAAATATAATTTGTAAGTAAACAAAATAACTGCAACAGAAAATGAGATAATAGTAGAAATATGAATATAAATTCAGTTGAACTTGTATAATCAAGCTTATGAAGAAAATAAAAAACCCTTTTGGAATTTTCACTACAATTCTATGATGATCACAAAATATGGTTCAATTATGTACAACGCACATTTTTTTTACCTCTAAACTTCATTGTTAACTCTTGCAATTTCATTGGTAATTTTGAATACTTTGTTGGTAATTTAAAAGGATTAAAAAATCTCATACCATTGATTGATCAAGTAGAGTCAAACTTGATGTCACGGGATGTTGTTTCTTTAGCTTTATCCTTCTTCTTTAGGTAACAATTAAGTTATTTTCAAACCTATCATATCTTGGTCATCATGTGAGTAAATTCTAGAAGTCTTTTAACTTGTTGGGTTGTATATCAGTGGATATTCCCTTTACAAAGTAAGGTCTAAGCTTGATAATTGGATTGGCTTCAAAAGCAATGAAACTGCACTATGATGAATCCTCGCCTTACTACGTGACATGGTGTAGTAAATCAAAAAACTTATTTCGGTGGATAAATTTGATAATATATAATAGGAGAAATATTAAAACCTATCATATATGGCAAATGACTTTTTTAAGTAGTAGAAAACGAAATAGTTATTGAAAAGCACAATATTTTGTAAAATGAGCTTGAAAAGATTGATATTATTGAAAAAACACAATGGTTATACCTAAAAATAAATACATTCTCTCAAAATAAAACACAAAATGTTTGATATTGAAAAAGCAAAGATAACAACTTGACCTCAATAGTTGTATTCATTCTATTATCAAAAGATTCAGAGACCACAAAGGCAGTTAAACCTTTAGTTTCAAAATAAAGTATTAAATCCAATCTACAAACACAAAGTACAAACAATACTTTCATATGAGAAACCAATAGAATAAGTAAGAAAAAAAAAACAAATCAATAATGAGCTTCCTCTCTAAGAAAGCAAAAATTTGGTAAACTGCCCTGAAATACCTATTAATCTACATCTTCCTTTCCACATCGCTTTCTTACACTGCAAATAAAGAGTGGAAAACTAAACTTAATAAAAGAAAGGAAATTAATAATCAAGTACTAAAGCATATTTGCATTATGAAAACTTAGTAAAAATGTATTTTTGGGACGCTTCTCCAAGGAGCATCAATATATGCAAAAGTAGCAATTTGCTTTATTTTTATATGTTGTTCCAACAACAATATATGCCCAATTAGATCCCATAAGGTGCAAAGAAAGATAAACGGGTATAATCACCTAGCTTATTTGAGGTTGAGAAATTCCTAAGCCATAACCTACAAAACCAAAAAAAAGGAGAACTTGTGTTCTTATTCTTTTTTAAAATTAAAAATGGTCTAGAAAAAGGGAAAAATAAGAGTTTCTAACTTGATCAACAATGTAAGTAAAAGTTGTATTTAGTCAATAGTTGAATCAAATAAAAGTAAAAAAAAAATATTACAGATCTACAATTCACCTCCAAAAATATCTTTATTGTTTATTCATGTATCACACCCTGAATTTCAATCACCTAGCTTATTTGAGGTTGAGAAAATCCCAAGCCATAACCCACAAAACCAATAGAAGGAAAAATTGCATTCTTACTCATTTTTAAAATTGAAAATGGTCTAAAGAAAAAGATCAACAATGTATGTAAAAGTTGTATTTAGTCAATAGCTGAATTCAATAAAAGAAAAAAAAATATTATAGAACTACCGCTCACCTTTGGAAAAATCTTTCATGTTGATTCGTATATCACAACCCTGAACTTCAATCACCTAGCTTATTTGAGGTTGACAAAGTCCCAAGCCACAACCTACGAAACCAATAGAAGGAAAAATTGCGTTCTTACTCATTTTTAAAGTTAAAAATGGTCTAGAGAAAAAGGAAAATGTGGGTTTCTAGCTTGATCAACAATGTAAGTAAAAGTTGTATTTAGTCAATAGCTGAATTCAATAAAAGAAAAAAATATATATATATTATAGAACTACCACTTACCTTTAAAAAAATCTTTCATGTTGATTCGTATATCACAACCATGAACTTCAATCACCTAGCTTATTCGAGGTTGAGTAAGTCCAAAGCCATAACCTACAAAACCAAATGAAGGAAAAATTGCGTTCTTACTCATTTTTAAAATTGAAAATGGTCTAGAGAAAAAGAAAAAAAAAGTGGGTTTCTCGCTACTTCAATCACCTAGGTTACTTGAGGTTGAGAAAGTCCCAAGTCATAACCTACAAAACTAATAAAAAAGAGAAATTACATTCTTACACATTTTTAAAATTAAAAATGTGGGTTTCTAGCTTGATCAACAATGTAAGTAAAAGTTGTGTTTAGTTGAATCCAATAAAAGTAAAAAAAAAAAATATTATAGAATTACAACTCACCTCCAAAAAGATCTTTATTGTTGATTCGTATATCACACACTGGACTTCAATCACCTAACTTATTTGAGGTTGAGAAAGTCCTAAGCCATAACCTACAAAACCAATAGAAGAAAAAATTACGTTCTTACTCAATTTTAAAATTAAAATAGTCTAGAGAAAAACAAAAAAATGTAGGCTTCTAGCTTGATCAACAATGCAAGTAAATGTTGTATTTAGTATTCAATAAAAGAAAAAAATATTATAGAACTCTCGCTCACCTTTGAAAAAAATCTTTCATATTGATTCGTATATCACAACCTTGAACTTCAATCACCTAGGTTATTTGAGGTTGAGAAAGTCACAAGCTGTAACCTACAAAACCAATAGAAGGAAAAATTGTGTTCTTACTCATTTTTACAATTAAAAATGGTCTAGAGTAAAAGTAAAAAATGTTGGTTTCTAGCTTGATCAACAATGTAAGCAAACGTCGCATTTAGTCAATAGCTGAAGTCAATAAAAGAAAAAAAATATTATAGAACTACGTTCACCTTTGAAAAAATCTTTTATGTTTAAATCTTTCATGTTGATTCGTATATCACAACCCTGAACTTCAAATACCTAGCTTACTTGAGGTTGAGAAAGTCCCAAGCTATAACCTACAAAACCAATTGAAAGAAAAATTGTGTTCTTACTTATTTTTAAATTTAAAAATGATCTAGAGAAAAAGGAAAAATGTGGGTTTCTAGCTTGATCAACATTATAAAGAAAAGTTGTATTTAATTAATAGCTAAATTCAATAAAAGCGAAAAATATTACAATACTACAGCTCACCTCCAAAAAAATATTTCATGTTGATTCATAGGAAAAAGGAATAGAGATTATTATTATAATAGCTCTTTTAGCAACAAAAAAAAATTATTAATACTTATTAGAACCCATCAAGTAACTAATCATACATTAACTAAAAAAGGATATAAGAGATACTATTATTTTCTTCAAAGATGGACAAATAAATGAAAGATTTTTTCTCAAACCAATTTAGAGGACTGTTTGTTTGCTAGGAAAATGCTTGAAACGAAGGAATTGCAATTTTTAACTCTTGAGAATTTCATAGAGATATTAATTAATCATCCCTCTTAGTTACCGAAAGGAAAATTCAATACCAGTAATGAAAACGACAAAAACAAAATCAAATCAAATTAATTTTTCATTTAAATGCATAAAAAAAATCAAGATATAACAAAAACCAATAGAACTGATTTGCTTGGATGAGGAGGGTTCTCTTCGTCCGCAAGCAGAACTGCCACTTGCTGCATTAAATTCGAGACCTGTCAATCACACGAATTATAAACAGAAAGAAAAAAGAAGACAAGATTTACCAAGGTTCACCCAAGAATAGGGCTATATCCTGCCAGAAGTTTCTTATTATCAACCTCACAAATCTCTCTGTTACAATGTATGCTCAGTATATAATGCAATTTAAGACGTCCTAATTAGGGTCTAATCAGGTTTCCGTTCTGCTACAGAACTACAGTTCTTCTAAAGAGGATTCACACTGCTATGGTTTTGTGTTTTGAACTCAACAATTTCTATTCATGCTTTGCATTTTTATACAACTCAAAAGGCCTAATTTTAGGCATTCAAAAATATGTAACTGAAAAGGAAATTTACAATCACAATTAATAGCAATATTTACAGAAATAAAAAACAGATCCTAAAATCATGGGAGGCACAAAATCTGGCTATGTTTATGGTGGCAACTAGGCTTGAGTTGGCACTTGTTTGATTTTTTTCAGTTTCCTTGATACGCCCCCGCAAGATCGAGCTACCATCGGATAGGCCGATCTTGTTTCGTAGGTAGTCTGTCTTTTGTCTTGAAAGTGGCTTGGTGAGTAAATCTGCGAGCGGGTCATTTGTGTGAACATGCCAAACATTGAGAATTTTTTTTTCAACCAAATCTCGCACAAAGTGAACGTCAATTTGGATGTGCTTTATCCTTGAATGCTGGACAAGATTAAAATTGAGCTGTGTTGTGCCCAAGTTGTCACACAAGAGTATAGGTGGCTGTGGTAGTGTAAACTTCATTTCTTGTAATAGAGATAGCAGCCACATGGACTCTACTGCAGCCGCTGCTAAAGCCCTATACTTAGCTTTGGTTGATGACTGTGCAATGGCACGTTGCTTTTTGGAGCTTCATGAAATGGGTGTGTGACCAAGGAAGAGGAGATAAGTTGCAGTTGATTTTCTATCATCCAAACTACCAGCCCAATCAGCATCCGAGAAACATGTGAGTGTTAGGCTTGATGTTTTTCTGATATTGATACCATGAAAAATAGTGTTCTTCAAGTAACGCAACAATCTTTTAGTGGCTGTCCAGTGCGTCTATGTGGGACTGTGCATAAACTGTGAGAGTTTATTCACTGTGAAGCTTATATCAAGTCGAGTTAAGGACATGTATTGCAATGCTCCAATCACTCTATGATATTCAGTGGAATCAACTGATGACGGACCATCTGCCAGCTTGAGAGAAACCGAGGTAGAGAGAGAAGTTGTGACATCCTTAGCTCCATCCATACTTGTTTTAGCTAGTATATCTCGAATATACTTATGCTGAGTTAGAAACAAGCCTTCTTTGGTAGGAATGACCTCAACTCCGAGGAAAAAGTGTAAGGACCTTAAATCTTTGATGGAGAATTTTTGCCCAAGTTGATCAATAATTCTTGCAACAAATGTCGAATTGTTGCCAGTGAGAATCAAATCATCGACATAAACTAAGCAATAGGCAAGTGTGGAATCTTCATGAAACACAAACATAGAAGAGTCGAATTTAGCATTGATGAAACCAAATTCTAATAGCGCCTATTTGAGAGCAGAATACCAAGCACGATATGCTTGTTTTAGCCCATATATTGCCTTTGTAAGGCAGCAAACATAATTTGGTTTTTTCGGACTCCTGAAACCAGGTGGTTGCTTCATATACACCTTTTCAGTGAGATGCCCATGAAGAAAGGCATTATTAACGTCTAATTGCCTTAGAGACCAACCTTGCATAATAGAACGGGTTAAGACAGTGTGTATGGTGACTGGTTTTACGACAAGATTGAATGTCTCTTTGTAATCCAGTCCTGGTCTCTGATTAAATCCTTTGGCCATGAGTCTGGCCTTGAATCGATCAATAGATCCATCAGTATACCTCTTAATCCGAAACACCCACTTACAACCAACAATATTACAATCAGTCGGAGGTGGTACTAGTTGCCATGTATTGTGATGCATTAACACAGTCAATTCAGAGGACATGGCATCACATCATCTGGAATCAGTGAGTACTTCAGTAATACTCGTGGATTCTAAGGAGGGTGGAAGAGGGTGCTTGGTGAATACAAAAGATTTGTTGGGCTTATAGATATTATTCATGGATCAGGTAGTCATTCTATGGGGACACACTTCATTATTCTCAGAGACAGCAGGTTCATGCACTTCTAATGGAGAAATTTAGCTTGAAATCAAGGGAGGAGAATAAAGGGTACTTACTTGGAGAGGAGACGGTTTAGGGGATGACCCATTCGCAGACGATAACGAGACGTCAGCACCCACTTCTGGAGATTCGGTGGTTCCAAGTGGAGCCAAAAGGACTTGCGGTAACGAGATCGTTACAGATGAGTCTTCGGCGGCTGATAGAGTTGAGATTGGCATGGGATTGTTAGGGTTTGATTTTTGAAAAGGGAAAGTCCCTTCGTGAAAGATGACATGTCGATAGTGAAAAATCTTTCGGGTATTGGGCTTAAAATAGAGATACGCGTTTTGGGAGAGAGAGTAACCCACGAATGTGCATGGTTGGGCCTTGTGCTCAAGTTTATGTTTATTATAAGGCCTAGTTAAAGGATAACATAGGCAACCAAATTGCTTGAGCTTGAGGTAATTTGGGATTTGTTTGAACAATTTTTTAAATAGTGATTGATTGTTCAAAGTTGAGGTGGGCATTCGATTTATGAGATAGGCAGTGGTTTGAAACACGTATAGCCAGAATGAGAGAGGCATGTGAGCATCCGTGAGTAAGGTAAGACCAGTCTCAACAAGATGGTGATGTCATCTTTCAGACATACCATTTTTTTGTGGAGTGTGGAGAGTGGTTGTATAATGATTAATCCCATGGACAGAAAGGTAAGATTTAAGGGCAATATATTCCCCACCATTATCGGAATAAAGATTCTTTATTTTTGTGTTAAACTTATTTTCCACAAAGTTTTCGGAATTGTAGAAAATTGTTTGAACATTGGATTTATGAGTCATAGGATAGAGCCAAATGTATTTGGTGTAGTGGTCAACAAAAATAACATAATATTTTGAGCCATCAATACCAATTTCATGAGATAGGCTCCAAACATCTGTGTAAATCAATTACATGGGAGCGGTGCTAATGAGACCATGAGTATTAAATGATTGACGATGAGCTTTATTTTGAGAACATAAAGTACAGAGAGATAAAGGGCCATTCTTATTGGTGGGTAAAGAAAAATGTATGAATTAAATGATGGACCAATTTTGACGATGGATGACTAAGTCTTTTGTGCCATCCATCGGTGGTGGTACATTCATGAACATAGGCAACAACATTTTTGGAGTTTGGTGGTAAATGCTCCGAAAATGGGTACACTCCGTCTTCACATTCGCCTTTGAGTAGTATCGCCCCCGTGATCTGATCCTTCACCAAAAAATAAGTAGGATGAAATTCAAGGTAAACATTATTATACTTAGTAAAGTGGTGGACGGAAATAAGATTTTTTTGAATTGTGGGAACACAAAGGGTATCTCGTAAATGAAAGACACGATTAGACGATGCAAGAGATAATGAACTAATATGAGACACAGGCAAACCTGATCCATCACTAATTACCACCTCATCAGTACCATCATATTCAGAATTAATTACATATTAGAAAGATCGGTGGTCATATTGTGAGATGCCGCCGACTCAACTAGCCACTTTTGATGTTTTCCTTGGGAGGATGCTGCACAATTGGCGATGAAATTAATTGAAGACATTTTTGGGCAATTTTTGGCCGTATGGCCCACTTGATCACACCATTGGCACTTGGGTTTATATTTCCTCTGGCCCGAATTTGAGAGCCCATTTTTGTGATGCCCATTGTTGCTGCGAGTCTTGTTAGAGGAAGACTTAGGGCTCGGTTTATGCTGTCCAAGGGCATTTCCTTGCCGATGAGAGTAATTTGCAGTGGGAACAAATGTTGTTGCTGATTGATTCTCCAGCCGTCGAAGGTAACTCTCATGACCTACAAGAAGATCATGTATTTCCTCAAATTTCAGAAAGGTCTCACGAGCACGAATGGGTGCTGCAATTTCTCTAAATTCGAGACCCAATCCATTGAGAATGTAGAGGGTTAAATCATCATCCGAAACTGGATGATCAATGATTGCGAGTTCGTTGGCAATCACTTTGATTGCTTGAAGGAACTCAGTGATGGTGCGGTTTCCATGAGTGCTCAAGGTCAAATCTTCCTTGAGTTGCATCGTGCGCGTCCGTGATTTGCCCGCATATAAACAGGTAAGTTTTATCCAAGCCTCATGGGATGTTTTGTATGCAGCAAGAAGTGGGGTAATAGTGGTGGAGGTGGAGGCAAGAATGGCGTGAAGGATGAGTTTGTCTTGACGAATCCAGTGGGAGTTCGCGGCTTTGGAAGCAATAGAGTTTGTTGCATCAATGGCAGGGCATTTTTTGACACCAGTGACAAAGTCAATGAGATCATAACCAATGAGCAATGCTTCCAATTGAGCCCTCCACTGAGGGAAGGTAGAAGGGGTGAGTTTTTTGTTAATGGTGGTTGCGGCATTGATGGTGATGATGGGTGAATCAGTGGTGGATGCAGAGATGGTAGCCATGTCGTAGGAAGCAAGAAAATAAAGCTACTTGTTAGAGGTCTGGCGCTCTGATACCATAAAGAGGATTCATACTGCTATGGTTTTGTGTTTTGAGCTCACAACAATTTCTATTCATGCTCTGTATTTTTATACAACCCGAGAGGCCTAATTTTAGGCATTCAAAAATATGTAACTGAAAAGGAAATTTACAATCACAATTAATAGCAATATTTACATAAATAAAAAACTTATCCTAAAATCATAGGAGGCACAAAATCTGGTGATGTTTATGGTGGCAGCTAGGCTTGAGTTGGCACTTGTTTGATTTTTTCAGTTTCCTTGATATCTTCATGGGCCCAATCTCAAACCGCAAAGGAAAAAACCATACCCAACTTATGTACATGTAAATCACCAAAGATTCTTTCAATTGATTCAAGCTATTTATACCAAAAAGTTAATGCAATAATTTTTTTACCAAAGTTAATATAGTAATTTTATTTTTATTTACATAGTAATTTGATATTTAAATAATGTAAATTTTATTTCTAAAAAAATTAATATTATATATATACGCGCACAAATATTTTACTAACATTGTGTTTGGTTTGAATAAAATTTATGGATTTTGAAATTCATTTGCATTTCATATGTTGTCATGTTTGGTTTGTTAATAAAATTAAATAAACTTTTGATATGGAGATAAAAAAAATGATACTAACCCTAAGGTTAGTATAGTAGTTTATATACATAAGACATCATACAGAGAGAATAGAACGTAATACCTTGATCCTACATTTGATACATGGGATGACTAAAATGGGATAACAAGCCTAATACGTTCACTGTTCATCATCTTCAACAACTCTATTTTTTCACAAACTGTAATTTTTTCATTTTCATTCTTTAAACCTCGATTTGTTCTGAGTCCAAAGGATGTAATAACAAAAATCTGGTTCATGCAATGCAAAGATCAAAAACCACAATTCTTTTAACACACAAACTGCAAGCAAAATTGCACAAAAGCACTACTAAAAAAGTCCAACGGAGTCCATTAATAAAAGTAGAAAAATCCAAATAGTGAAATAGCCATTAGATTTCCACAAACTTACAACAAAAAACTAAGACCAGACAACACAAAAAGCCGTAGATCTACTACAACAAAAACACTTTCACTTCTGCTTGTTCTTCTCTTCTTCTCCATCAAAACCCTCACTAGAAACAGGCAAACAGTCCCTGGTTCAATACAGCACACTCGTAGTTTCAATCCAGTCATAGCATCTAAAAGATGTCAAATGAGTATGCCTGAAAGTTAAATTACCATTTTTTATTCAAATAAGTGCGTTTTTAAGGTGATCATACGTTTGGAGAAGGTATTCCAATTTCCAACAATGTGGACAACAACGTTTCTTGAGTGGCAAAACTAGTAATTATTTATTTTTTTACACAATTTTTTTTTTAAGATACTTCCACCCAAAGGTAGAAAAAGAAGAGAGAAAAAGCAACAAAAAAATATATATTTATTTAGTTAGTCTTTGGGATAATCAATCGACAATAGCATTTAAGTGTGATGCTGCTGATGTGAAAAATCTAAACCTTGTATTACAATTTTAAAATTAAAATTAACTTAAATTTACTTTATGTTTTTCTTTGTAAATTAAGAAAATTTAAATTTAAATTCCAACTATTTGATCGGCTAAGACGTTTTGGTAAATTAAAAAAATATAATCATTGAACATGTACTCTTTGTAAAATTTTAAATCGATCTAAAACCCTACATTTAAGATATGCCAAATTATTTTTTCATCCAATTTATCATTTAAATGTTAACAGAAAAATCGTGCCACGTGGGACTCACATGACCCAAGCATGTGACCCTAACCTCAACCATGTTCATTACTTCGTTATTTCGTAAGAAGCTTGGGCTTGTGCGTCTGTTAACAAAATGGGCTGAAATTAAAGGGTTTCAACTTTCAAAATGTCGTGCTCATTGACACGTCACTTATATGGCTGAAAAGTTTCAGCGGCCAGTCATAACTGAGGATAGTGCCAGCAGTGTAATGCGGCGCCGTTTTGGACTGATTTAACCCCAAACGGCGCCGTAGAGGAAAAGGTTCTCTCTCCCGTAGTTCCGTGTCATGGTAAAGAACCAAAATACGCAGGGAGGAAAAGAGAGCTCGTTGTAAGAAACTCAAACCCTATTGAAAGAGGTTTTTATTTTTATTTTTATTTTTATTTTTATGGAGCCCATTGAAAGAGTTTAAATCATGGTATTTGATCTTTGATTTTCAGATTAAGAGTCCTTTGTGTATCAATTCTCTCTCCACATCAGGTATTCCATTTCCATCTCCTTCTGAATTTCCGTTATTTATTCAAAACCCAAGATCTTCTCTTTAATCATAAAGTTTTTTTTTTTTTTCATTTTCTTTGTTTTTGGTTTTCTAGTTTTAACTGGGGAAGGAGAGATATCATTGCAGCTGCAATTCTGCGAGTCAGGACGCTAGGTGATCGGGTTCTTATCAAAAATCGGTTTAATGCCTTTGAACTGAATTTGATCTGGAACGGAGAAATTCTGGTGCATTTTGCGGGGTTCTTGATCGAATTCTTGACTGTAAAGTGGCTACCTTGAACTGGGTTTCATTCAA
Source organism: Bretschneidera sinensis (assembly GCA_023935145.1). NCBI lineage: Eukaryota > Viridiplantae > Streptophyta > Magnoliopsida > Brassicales > Akaniaceae > Bretschneidera > Bretschneidera sinensis. The sequence goes on from CM043697.1 coordinate 143,094,582, forward strand.
CAACATCCTATTATTGTTTATGAGGTTTTAGTTTGTCTTGGGTTTTGGTTTATCGAACGCCTCCGATCCTTTATTACTGCAATAAGTGAGGGTTCAATTAGAATCCCTTACTTTCATGCACCCGTGATTTTTTTTAGCTGTTTATGTATTTCTCTTGATTGAAATTATGAGAATATTTCGTTGAGATTCTCTGCAAACTTATAAAGCCCTCACATTGTTTCATGCACCCGTGATTTTTTAGCTGTTTAGGTTTAAATTGTTTGTTAATTTCTTTAAATTCTGATTTCTGATCTTGGGTTCTTGAGTATTCTTGTTTTTCAATAAAGAAAACGTTAAATTTCAATGGCTAATCCACCACAACCATCTCTGGGCTACCCTGTTACTATCACTCCTTCACAGCCTGACACACCATCACCTCATCCTGAGAAAAGTCCAATCCTTCCTCCTCCTTTGGGGTCACCTGCACCCCCTAGATTTCCACCGACGAAACTGCAACAAGATCAGATCCCTTCCCCTTCAATCAGAACCCCGAATTTAATGTCACCTGCGAATGGGGTTAAAACGGGAAGCCCTATTCCTCATTTGAGCACTCCACTCGGCCCTCCTGTCTTTACTTCTCCAGTCCGGCCCGCTGCTGTGCCTTTCCGGACCTCTCCTGCAACTCCTCAGCCAGTTGCTTTCTCGTCAGGTTCCTCTTTGCCCGCATCTTCTTCTCCCCATTTCTCAAATGGATCAGTTGAATTGCAGCACCAACATTCTGATTTTAGTACTACGGAGGAATCCCCGCCTGTTGGGGAATCACCATGCGTTTTATTCTCGGCTCATAAGGTATCTCTCCTTCTCTCTGGTTTAGGACCAAAGGCATCAACAATCATGATGAATTAATGTCTGGCTATCTGCAATGGCGTGCTGTCACTAATGAATTTGTAGTTATATTGAGAAATTCATTTCGTCCTTTTGCTAGCTTTAGGTCCATCATTTTAACATATCTAAATTTTTTTTGATGTTGATTTTCCTTATTTGCAAGTTGTTTGCAATAATCTGCCTGTCACTTTCTCCTAAATCTGCTTCAGCTTCTTTAACCTTTGTATTATTTAATAGGTATTGAAACAGAAGAAACAAGCAAATGTACCCAGCTTAGGTTTTGGGGCGATAGTTTCTCCTGGGAGAGAGATATCCCTGGGTCCTCAGATAGTACAGCGTGATCCGCATCGCTGTCACAACTGTGGAGCTTATTCAAATCTCTATTGCACCATATTAATTGGCTCGGGCCAGTGGCAGTGTGTAATCTGTGGGAATCTGAATGGAAGCGAAGGTGAATATGTTGCTTCCAGCAAAGAAGATCTTCATAACTTACCAGAACTGTCATCACTTTCGGTTGATTATGTTCAAACTGGAAATAGGAGACCAAGTTTTATTCCAGCTTCTGATTCTAGAATGTCTGCCCCTGTTGTTCTTGTCATAGATGAGTGTTTAGATGAACCACACCTTCAGCATTTACAGAGTTCCTTGCATGCATTTGTTGACTCACTTCCGCAAACAACTAGACTTGGAATTTTATTGTATGGGCGCACGGTATCAGTTTATGATTTTTCGGAGGACTCGATGGCATCTGCTGATGTGCTTCCTGGTGACAAATCACCTTCTAAGGACTCCTTAAAAGCATTAATTTACGGAACTGGCATATACTTGTCACCGATGCACGCTTCACAAAAGGTAGCTCACGAAATATTCTCATCGCTAACGCCATACAAATTGAATATTCCAGAAGCATCAAGAGACCGGTGCCTGGGTACAGCAGTTGAGGTTGCTTTGGCTATAATTCAAGGACCATCGGCTGAAATGTCTCGAGGGGTAGTTAAAAGGGCAGGAGGTAACAGCAGAATCATTGTTTGTGCTGGTGGACCTAATACTTACGGCACTGGATCAGTCCCCCATTCTTTTAGTCACCCAAATTATCCGCATATGGAAAAAACAGCATTGAAATGGATGGAGCAACTAGGTCATGAGGCTCATCAACACAATACAGTTGTTGACATTTTATGTGCTGGAACTTGTCCCGTTAGGGTTCCTGTTCTGCAGCCACTTGCAAAAGCTTCAGGTGGTGTTTTGGTTCTTCATGATGACTTTGGAGAAGCCTTTGGCGTGAACTTGCAAAGAGCGTCTGCGAGGGCAGCAGGTTCCCGTGGTTTGTTGGAAGTACGCTGTTCTGATGATATTCTTATAACTCAAGTTGTGGGTCCTGGTGAAGAGGCACATATAGACACTCATGAAACCTTTAAAAATGACACAGCGCTCTCTATTCAAATGCTAAGTGTTGAAGAAACGCAGAGCTTCTCACTTTCAATGGAAAACAAAGGTGACATCAAGAGTGATTATGTTTTTTTCCAGTTTGCTTTTCAGTACTCAAATGTTTATCAAGCGAATATATCAAGAGTGGTTACTATCAGATTGCCAACTGTCAATAGTGTTTCAGCATATCTTCAGAGTGTTCAAGATGAAGTGGCTGCAGTTCTTATTGCAAAGAGGACACTCTTGCGAGCGAAAAACTATTCAGATGCAATTGATATGCGGGCAACAATAGATGAAAGAATTAAAGACGTTGCTTTAAAATTTGGATCCCAACTGCCAAAGTCAAAGCTTTATCGCTTCCCTAAGGAACTCTCTTCACTGCCAGAGCTCCTATTCCATCTTAAGAGGGGCCCACTATTGGGAAGCATTGTTGGCCATGAAGATGAGAGGTCTGTGTTGCGGAATTTGTTTTTGCATGCATCCTTTGATCTGTCACTTCGTATGGTTGCCCCCCGTTGTCTAATGCACCGGGAAGGGGGCACTTTTGAGGAACTTCCAGCTTATGACCTTTCCATGCAGTCTGATGCAGCAGTTGTTCTTGACCATGGCACAGATATCTTCATTTGGTTGGTATGTCACTGAATTTTATTAATTTTATCTGTTCTAGCATGGTATCTTTTTTTTGGTTTGTGATGCTCTGGATATATTGTCGTACGTACATTTTGTTGGTCCTCGTCTTTGAACTGTCGGGTGTGTTGAGGCATGTGTTTCTTGGGTCCTATTTTTGCTTTTTGCCATCACACTTTGTAGGAGAAGAAATTCAAGAATATATTTGTGGTGGAGGGCAGGAAGCAAAGACTGGATTACATTTCTTGCTTCTTTGCTCTCCAAGAACCTCGTCATTACCAAATTTTGGGTGATTTAACATTTCAGAATTAACTTTCCAGCTTTTGAAGTCAAAAGTTAAAGGGCGAAATGGATTTTGCCCATTGTAGTACAGCGGTGCTGACATGCCATTAGGTGGAGTGGGGTCAAAGGTTCAGATTCTTACCCAGAAATTCGTTCAGCTTGATACTTTTATGTATAACTGTATGAAAGGCAGACCTTTAATGTATCCTTTCAAGAGAGAGAAAGAGAGGGAGAGAGACAAGCATATCTTGCGACATAAGTTTTTGGATGTGTTGGCTTGTTTCTGCAACTTTATTTGCAATATGTTCGTCTTCCTGATTCTGTTTTTGTGTTTGATCAAGCATTCCCCTTTTACAATTTTCTTCAGCAATTTGCTGCTTTGTTCCGAAAGGTTAATCATCTTACCGTTGATTGGTGGCTTCAGGGTGCAGAACTTGCTGTTGAAGAAGGAAGGAGTGCAGCGGCTTTAGCAGCTTGCAGAACATTGGCTGAGGAGCTCACTGAATTTCGGTTTCCAGCTCCTCGAATCCTTGCATTCAAGGTCTCCCCCCACCCCCTCTTAATTAGTGCTCACATAATCTTTTCTTGTTTTTTTTCCAATTTGTGCTTTTTTTTTCTCTCTTGATTGATCCTTGAACATGTGCATTGCTGTCCTTTATTTGTTCAATGTAGCCCCGAGAATTGAAAAAAGAACCTAATGATTTGGATTGGTTACAGGAAGGGAGCTCTCAGGCTCGTTATTTTGTTTCTCGGCTGATACCAGCACACAAGGATCCTCCTTATGAGCAGGTAAGGGTGAGCAATAGTAAATCCCCTTGTTGAATGCCTAAATAAACCATAAGGCTTGATGCTAATGTATGAGACTTCATTGCAGGAGGCAAGATTCCCACAACTTCGATCCTTGACGGTGGAACAACGGACAAAGCTAAAAAGCAGTTTTCTTCATTTTGATGATCCAAGTTTCTGTGAATGGATGCGAAGTTTGAAAGTGGTGCCACCAGAACCAAGCTAAGCAATATTGTTGGTTTTAGCAGCTAATGTGTACCCCCTAAAAAGGGAGTGTTAGCCTCTTAGGAGCTGCATCCAACCAGCACTGTTTGGAATTTTCTTTCTCCTGCTATTTTGTGTTCTTTTCTCTGGTTAAAAGGAATAAAGCGTGGATGGTATCATTATAGCTATTTTTTACTCTTCTCTCCCCAGTGTATTCTATAGATCTGTATTTTTTTCAGAAAAGAAAAATGTTTAACTGTAGTTTGAAATTTTTCCCTTTGATTATGCTTCAGAGATGATAATGCATTTTGCAGTGGAATGAAGAACCAAAGATCAATTTCCTCTAGTTAGTTGTCATTAAAGTTATAGTAGTTGAAGTTATCTTCTTGTAAATGCGTAAGTGGAATAAAATTGGGATTATAGTAGAATGAGATTACAAAAAATTAAAGTGATCTTGGTTTTAGGTTTTATCACAGTGGGTTATATGGAATTTTATCACAGTTGAATCTTGGTTTTGGGTTGCTTGGGTTACAAAATAGGGAAAATCTGAGTTTGAAGTGGCTATTGCAATTTGTCCAACCAGTGAGAATGTTATGGATCCCTACCATTCCAAGTGGATAAGGAGACACCGAAACCTGCCTTTGAAACATAACCAGTGGTGCAATATTGTTAAATGTGATTTCAGCAATCGTACACTATTTATTAGGTAACGTTTCCAGTGTGATTTTATTTTACATCATTATGATGGAATGTATTTGTTTATGTAGTGATGACATGTATTTAGTTTTACTCAGATCATCAAACTTAACTGTAAAGCCTCCTTGCTAAGCCTCTTGTGTGCGTATAAAAATATATTTTCCTGCTTGTTTGTTTATGCCGGAAGCAATGAAGTTCTTACCCTTTTTCTGTTTGTTTTGGAGGTTAATATTTACTGATCATGTTATTGGAGTAAACTTTTCCTTTGATCTATTATATATTCCCGTTCACTATATTTTTGGATTCAGTTTCTAAATTTTACCCTTTCTTCCTTGTTTTTATGAGAGGTTTAATATTTAGTGATCGTGTCTATTGAAACCAACTTTTCTTTTGATCTATTATATGGTCTCATCCACCATATTCTTTGATCAGTTTGCTAAATAGTTTCAATCACAAATTTTGGTCTTATATTTATTGATGGGCATATTTTCTTAATAATTTGATTAAATATTTAAGAAGACAACTCATTGGTTGAAGGTTGAAACATGAGGAATCTTGATTAGTAAGTAATAGTGTTTCTTTGGCAGGAAGGGCATACTGCTTTTGCCACAAAGGAAGAGACATGCATAGTGGTATGAGGATCTAGCAAAATTTGTTCCCTGCTCCATTGTGTCTGTTAAGAATTTGGACATCAGCTTTGTTAGGTACTCATTTTACATTATACCAAATGTCTTATGCTGTTAACTAACCGGGGTGAGGATGGATAAAGAAGAATAGATCAGCAGAATCTCATTAGATCTGTTTTATTATTTTTATACTTCAGGTCTTTGAAATAGTGGAACTATATCGGTGCATCTATGAAAAATTCCTGTCTAATCCTGTTATTCAAAGGCAAGAAGAGTGAGAAGGAGAAGTGTGCAGGTGGGCTTTACACAAAAAGCACAGATTATATTTCCAGTGTCATATTTGATAAATTCTCCACTAGCTTCAGTCTGCATCAAAAAATTGTTTGTGTAAATTTGTTCTACTATATTGTAGTCATTTGTTCCAAACACTGGTCGTGGTGTACAAAGTGCAACCTCACATTGTTTGGGCAAAACTTTGCAAAAATGTTTGAGACAAATTTTGAAAATGAGAAGAGGAAGTAGGCTATGGTTTGGCAGAACTCTCGGGCCTATAGTACTTGCATGGTAATCTTTGATCCCAGCAATTGCCAATTGTTATTTATTTGGTACACCTCCTGGCTATAGAAAAAACCAAAAACACATGGCATCTCTGTTAAATTTACTATTTTTGTTGTTTTTGCTTACCTCCCAAACTCCCACAGTTGCATGTTGAAGTAAAACACATCATGTATCATTATAATTCCCTTTTACTCATTCTTGCCAGGCTGGTCTGTTATTTATTCAACTTTTATGATAAATTTTTTTAATTACTATTAATGGGAATTGGAATTAGCATTGATCGTAGTGCTGACTGATGGACACTGTCCTTGAGAGTGTGTTTTTAATTTTTTAATTTTTGTGCAGATTGGAGTAATGGTGATGGTTCATGGGGATGTCAAAGGCTTGGGTACTGACTTCTAAAGTAGCATCTATTCAAGTCATTGTATCCTGTGCCTTTCAAGAACCCTGATACTCGAGGAATTTTTGTTGCCTGTGCTGCCCGTGGCTACCTTGTGTCAAGCTGGTATTTGTGCTGAGACTGACTTTAGAAATAATTACTCATCTGGTTGGGAGTACTCGTACTGGGAAATGAAGGGTGTTCCCCTGAGGATTGAAATAGCGCCAAAAGATTTGGCAACAATCAGGTGAGGTAGTGCATTCTTAGTTCTATTGTTCCTCTCCCCCTTCTGCTATGTGTACTAGGAGTTTTTTTTTTTGATAATGTCTACTAGGAGTATTCTTCTTTTTTTTTTTTTTGTTGTCAGTTTTTACTATATTTGGTGCGGTTGACCAACTTAAATATTATGATATTTTATTCACAGGTCTGTTCTCTTTGCCGTGACAATATTGCGAAAATTGATATTCCTAGGGTTAACTTGGTTGAGCAAGTAAAAAAAAGGCCGGATAAGATTCGGCTAAGCCTGTTTGATGCTGCTAAACAAAAACGAGATGCTTGCATTCAAATTGTGAAAACTTAGGATGAGTGAGCAAGGAAGAGAATAATGGAACTGAGCCGTCTCAGTCTAACTCGCTCAATGGAGTCAACGATCGGGGAGCGAGTCAGTACTTCAGCGATGGTCGTGTGCTTAGCGAAGAGGAACGCGCTGCCGAGAACGTTTACATCAAGAAATTGGAGAGGGAGAAGATGGAAAAACTGAAGCAGAAGGCTGAGAAAGAAAGGTTGGAGAAAGAGAAAGAGAGTGCTGAGAAGAAAGCTGAAGGATCCCAGAAGCTTGATTTGGTTATCCGCACTAGATGATGCCACTCGTGCTGTAGAAGTAATGATGAGGAATAATGTTTGACCCTTGCTGTATATGGTTTTAATATGTTAAACAGTGTTTTACAGCCTTAACTTGAGATGATTCTGATTCTGATTCTGATTCATAATGGACAAGGCTTCATGGGGTTTAATGTGGAGTTTATGACTGATGCAGGAGATGATAAGGGATGAGGTGAGGAACTACATGGTAGGGTTACAGGTGAAGCTACAGCATAACAATGGTGGTGGTGAGAGTGGGTTTAATCAGGAACATTGTTGCTATGAATCGGATTGGAGTTGGGAATTTTTTTTTTCTGGAATTTGGACAAAAGAGAAATGGAGTTACAAAAATTCTCTCAGATCTTCGATATTTTTTCCTTTATTTGGTCTTTTAAAATCGTTTTTTTTTTTTGGATTTTCCTTGAATTTGATAGATAAAGAAGAAAGAGGATGATGAATTCACGATGGAGAGTTGTGAATTTTATTTTTGGAATTGGACAAAAGAAAAATGATAGGGTGGTGTTTGGATAGCAAGAAAAGAGAGAGAAGTTTTGATTCATATTTTCATATTGTTTAAAAAATATTTGTATAGTTATTTATTTAATTTTAAAATATTATAATTTTTTTAATTATATTTATATGAATCAATGTATTATTGACATATTTTTTTTTTAGAAACATATTGATTAGGAGATTAATAGGTGTTGATTAAATTTCACGTCAGTTTTTAATAAATCAAAAAATATTTTTATTTATATTTAAATACTTAACAAAAATAATTTATTTATTAAATTTTACAAATATTAATATTTATTTTACACATTTTTTAATATCAAATATTAAAACAATCCATTTCAATGATAAAAATGATATTTAATAGTGTTTTTTAATTAGTTACCTTTAAAACGTCATTTGAAAAGTTAGCTCATGATAGGTGATGGTTGATGGGTGATGGGTGATGGTTGATGGGAGCTGACGGTGAAGAGCGGTGACTTTTATGACCTAACCTTATTATGATGTTGCATATTTCTCAGACGATGACAACACAAGGATTAGTGTGCAGATGGAAAACGGAAAAGGAAATCTCACATTTTGAAGAAAAAGAAAAAAAATATGATTTATATAAATTAAGTGATTTATAACCTTTTAACTTAAACTTTTAAATAACGGTTGTGCTCATTGTTCATTCATGTGTGCCAAAACTTTTTAGCGTGCAAGTTGGTCATTTCCGCCAAGTTTTAATGGTGGAACTTAAACCAGACAAATAATGGTCATGGTCTCAACAAACTTTTAAAAAAAAAATTAACTTTTAAATTAAAAAATAATTAAATGATAATATATTTGATCCCATGATCTCGATTTTTAAACTTAAACTTCATTTTTTTCTTACTTTTAAGTATCATTTTGTTTGTTTTCTTTGTCACATACCCTTGTTTCTGACCAATTTTTTCGGTATATTTACTTTCTTATTTTTTTAATCTTTTATGTACCCATTTATTTGGTTTATTATAAAGCTTATAGTATATTATAATTATATATTTTTTGCTCTCTGTTTTTGAGTAATCAATTATTTATGGACTATGAAGTTGCTTGGTATAATGATGTATAGATATGTAATTTAATTGGAGAGAGCATGAGAGTGATGCTCAAGTTGATAACTTAGATTGAGAATTTGAGAATTGAGATCTTATTTAATTTTATCCAAATACCCAATAGAATTATTATTACAACTCTTGGTATAATATTGTAGTTTATGAGAATCTTTGTTGCCATGATGGGTAGGCATGAAATTTTGCGACAATTTTCAATTGGTTTTTCAGTTCAACTTAGATACAAATATTATATACAAAAATACATTTATGGTTTTAAATGGCCATCATATAAAGAAAAATTAATTTCTTTTTGATAGAAGTTGAGCTGATTCGACAACAATTGGACTTTGAGATTTAATTTTCATAGTATTAATTTTTTTTTTCCTGTGACAGACTTATTTATGTTTAGTTTTATAATTTGAAACGAAACTAGTAGGTATGTTTCTTATTTATTGTTGCACTTGTAGTATGACTTAGGATTTAATTATTTTTATTCAAATAGGATGTTATTAGTTCAGAGTTCAAGAGGTGATTTTAGTTTGATTTAGTTTTATAATTTAGAATTCATAATTCTATTTGCGCTATTTAATAATATCATTGATCAGAGTTCAAACTCACTCAACAATAGTGACAAATCTAGGATCACAATCTTTTGCTCATTGCTTCCCATTAGCTATCGCAAAGTCATCATTTCTAAGTCTCCATCGAGCCTTACCTCTCAATGCTTAAATAGATATTTTACATCTCATATCTCTTAATTTCAATTTAAATTAGCTTGTATTTTTTTTTTTAATTTATGTAGTTTTCGTATATATTACATTTAGATATCTTTAATCTCATATCTTTGTGATGATTTTTAAAACAAAATTGTTTTAGAGTTTGTTTTAGTAGCTTATTTAATTTTTCTCATAATTGTTGAAAATTGATTTTTGTATACATGTTGCTTACTTTTATATTTTAAACACACTATAATTAAGTACAAAACTATTAATTCATTTTTTAAGAGGAAGGATGTTGAGACACCAAAAGAAAATTCACATTCGACATATAATTTAGATTCTTCAAATTTAGAAAGACATCATTCAAAGTCTTTAAGAATTGAACTCGAGAAGTATTCTTCTAAATCCCCAAATGGTCACGTCTAAATAAATTGACATTAATTCTTTAAAACATGACCTGAGGTTATGCCCTCAAATGTGAGAATATCCGATTAAGAAATAGGATGAAATATGAATAGCTTATTTGAAAGCGGAGCCTTATCAAATACATCTCTCAACATATGCTTTTTCTAAACGAAAAAAATCATCTTAGTTGATTTCAATCCTTTTTGTTTAATCTATTTTTTTCTTGGTTAGAATATTCTCTTTCAAAAGATGTTGTATACTATTATCTTTCAAAAGATGTTGTATACTATTATCTTTTTAACAAACCAATATGGTGTCAGCTCAAATGTATTTATTATTTTTTTACAGTGTTTTGGGTCTTATAATCTATAAACATATTGTAAAAATTGGATATCTATGATTTTATTTTAACTTGATTAATTGTAGTATACATTTTAGACTTGAGAATTATATTTTGCTATATATAATCGATATATATATATATATATATATATATATATATATATATATTCTTAAATTCTACTCCAAAATTTTTTGTCAAGATCCCGCCAGTGCTGACAACATAAAATGCATCCATTCTCAAACCATGAAACCAATGCATGCATTCACCAACAAAGTGCTCGGTTTTAGCCAACTTCATATAGTACTAATATGGTTTTGTGAGTCAGAAGACATGAGTAATTGGAGTCACTATCTACGTTGATTGGGAGATTAGAGTCATGCCCATTAATCACTTCAGTAGTACCATTGATTTTGATTGAAACTTGAAATCATATGATGGCAAGCCCTTAGAAATTATGAGAGGGCTTAGTAGTGCATATATTTGATTCTCCGCTGTGTTTTTTTATCTCAACAATACTGCATTTGAAATATGCATCTTCAACTAGAAACTCAAATAATAATAATAATAATAATAATAATAATAATAATAACTTGATTTATCGATATGTTGACCAAACTTTTTTTATTTTATTTATTTTTTCTTTTTTGGATGAATATAAGGCTTCACCTACACAGCACAACTTGGCCCAATAAATTTCAATATTTAATACCCAGTTGGGACTTAATTGGGCGTAGATTAATAATTAAGAATTTTGGTTTAAACTTGCTGATGTTTATGCTGAGGCAAAGCTTGAAAAGGAGCTCAATGGAAGGAGGTGGGCAGCTGACAGTAGGAGATTGACAAATCACTGTACTCCTTGGAGGGAGCTTGGCTAAATGTGCTGCCTTTTGTTATTAATATATTACTTATTACTCTATTGGTGTACAATACCATTTGCTGATTTGGCCATCTGGGTTTCTACTGGATAACTCTGCTCTCATCACCATTCACCACTAACATATACTATATATGAATCATACATCCAATGTACAGTTGAGTTTTCACCTTTCCCCTTAATTTATATTGGCATAAATAGTACTACCAGTATTTTGTTTCTGATTACGTGTGATCAACATCTTATTCCTAACAATCCAATAAAATTGCAGCTACAATTCTTCTCCTAATTAAATAGTATTTTTTATATAAAAAAAAGTAATAATGCACCTGTTATATGCTTAATTAACATGTTTATAAATTCATGTTATTCTTTTATGGCTCAAAGTGGGGGAGAACATATAGATGATATCCCTTAAAAGGGTGAACATGTGGAATGGACAAAAGAAATATATTTATACCAGTAATAAATTGACCTTTTAGATTACAAAGTATTCTTGCCAAGTTATTGATTATGGGAAAAAGGGGTTTAAACCTGACTCATCTCTTAGTATGATAAACATCATCTATGACTCAACGCATATCATGTGCTCGTCAACAATTGGCGGTAGTTAGTGGTGCAAAGTGAGGGGTGCATGCCCATATATGGCGGTGGTGGATGGCAATGATGATAGCAGTGGTACAATGTCTCCAATGCACTATATATAAAATTAGTCATGGCAAAGATAATGATTCTGTGAGCCGTACTCACTGTGGATTGAGACACAAATTCCGATCCGACAACTGTAGATTCGTGCTCACTGTGAGCACGAGCTCACAGAATCATTATCTTTCCTATAAATACAGGATTCATTTAATAAATAAACAAATAAATAAATACTGCATTATTGATATGATACAAAGCCAATGTATAGTATTCATGGAAAATAATTAATGCTTAACCTGTTAGTTATGGTCCAATAAGTTGGAGCCCTCCTGCTTGGCATTGAGCAGTGTCACTTGTTCTCCATGCTTCGGATCAATTTATAACAAAGAGTTTAACCCAAAGACTTCATTTAACTGGTAGAATGATTAAATAAAAGCCTTGTCTCACATATCATAGATTTTGTGTTTGATTTTTTACTTGTTGCAGTAACTCTCCGAGTAAGAAATTTATTTCGAACTTTACCTGATATATACAAGCAAAACAATCAGTATACACTCTCGGAGAATGAATCCAATCAGAGATCCAAATACTCATCAGCTAAAAACAAAAAGAAACAAAGCCTGGTAGGCAGAGAAGTATCCAAATTCCTAAATGCACCCCTAATGAAGTTGGCCACATGTATGTCATCAATTTAGTTAATTTTTTAGGGACTTGCTCATATAACAGTACATAATAATTGCTAGTATTTTATATAAGAATACAGTCGATGGATAAATTACTGCATGTTCTGAACCTCTCATGATAGTGTAAATTCGCCTTCTCACATAATTGATGGGATCCACCCTCAAAATACCCTTATATGGATTCTACAAATGGACCTCACCAGTTATGTGCAAAGTCAAATTTATACTATTCCATAGAACCCAAAACATACAATAATTTCTTAGGTGGAAGGGATACAAATCAATTGATGCAAATGGCAAATGTCAAATGAGAGGGTATAATACAGTGACCGCTGTTCCTCCACTTTTGCGGGGTGGATGGATTCTGACTCTATCCCCACTTTTGGACAAACCTTGTCTCCCGGATATAGAGGACTTGGCCTTGGCGGTTGATTTCGTTTACTAAAAATTTATAATAAAAAAATTTCAAAAGAGCAGCTAGTGGGCCACTGCACACTTGGGCCTTTGCCTTTTCAAACATTCACAAACCGTCCTGCTCTCTGACGAAACCACCACCCACAAAAATTTTGCTACCTGAAAAAAGATTATAAAGCTAAGGCTTATATTCTTCTGTTTCTCACTTTATATACCACTTGTAGTAGCTTGTTGGTCCCTCAATATTTTCTCAGGGACTTGCTTCCACCAGAGTCAGTTCACTGGTAATCCTTTTCTTTTTCTTTGTAACATTTTTTGATGAAATGTCTGTGATGCTATCTTTCTACCTTTCAGTATGTAACTTTCTCCACTCTTTTGATAAAATCACAAGGGTGCTGATATGGTGAATTGGTGATCTGCCTTTCGCATTTAGCAATTTTCTTCTTTCTTCATCTTTATTAGTATTCTTTTTCCTCACGACTGACTGTTAGAATTCGTCTATGCAACGCACATGCTTACAATCACAAGCATGCACTTTACAAAAAGTCTCATCTGTTAGTCATGTCAGTCAGTCCTAGAGTTTCCCTTACAATACCATGCAAAGGTGGGCACTGGGAAGTGGCAATTATCTATCACACTTGTAACACCTATGTGTGCATCAAAGAGAATTAACTAAGGTACAGTTTAGTAGAGTTTCTGTTTCCAAGAAACAGAAACTAGACCAAACAAACAATTTCTGGAAAGAATCTTAAGTTGAAAACAGCTTTTAAGAAATTGAATTGCGTCAAAACAGCTGTTTCAGAATAGACAACTAAAAACTAACCATACTATTTGGATGTTGTTAAACTCCATGTCATACTCCATTACAAAGTGACATGTATATTTATCCTGTAGCTCCTATCACCTATATTTTTCTTTTCTGAAATTGAATATCTTGTGGTCTGACATTTACGTTTGACTAGCACAATATAAGAATGAGATATTCTTAGATAAAGTAGGGAACTTTTCAAAAGTCAACTACAGAATACTTTTCCCATTAAAAAGGCCTTGGAGCATACACTCTTTCTAAACTTCCTCCTCTCTTTTATGTCAATGGATTTTTGTTCTGCTGTCAATATACCTTCTTTAATTTACAATAACATAAAATTGTTAATAAAAAGCCATTATACCTTTTCTTTACGATAACATAAAATTGTTCAGTCACCAATATTCCTTGTTTTTCATCTCTCTTTCAGAAAACCAACTCTCAAGACATATTTTCTGTTCCATAAATCTATCTATTACAGTACTATTTTTTGAGGTTCTCCTTTATTCCAGGAACACATTTTTGCTTCTTTTTTTTTTTATCTCTTAATTCAAAGAATAACTTCTCTTAAACATGCAGTTTCTGGTGGCTTTGGCATCTATTCTAAACTTCCTCCTTTCTTTTATGTCCATGGATCTTTGACATAAAAATTCCATTCACCATAAATGTCAAAATACCTTCCTTAATTTACAATACCGTAAAATTTTTAAAAAAAGTCGTTATACCTTCCTTTACAATAACATAAAATTGTCCAGTCACCAATATTCCTTGATTTTCCTCTCTTTCAGAATTCAGAAAACAGACTGAAGACATATTTTCTCTCCATAAAAACACATGGCAGACAACACAACATGATAACTATGTAAGACTTTCTTTATATATATACACTTTCTCTTTATGAATACTCATTTTCCTCTACAAGGTTTTCAAGAGAAAACGATCCCTACCTAATGAATGTGAAATCCACCTCGCTTACGTTACTCTTATATATTCCTTTGTCATCACCTCGACAACCTCAGTGTTCATGACTTTCTCACAACAGTTACATGTACAAGGCCCATCAACTCCTCTCTCTCTCTCTCTCTCTCTCTCTCTCTAGTTAAGATAGACTAAAGTTCTCAATTCCAGCTCCAACTTTTGGCATTTATATATACATAAATGGACCAATAGATCATACTTCCACATGTAGGAAAAAGGGAAATTAAAATTTCCACATGCAAGACAAATGGAAAAGATCTTAAAATTCTACGAAGAAGTCATATTTTAATGTTTGTAAATCTTTCCATGAATATATTTACAGATATTTTCTTCACTTTCTTCTCCAATTTTTACTGATAATTTTGTGTTTGGATATCCTTCAGAGGAACAAAGAACAACACATGATCACAGCAATGGTGCAGCATGTACGAGAGGTATTTCTATTCATGCTCCTAGCAATCTTCTCTAAGGCAATTGCCACAAAGCTGCCTCACTCGAGGACTTCCATGCTGGCTGACCAGAATGCTAGCTATTGCTTGAGCTGGAGATTGGCAGTGGAGGCCAACAATTTACGTGCATGGCGCACGGTCCCAATTCAATGCCTTAGCTATGTCGAAAAATACATGATTGGTGGACAGTATGACAGGGATGTTGAATTGATCACAGAGCAGATTATGAGTTATGCGAACGAGATAGTTGTGTCTGATGGTGGCATGGATGCTTGGGTTTTGGATGTTGATGACACCTGCATTTCCAATATTTTTTACTACAGGGGAAAGAGATACGGGTATGTGCAAAGTTCATCGTGCTCTCTTTTGCATATTTCTAAACTAATCGTTTAAATTCCAGAATTAATCATCATGCACCTTCTCATCATATCAAGAGGATGCAAGTATATATCTTAGTGTTATATATGCCCAAGTACGTTTAAAGATCCCAAAGTAATGAAGTATTCTAAACTACTGCTCTGCTAGCTTTTCTTGTTAAGAGGTTCTTGTATTTTAAGCACTGCTTCTAGGTGATGTTATGGTTAAAATTAACCAATATACTCTCACTAAATATAAGCTTGTGATCTTTATCTACTTTGTGATCACATGTAGGTGCGACCCATATGATCCAACTGGTTTTAAGGCATGGGCAATGAAAGGAGGGTGTCCAGGGATTCCAGCTGTCCTTGGATTGTTCAACAAGTTGGTTGAACGTGGATTCAAAATATTCCTGGTTACTGGCAGAGACCAAGAGACTCTTGGCCAAGCCACTCTTGATAATTTGCATAATCAGGGATTCATTGGATATGAACAGCTGATTTTGAGGTAAGATGGTAATCTACCCCTCCTATTGGACCATTTTCTAAAATCCACTAGTCTAGATATCCTAAATTTCCAATAAGCTAATATCTTACTACAAATTTTCAAGAAAAACCTATCACAGTTCAAGAACAAGCTAGGTCAACTCAACTCTCAATCAGGTTCATTTATTCTCAAAACCCAATTTCATGCAATATCTACTTCTCATGATGTCGCCTTGTGCAACTGAAATTGCTTCCTTGAAATTACTTCTCATTTCTTCTCTAGAGACAGTTAATTAAGATGGGTTGTCTTGAGTCAACATCTATATTATGCTAACCTAGTTTTGAATGTTTGAAAAGTCTTTTTTCTCTGTTTTTTTGCTTAAGCAGAAAGTAAGATGAGTCAATATCAAAGCAAGTATTTGGAGGTATGAAAATGAAAATCACCTCAGTAGCAAGACCACAAATCCTAGACTTTTCAAAACAGGCAAGCAGGCACCCAGAATAGACATGATGATGCCTTTTCCCCCATTTAGATTCTTAGCCAAAAGGCCGAGAAAAGTATTTCTCCAATTTAGATTCTAGACCCTATATATATCTGGCTACCCCTGACTTAAATTAAATCCCTCAACAGATTCAATAATTAGGCTCACCTCATTTACAAGCTTAGCTAAGTTTTTCATTTTTTTTGGATGAAATAAGTGATTCATACCAAAGAAAAAGCACAAGTGTGCTTACAAGATACAAGCTTTTCAATGCAAAAACGAGGGAACCAGAAATTACATAATAAACTAATCACCAGAAACTAGCCAGGTTGTAAAATATATCTGATTCTAAAATCGAAGTTACTAACATGGATTCATCCAACAATTTGCCTACTGAACTCAAGCTTGGATGACATTTGCCAGCAAAATATTGAGGTTCTATCATCAAATTGATCACCAAGAACACTCAACAAAAAAGTATATAAATATTATGGAGTATTAGTAACTTTGAGAATTGAACCATATTTCTCCAACAAAATTTGTTGGGTGGGTGAAGGAGATAGTGTTATTGGCCCACATTTTATTCTCTCTTTGTTTTCCTCCCCACAGGACTGCAGCTAACAAAGGACAAAACGCAGTGACCTACAAGTCTGAAATCAGGAAGCAACTAATGGGAGACGGTTACAGGGTATGGGGTAATGTGGGCGACCAGTGGAGCGATCTACAAGGAGAATGCTTGGGCAACCGCACCTTTAAGCTACCCAATCCCATGTATTTCGTTCCTTAAATAAATTCCAAATTCCACTCACATGTAATAAAATAGAGTACTAAATAAATAAAAAAATGTAATGTTTAATGACTAAGGAATGCTCAATAATTCTTTCTGCAAATCAAATGGAACATATATATACAAAAGAACAAATTAAGCATGGCTATCAAGGAACATTTAATTTTTTTAAGCAAATTCATAATCAACTCTCAGATCAATGTGTACCCATTAGCCAGAAGAAAAGGAATAAGAAGTCTATTTTGTGCAATCAAAACAACAAAATTAATCTAAATGGTAATCTACGAGTACATGTTACTTACCTGTTCGATGTTGTAAACTTGGAATCTTTGGCCGCAAGAGATCCAGCACGAACTCGCCAGTTGCTGATAAATTATTTCCAAATAGAAAGAAAACCGTATCATCAAAAGAGGTACTCCATTTGCGTTGTTATTCCACCAATCTAGTCTAGACGATAGAAAATAGAACCAAATGCCAAAGACGAGAAGCGAAAGAAAACGATCGAGGAGGTTATTTGGGCCAGGCCTGCAGGCCAGATCATATTGTTGTCAGATTCGAGGAGAGGAAGAAAACGGCACCGTTTACTTAACAGATGCATTCAAAACTCAAATTTGGATTTATTCAACGTCCAAACGGAAATTTCGCACCAAAATTGGTAGTATTCTCTACTGTTTATCTATCTTCCTTCTCTGCAAAAAAAAAATATTAAAGACTAACGGAAACT
This sequence comes from Bretschneidera sinensis, assembly GCA_023935145.1. NCBI lineage: Eukaryota > Viridiplantae > Streptophyta > Magnoliopsida > Brassicales > Akaniaceae > Bretschneidera > Bretschneidera sinensis. Next base: position 143,112,635 of record CM043697.1, read on the forward strand.
AATTAGAACTTCACCTTCCCCTCCCTTTCCTTTAGTTTGATAGACAAATCTTTACTGTAATACTAATAATCTGTTACAAAATCATTTTCAGCTCTTCAATTTCCCATATTTTCTCCGTTGTATTCAATCAAACGGCTCAATTTTAATCTGAGATCTAAGTAAGGGAAAAAGGGAAAAGAAAAAGATGAATGATGGAGATGTGTCGAAGCAGATTCAGCAGATGGTCATGTTTATTAGACAGGAGGCCGAAGAGAAAGCCAATGAGATTTCCGTCTCTGCTGAAGAGGTCCTTTCATGCAACTTTTCTCCACTTCTTCTTCTTTTTTAATTGAATTGAATCTAATCTAAACAGGTTTGTATTTCCGATTGCTGCATTTTTTTCCTCATTTTTTAATTTTTTTTAAAGGAATTCAACATAGAGAAATTGCAACTAGTTGAAGCTGAAAAGAGAAAGATCAGACAAGAGTTTGAGCGGAAGGCAAAGCAGGTGGAAACTCGTAAGAAAATGTGGGTTTTTATTGAGTTTGATCGATCTTCTTTTGGATTGTGGTTTATTTTATCGAGTTTTAAGAGATAATTATATCTCTCTCTGATTTCCTTTCCTTTTTGTTTACACGAGAATTTGGTGTATTTGTGCAGTGAGTACTCAACGCAGCTGAATGCGTCAAGGATAAAATTTCTTCAAGCACAAGATGATGCGGTGACTTCCATGAAGGAATCTGCTGGCAAAGAACTTCTCCGTGTTTCCAATGACAAAAAGACACAGAAAACGATGCTCAAAGGATTGATCGTTCAGGTATTTTTGCAGTTGCCTTTTATGTACGATTTGATAACGGAGTTTACCTTTTGTATTGGGTTCCTCTTCAAGCAATACTACAATATGCCTTTGTATTTGCATACTTGTCTTTCATTTCCTATTTCAAGTTCTCAGATTCGGGTGCATGTGTGGGGGTACTGGTAAAAGAGTTTTTGAGAAAAATCAAAAGCTAAAAAAAATATTTTTAAAAAAATCGAATTAGCTTCAATGTTGTTTTATCAAAAACTTTTTGACAGCTGAAGACCATTTTGGCAGCTAAGCCAAATGATAGTTTTTCATTGATTTGAAGTGTCAAGGATTATGCACATGTTTGGAGTGTCGTGTGTGACATGGATACAGCAGAATAATATGAAGATTCCATGTAATATAACCCTTCTTAATATGACATTATGATAATCATAAGCTTGGTTATGCTTATACATAATCTATCCATCCAGCATCTTGATTAATCTTTATTGACAATATTACTAATTATAATAATTTTGCAGTTTATGACTGAACTTGTTTATTGTGATCTCCAGAGTTTACTGCGGCTGAATGAGCCAGTTGTGTTGCTAAGGTGCAGAGAGATTGACCGTAATGTTGTTGAATCCATCCTGGAAGAAGCTAAGCGTGAGTATGCTGAGAAAGCCAAAGTACCAGTCCCCAAAGTTACTCTCGATGATCAAGTATACCTTCCACCCCCACCAAGTCGTGCAGATTCACATGAGCCTTATTGGTAGGAGTAATATTTTCTGTTTAGTTTTGCATGCAAAATGTATGTTAATTGTTAGTATCTGTTCTGTTATCTAATATATCAACGGGATGTCCTTAGGAGATGAAATTATTTTGTGCATAGCGTTCATTCTTTTGGATTTGATTTCAATCCTTTGAAAAAATAATACAATAAAATAGTCACACATTATGGGGGACTCACAAATTCATAGGAATATGTTTTATTGATAACACATGGACTGTACAGATTCCGTGATTTTCTCAAATGACAAGAAAAGTTAAGAATTGAAAGTCTGAAACCAAATCCCATAGGGTTTTCATTAGGATTTATTGGAAATAAGCTTCATGTCTCATGTTTTCAAGGACAAGTAGCATCATTTGTGGTTATGGCTCCTTCTGTGAATGGTCATTTCAATTCAATGCCATATCATCCAGAGAACGGAACTCTGAAATTTTTGTTCTGGGGAAACCATATCTTCTGTTCATGTATATATGATATATGCTATCTTCTTTTACATGCTTGACATTGCCATCACTAACTGTTTATGCTTAAGCAATGATGCTTAATAAACTTATATTCTGACCTTGGTTTATGGTTCACAAAGCTCGGGTGGAGTAGTTTTGGCTTCAGAAGATGGGAAGATAGTTTGCGAGAATACTTTAGATGCACGTTTGGATGTTGCTTTCCGGAAAAAACTACCTGAGGTGTGTATATTCACCAATGAAATGAACCTTTTCCTTTTCTCCTCTTCCTCCTCCTCTCTCTCCCTTTCTTTGTGTGTGCTTGACTGACAAGTTCACTTTAAATAATTTTTAACTTCATGTTTTTCTTATCCTCTCAGATTCGAAAGCGTCTGCTTGGAAATCCGAGTACATGATCAGTCTGTAATTGCAGTAAGGGCAGCAACACCTTCTCTCCACAGTATCATTTAAGCAATTCTTATCTGAACCTTATTCTTTAATATTTAACCATGGTTTCGTTTCAATAATAGGTACTGCTCTTTTCTTTTGATGTTTTTTGCTTTGTTTTGTGCCTCTTAGAGCAATGGATTCTGCGTTGTTCTACTAATAATTTTGAAATTCAAGAAAGAATAGTGGATTTTAGAAATTACTTACCTTAATATTTTTCTTATATGATGATGGTATGGTGCTGGACTCGGTTTGTGCTTTATTCATGGCTGAGCTGTATAAATCTGAAGATATGAGTAACTGTGTGTAGTTAATGATGATGAAGTGTTGTTAATTTTGAAAATATTAAACGCAACATTTTACTGTTTTTCCAGTAAACACTGAACAGTACCATTGACCCTTGATCAATGACGTGTCATGATATTGAGCTAAAAAATCTACCATGTTTCTTTCCAAAATTCACGAATCATAAAATATACACTCAAAAAGGTTATGTTCAGTTGAAATACAAACTGTAACTTGAACAGACTAAGAAACAGAATGCCTCCTACTCCTACCAGTTTTCCCTTCTGATCCCCGAGACTTCCGAACAGATTTTTGTCGCTTCCCTCCTGCAGAAACACTGAACATTCCAATCCTTCCAATCCCTTTTGAGAGTGAGGTAAAAAATGTTTTCCCATTTCCCGACTTATCCATCATCCCTTGCTTCATAAAGGTCTGCTCCTTCTCCAACTCACTCAACCTCACTCGCATTCTTGAGATTTCAAGCTTCAGTTCTCGATTCTCCCTCCTTAAAGAAGCATAATTGTCTCGAGGGGACATAGCTGCACTGGGGACCCCACTGCTAATCCTCTGCGACAGAAGTCCATCTCCAGAACTTCCGGATAAGGCACTCTTCAAACGGAGCTGCTCAAAATAGAGGACTCGCACTGTCATCTGCACTGGGAGTCGGTCATTCTGTGCAGCATGACTGCATGCTTCTTGAGAGAGTTTTTGGCAGTCTATGAATTTGCAGAGTTTCTTGCATTCATGTTCAGTAAGCATCGGATGGGCCTAAATCATAACATGAAATATAAATGTCAACATAAAATTAACAGGGAAAGACAAGTTGAAAAACATTTGACTGACTCCATTACATTGCATTTCCTTCCAAACATCAATTCCATAAAAGTTCAGTACATACAAATATGACACAAGGACATGTTTCAGCCTGAAGAACACTTGCCCCAAGAAGGAGAGTCGAAACATGTCAAATCCTATATAATGCACAACGCATTAGTTTGCCTTCTCTAGGACACCAAAACTTCCAATGTATACAAAAATGGAGGACACTACCTAGATATCTGTATGGTGAGTTGGACAATAGCATATACCTTAAATTCAAATGACGGAAATTAAACTAACAGACATAATTTCACATCATCAACGTTGAGAATTTTACCTTCAAATATATGTCAACTGCTCTATAGAGCCCATCATCTATCACACGAGCATAGTCAGGCAGTATCTCTACCATAGCAATGAACTTCTGCAAACTCAGATAAGGATCAGGAGCAATTTCTGCTAGATAGGCATCAATAAGCCGTCCTACTTTCAACAAAGAACCATGGCCTGGAGAACCAGTGCCTTCTGATTCATACCCACAATCTTCATTGTCTTCATCTTCAATACGCTGCAAGAAATTTACTAGTATCCGATGGACAGTATCAACATCAAATAATGAATCCCCAGTGCGGACAGATGGCATAAGCAGATCATCAATTGATACCAATTCCAATCGAAAAGCAATTCTCCTTTCAAGCTCAAGCCTGCAAGAAATGTTAGCATCTACCATGATTGCCACCCTCAACATCCCAAACAGGAAACTGAGTGGAATGGAAGAGCTTTTGTCAGTCTGGATAAGACTTACAAGAGTTTCCACAATAGTCCTCTGGTCAATTTCTACCATGCCAATATCTGGTTTCATATTTGCTGGATTCCAAATTTGACACTTACCAATACCCTTCAATGACACTTGAGCATAATGCATCAAGGACACCATGATGCTGTCTGGTCGAACACCCATTTTTCCCATTGCACAGATTACTCTCTGATAATAGTCAATCCTTAGTACTGATAGATCCTCAACCCACCACTCAAGACAACCACTCTTAAGTTCTGTAGATTCGCCATCGCAATCCAATCGAGACAGACCTGACACTAACTGTTCCTTGCAAGCATTTATGGCAATAGCCTCCACACATCTGTTTGGAATTCCCACTTCCTCTCCTATTGGAGGTAACATCTCACAGGTAGAAAGAACTTCCACAGACTTTTCAAGACTTTGAACTACAACCTCATTCAAATAAATCTCTGTTCGTGCAATTAGGTTTTCCTCCCTGTAGTCGTCAGTCATTTCCAAGTATTCTGCAGCACAGCGCAGATGGGCGACATTTGCAGTTGTGATCTCGAAGTTGATTCCATAACAGAATTTCATGGCAAGTTCGAATGTCTGGGGCCCACCTGGAAAGTTGAGGAGCTCCAATTTTGAAATATTAGAATCCCTAGCATCTGAAACCATTTTCCGGATCTTTCCACACCGAGACACCAGGGGAAACTTCAGGAAACCAAAACAATGACACTAATTGATTAGTTCCAAAGGAATTAATAAGTGTGAAACTCAAGTTACTTGGTGTTCCTGATGCATCAAGAAAATTGAGATTTCTTTTAGGTAGCCTGTAAGTGGCTGCTAGAGCTACATATTTATCTTTGAAAAGAAGTCAATGAGATATCAACACATTCAGGCTAGGTCAGGCCAAATTAAGCCTGCTTTCGATCGTTTGGAAGTGGTCCTTAAAGTACTGCTCATTTAATATTTATAGGAATAAGGTCTGATCGAGACTGGTTTATCAACAGTGAGTAATAACGATTGAAAACCTTTACTGAAACAACATTCAAGAACAATATAAAGCAAACAACTGCAGTGTAATAAAATCAATTAAAATTGTTTGAAAAGAAGAGCTTACCTTATGCAACAGAAAGGACTCCCCATCAACAACAATCGTAATGTCTCCCGCAACATCCGAAAAAATACTGCACAAAGAAGAAAACTTATTATGGAAATTTATAAAATGAAGGATAACTTTCTTATCTATATTCAGTAAGATATTTGCAGCAGTGACATGTAACATGAACTTTTATTTTAAGAACCCCCATAAGTTCTGAGAGTGAAATGTATTATGGGTTTCACATATCATCTTTCTTTTTGTAAATGTTTGTAAAAACAATTCGGAATAAGCAGAAAAGGCCCAATATCACCCTTGAAAGAGTGGAGAATTGTACTGCACAACTTAGAACACGAAGGATTAACATTGTAGTTGCATCATTTACACAATAAAAACCTTGTTTTAGAAAACACAAAAATCAACTGGAGAAACAAAAAAAAAAGGTGTTCATCAAGATTGGCTTAAATTTTGAGAGGCTGATACCTATTTCTTTCATTTGTCTTTGAACCCATGGGATTTTTTTATTTAAAAAAAATACAGAACACCAAATTTTTATCAATTTTTCCCTTGGTTGTCAATTGTTTTAACAACAAAGAAACATGGTATAATAAACAAAAAAGCGATGTGGGTACTGAAAGAAGGATAGTTAGTCAATTAGGCAATAGCGAGGTATCATCTCTGTCTCCATGATCAGAGTGACATCGTATCCTTGATTCTTAATTAGGGAAAGTACAGAACCTAAAGAGAATTTAATCAAACAAACATGACTTTTGAATAAATAAAAAAATAGTACTGTATTGATCACAACATATAATTAATAAAAAAGTGATTAGCTAATATCAACAAAGAACCTCACGAGTCACAAGTAGAATAAGAAATCCAAATTTAAAGTTTAAACTAGTAGTAAAAATTGCAAACAGACAGAGATCTCCTTATTCTAATCCAAACCTTAACCCAACAAAAAAAAACTATGAAAACCATAAAATCGGAAAACATTGTCACTCCATATAAAATTTTCAATAGTAATCATAGGAAATCAAAGCATGAAACAAATTATCTCTGTTTTATACGAGTAAATGCATATGTATGAGGAGAGAGAAAGAGTACCGAGTGGTGAAGGAGTTGGAGAACTTAGAAGCGGGAGAGCGGTTGTTAGAATAAGAGAGACAATTGTCGGACACCATCTCTCCCTTCTCACCAACTCAATGTACTCTTTACTTGCTTGACGACGACGATGATGATGATGGAGGGAAGATGCCTAATACAAAATTGAATTTACCAATATAACTTCGTGGTGAGTATTTATTTACGAATGCTGCCCCTCTCCCTCTCTCTCTCTCCCTCTCCCTCTCTCTCTTGACAGCCACCCTTTTGCTTTTTCCTTTTTCTTTTATTTTTTCACGCATTTTGAAGAAGAAGAAAATGTTTTTTAAAAGAAAAGAGAATTACTGGGTGTTTCGAATTCCGTATCAGTCTACCACTCACGCCACACTGCTTAAAAGGGTTGAAGCTGAAGAGAAAGATAAAATCTGATTATTTCGAAGTTGAGGCCTGAACGTTACGGGACGATTATACGGCTCGTACGTTATTGTGTTTTGGTACTTTGTTGGATTTTCATTTCTTGTGATTTGTGTGTCACCTTCTGAACGGATCTATTTTGTGTTCGGAAAAATCAGTATTGAATGCTGATGTAGAATTATTTTAAAGTTTAAATTTAAATTAATTAATGATTATTAAAAGATTTTTAGTTAGGTGTTTTTAATAAATTTCAAATTGAAGATTTAATATGCATAGATTTTGGTTCAAAATGAAATTTTAATATAAGGTTTAATAAGATTCAAAGAGGAATAATTATTAAGCTCAAAGTTAGAGTAAAACGTTGTTTAAAAACTTAATTGGCTTTATTCCACGTTGATAAGATTGATTTGAAATAACAAACACGATTTAACGACTCTAGATAAAAAAAATAATGTCTTTTCGATTGAAAAAAATCATTTTTTAAATTAAAAAACATGTCTTTTAACACTATTTGAGTTAATGTTTTTGTATCTATAAATACTCGATTCTCTCTAGTTTTTAGATTACGAATTTTTATTCTTTTCTTTTCTCATTTTATCTCAAAACTCTATCATAATATTCATATTATTTTAAAGTATAATTAAATCAAAAGTTTTTTTAGATTTTATTGTCTGTTGACTTCAAACAATGACACGATTGTATATTGAAAGACTACTTGCTTGTTACTCATAACAAGCTTGTTTATACAAATATGAACAAATAAAACCTTAAAAAAATAATGTTTACTGTACATCTTTAAGCCTTAATTCATGCAATCTGATTTTATCTATAAAACTTTTATAACAATTTGCATCTTTACCACGAACATCATAATATTAGTAAAGTTTTAAGGAAAATAATATTAAACCTTACAATTTTCATATAAAAACATACATAACTACATAAGTACAATATTTTTAGTTTTTACTGTTAAAAGGAAAGCCTTGTCCAAACAATTTCATCACATCAGTTACTCAAAAACCTGTGATTTAAGAAGTCTATTAGGACCACAGCTGATTTTTATATGAATAAAAAAAAAATTATGATCCATGACAATTACAAAAGAGAAAGATATAGCTGTTTGTGTTTGTTACAGTTGTTTTAGACCGAAAAAAAAATCATTTTTTTACGCACTTTTTTTCGTTATTCATTCTTTTTCAACAAAACCTTTTTTTAATTACTAAATTAAATTCATGTCTAAAAAAATAATCGGGAAAAAATTTGGTTATGAGACGGGGCATGTGGGTGGTGGTCCATGAGTGGCAGTTATGTTAATAGGATGAAATCGATGGCTATTTTTCGTAGGCAAAAAAGAACGTAGAAAAAGCGGACATGTCAGTCAAATGTAGTGGACTGAGGAGTGCTGGCGTGAACTGAATACTGAGGTGACATGGATTCACGGAACTCAATAAAGATGCAATTATTAGATAGACAAGCACTTTTGCATCAGCATTGTCATTTCTTTTTTATGGGTATTAAAAATTGGTAAGTTGATTGATTATTTTACGTTCCTGTCTCCCATTTGATTTAGTACAAATGTGTTGATTGGAACATAATTTAAAATAAATTTAAAATAATGTTTACCATATTTATTTTATTGTCGATGTTAAAGATTATTTTATATTTTATATGGTAAAATCTAAATTTAACATAAATAAATATTTATAAAAAATATAAATTTTAGCATTTTACGAGAAAACATAAATTTAAACATTAAATCAAGTGTTTGTTAACTCAACATTGTCATTTTGATTCCAATTCGGTTTTCATTGTTTACTTTATTTTCAAATTATTTTTCTTTTACGTAACGAAAAAATGTCACATTATTGTTTGAAAATTTAAAAGCTAGTATTTAACCACGCACTTTAAATTATTTAAAAAAAAACCACAATGAATTGTAAATCTATCTGTTATCTCCTTTTATTTTCTCCTTAATAATTTAACGTTATGTTGAAGAATACTTTAAAAGATTTAACATATGATTAAAAAACTAATACAAAATAAAATTAAAAGACATAATTTCACAAAGACAAAAAATGATAATTTTATCCGTATGAGATCATATTAATTATCATAATTATTTTAATAAAGAAAAAACAAATAATAAAGATAGTGAGTGATACTAACAAATTGAATTTTAAAACTAAAAAAAATGTAAACTCACCTTAAAAAATAACGATTACAGACTAAATTAAAGCGACACTTACCCTTTTTTTTAAGTGTTGCTGCAATTTTTTCAATCTTTTAAATTAGTCTGTAATATTATCATACATGTAAAGATCGTATCTTTAGAGTTCTTGAGCTTAACATATTTTGTGGGATTGATAATTTTACCTAGAACTTGGTACTTACTTGCATTTTGTCTTAATGTGAAAATAGAATATAGATGTAATTCATCGTGAAAAGTATCACTTAATTTAGTCTATAATTGTTTTTTTTAGGTGAGTTTATAATTTTTATTTTTACTTGTAAGTATTACTCGTTAACTCTAATTTTTTTTTTCTCTTTATAAGATTAATTGTGGTAATTAATATTATCTCGTGTTGGTAGAGTTTTTTTTTTTTTTTGGTATTTGTGAAACTATGCCTTTTAACTTTATTTTTATTTAAAATTTTAACCATATGTTGATATTTTTAAATTATTTTTCATCATAACGTTAAATTGTTAAAAAGAAGAATGAAAAAAAATAACAGAGAGATTTATATTTTATTGTGATTTTTTAAATGGTTTAAAATATGTTACTAAATCTTAGCCTTTAGTTTTTTAAATAATAATGTATTATATTCTCATTAAAAAAAATGAGATAACATTTAAAAAAGAAGTAAATGATGAAAAGTTAAACCCATCGATCGGTTCAAAGTACTCTAATTTGTATTTATGCGAATTAAATATTTAATCATTAATTATATGTGTTAAATTTAATTTTTAACATTTTTCTTTCTTAAATTAATGGGGAAATAGATCCAACTCTAATCTCGTAAATAAAAGACCAAAATTATATACTAAAAGTTACAGTTGGTAATGTTATTTTTTTTTTATTTTGCTTGAAGAAAGAGGAACATTTTTCATGGTGGCTCTTTGACGTCCATCATATCATCCTCCTCGTCTCCGTTAGCTTTTACCTAAAAATCCACACATGCAGTACACTGCCACTGAGTCTGATGAATACCCATCCTCCTCCTTCTGTCCCCAGCAATTCATCTTATTTAATATTACTATATTAAAATCTAACAAATTTAAGTAATTATATTAAAAATAAATTAATTTATAATATTAGTTTTTTGATATAATAATATTAAATTTTAATCAAACACATTATAAAAAAAAACATTTTTAATTATTAAAAAAATAAATTTTAGCTGTAAAAAAACTACAACAAACTGACCAAGACATGAGTGCTCATAATTTTTTCAACAAAACATCTTTTTATGCTAAATTCACAAAACAGTAATGATTGAACACATTCAAATAAGTTTATAAGATATAATTTTTATAGAACAATGGTACAAACGGTTAGGATGAAAACATAGTTTATAACAAATTAGCCTCGATCCGTAAGGAGAGAAAGAGAGAGGCAAAGGGTCAAATTGTATGAAATTTCTTTGAACCTTATATAGAGGGGTCAACTTGACATTAAATCTTTGCCGTTTGTAAGAATAAGCTATAAGTTTAAGAAACTCATGCCTATTTTGTAACTAAGTTATAACCAAAAGACAAAATTGTAATTTAGCCAAAAAAATTTATTTGTGACAACAACTACTAGCTCCCTAACATATTAGTCCTCCAAATATTGTTACTATATTTATTAACCCTTTTTTATTAATGTTTTTAACTTTTTTCATATGGATATTGTTAAAGGAAACCTCTAACACATTGATTAAGAAATATTAATAAATAATAATATGTGTGATCTTAAAAAATAATTTAAAAATTATAAAAAATATGAGTGATCTTTTGTTACTTTGAAATTCTTATAAATGTATGTTAATGGTATATCATAATAATTATTTTTATTATTATAAAAATAGGCATTTTAAATAAAATTTCATGAATTTTATATAAAAAACCTCATTTAAGTTTTGTTCATTTATTAATTGGTTTGGCTATGTAAAGGAAGAGTTCAATAAAACAAGTAAAAACGTGTTGCATAAAATTTCCTAAAAAAGTACAAAACAAAATTTTATGAGGGCAAAAGTGAAATTTAATGAAAATTTGAAGGCACGTTGATGCTTGGCGTCTCTATGAAGGTCCAGTGGGCCTTGTCCAACTATTGAGCTATCCATAGAAAGGGAGAGATAGAGAGAGAGAGAGAGCTCAAGAGGCAGCATCTACAACCAGAAAATGCTAAGCCACAACCTGGTTGCTTCTTCTCATCTGTAAGTTTAAGATTTTTTTATATTTATTTTCCTTTTTTTAGCAATTTTTTAAGCAACACATTTCAGCTCCATATGCAAAAAGCTATAGGAAATTTAGTTGTATTGATTAGTCAACTCTTTGCTTTCACTTGTTAATTATTAAAATTAGGGTTAATCCTGACGTTTGTTGCAGACGCCCAGTATTTTCATTTGATTTCCGCTGTCAAGTATCTAATCAGTTATTGTTTCCAAACAATCTAAGCTATGGGCTTTTCAGAGGTATGTTTGGTTGCCCATATCTACTGTGAATCCAGTTTTAATTAAGTAATTATGCTTTTTTGTGGGTCTGTGGTTATTAATTTTCGAAAACACTATTTGTATGAGGTAGACAAATATTATCATTTCATTTCTAATACGTCAAAGCTGTATTGAACTTCTCGAGTTGAATTACTTGTGGATGCTCCTTGGTCGTGATTCTTTATGCTATGAACTTTATGTTAGGTGAATCTTCTTAATATCTTATATGGGCAGTATATTTATAGTGCCAATAGCTTCTGCGGATAAACCATAGCCAGAATTTTTTGGCTTTTGTGTATCATTCTTATGTGCTCTATGGGTTTGAGTTTCTTAGGAAAACAGGTGAAGTGAAAAGGAGAGGAAACCTTCTGTTTTATTTCTTTCTGTCTCATTGTACTATTATAGAAATTCTGCTCTTTTCTCTGTCTGTCATTTGTATGCGAGGTACCAGTGCCAATTGCCAGCTTGCTCCTCCCGTCCATGTTTGTGGATACATTTTCTCATGAAAGATTGATTGATAAGTGATATTCAGATCTAAGATTTAGTAAGTGTGAAATTCCTCTGTTTTTTGCAGCTAGCAAAAAGCTCAAGGATTTTCAACTCAAGGCTGGGTTTTGGGAATCCATAAAATCTGGGTACTACCATAATTTTTACGAATTACGATACATGAATACATGTCCATTAAAGCGCGCACACATGCTGAGGTTGGAAGTTTTGCAGACAAACAAGCTCATCTGCCTCATTGCTTACTCTTATTTGAAAGGGCTTTTGCCTTTGCTTCTTGTTGCAGGTTTTTAAAGGATAGCACGACACAAGTCATTGAGCCACCCTCCACTCTAGATGAAGAGGAAGAACCATTACCTGAGGAGTTTGTACTTGTTGAAAGGACTCGACCAGATGGAGAAATTGAACAAATAGTATTCTCTTCGGGTGGAGATGTTGATGTGTATGATCTTCAGGCTCTATGTGACAAGGTAGCTATTCTTTTGTCGGTACCTTTTTCTCAGGCATGAAACTGCTGCCAGTCAAATGACTGTTCACCTTGTGTTTGTATAGACATCAAGTTGTTAGTATGAAGTGTGTGCTGCATACTATTTCTCCAATTTGCTGACTCTGTGCTTGTAAGTTATGCTTGCTTCCTGTCAAAATCAAATTATTAAAATACATAGTATCACATCTTTTATCAGGTAGGCTGGCCTCGGAGGCCACTGTCAAAATTAGCTGCGGCTTTGAAAAATAGCTACATGGTAGCCACATTGCATTCCATTAGAAAATCACCAGGTTCAGGTACTCAGTAAATGTTTGAACTGTCCTCCGCTTTCATTGTAATTAATTGTGTTCAGTTATATCTAAAACTATTTGATGAACATCTTAGTGGACTTGGAGAAGTTATTTGACAGAAGGGAATGAGCAAAAGGAGCTAATTGGCATGGCTCGTGCCACATCGGATCATGCCTTCAATGCAACAATCTGGGATGTTCTTGTTGATCCTAACTATCAGGTATTATCTGTTTTTCTTGAGCATGGGCAAACATCTTGGTGTTGCTGAGCAGAACTTTAATTGCTTACCAATGATGTTCTTGCTTTTAGGGCCAAGGCCTTGGCAAGGCCCTTGTCGAAAAGATTGTAAGGGCTCTTCTACAAAGGGACATTGGAAATATAACACTATTTGCAGATAGTCAAGGTATAACACCCTTTACTATAATGCATTTTATGTTTATTACTGCTGAATTGTATACTAAAATATCATTACCATAATTTTTTTAAAATGTTTTCAAGACTCCCTGTCTTTTCGACTATTGTCTTACGGTTACTGTGTTAATAACAAATCAGATTATTCCCTGTCAGTCATGCTGGTACATGCAATTATGTGTTTTGTTGAGGAGTACCTTGGGGGAAGAATGTAATATCTACATCTACGTACAAGATTCACCCAGCACTCATCTCACTTTTTTCCTACATTGCTCTCACCCTAACCAATAGTGTTATTTGAATGATCAGTCCTCTAGTATCGCTTACTGCCTTCTTGATTAGAGAGTTCTTTGTCTCAGAATTTGAATTTGAAATTTGAGTTTCACCCTATTTTTGTTTCATCACCATTGCAGTTGTGGAGTTCTACCGAAATTTAGGTTTCGAACCTGATCCAGAGGGCATTAAGGGCATGTTTTGGTACCCAAAGTACTAGTGTTCACTTCAACAAGATCAAGCTGTGTGCGCCTTTATTATGCTGGTTTGTTTGGCAAGTTTGGAAGGCACGTGAGAAATTGGTTGTGAGAATCTGTAAGTTACTGGTAATTATGCGTTTTTAATTCTAAACACTTAGAGGATGTGTTTCTGAATTCTGATTCAAATGTGAGCCGCCTGCTGTGAACTTACATAAATTTATCTGTCTTGATCCAATCATTTGTTGTGATATCATTTTGATGCACGAGTTTAAGGAGCAATTTCAGGCAATCGCAGGTTTCATGTGTTATTAGATGCATTGCACACCTGTTATTGGTAGATCCTTGCTGGAGGATGTCCTGCTATATGGCAACTTGTTGTAATACAAGATGGTTAGATTATAGTTTAACAAGAAGGGTTGTTTGTTCCTTTTTTCTGTTCTTTATCAGCTTGATATATGCCTTAGAAACTAATTGTTCCATATGTATAGTTGTTTCATTGAAATGTTGATTTTGACTATAAATTGACGATCTTGGGTTTTGAAGAATATTGTATAGCGTTTAAGAAGTTGAATGTTGATTGGTTCATTTGAGAATAGAGCTTTGTTCTTTGTGAGACCAATTTTTCCATAATATGATTATAGCATATGAAGGAAAAGGAGTTTGAGGTCCCACTGTTTTAGCAGGTTTAGAGGACCATGCAGACAATTTTCGGAGATCAGGACTGAGTTTCTTGTTGCAGAAATATAAGAAACGCTATGACAAGCAGAGTGTGTAAAAAAATGATATTGGGAGCCTATGGAGATCTATTAGCCAGGGAAAAAAAATTTGATTCGGGATAGGATGGGCTGTTTCCCCAAAACATTCCATGGAAGGGAAGGAAGTTTTGGTGGAAATGTTTCCAAAAGAACCATTTATATGCTACCATAACGACATCCCCCCCTCCTTTAAAGTCTGACTGCAAACAGAAGAGTATTCAGGTTTTATCATCTGGACTAGATTTAGAAGCTTTGAGAGGGATGAATAATTTGAGGTCAAGGGCTATACATTGTGTTTGGATTGAGGAGAATGAAAAGGAAAGGAATTTTTTTAATGAGGGGAAAGGAAATGGAACGGTAGGTACTCCTTAATTTCTCTTCAAATCTTTATATATATATATATATATATATATATATATATATATATATATATATATTAATTCTCTCAAATTGAGAGAATTTAGAGTGAGAGAGCATACCTCATTTATAATTTTTAAGTGTACTCATCATGATATCCCATACTTTTATAACATTTCTTCTATTAATGAAAGCCAAATAGTAAAGTGTGTTTTATCTTCTTCTTTCCTTTCCTCTGTTTGATTTTTTTTAAATCCAAATAAAAAGGGTATATGTACTTCTCCATTTCGTCTCTTTTCTTTTATTGTCATATATTTTCTATTCATTTCCCTATCAATTTCAAAACCTAGGCTTTTAATTTAAGTAAACTTCAAATCATAACCCATTATAGAGGATGAATAGAGGGAAGAAAGAGTTTCCTTGCTTAAGAACTCGACCTGGTTTCAAAGGAGAAGATAATTCTCCATCTATGATGACTAACCTAAGAGAAACTCGTCGGATTAAATGCCATAAAGCCTTTTCCCTTGACTCTTTTTCATGTATTGTGAAGAAGTTAATCAACCGCGATAACAAGTTATTAAAAATATTTCTTTGTTTAATAAAAGTGTTTCGGAAAGGGAAAATGATCTTAGAAAGAATAGTTAGCTTGGTTTTTCTCTTTTTTAAATTATTGAGGAAGTGAATAGAATCGAATCCTCATATATGGAAGATCCATAAGTGACTACTAGATAAAAAAAAAAAAATCGGGTCACAGATTTTTAGTTAGGGGTGGATTCGAGCCGAGCTCGAGTTAAAGGATGCTTGAGCTCGGATGCTCGAGCTCGGATTATGAGAAAAAACTTATTCGAGCTGAGCCTAAGTTAAGAAAATTAAATTCGAGCTCAACTCGTAAGATGAAATTCAGGTTCAAACTTGACTCATTAACTTGAGTCAACTCGAACTCAAGTTCGAGAAAAGTTTTTTAAAATAATATATATACATGTTTTTTATAATATATAAAATAAATATAATATATATAATATTTATTTAATTTATTAAATATAGTATATATAAGCTTTTCGAACTGAGCTTATCGAGTGAGTCAAACTGCTAGACTCATTTTTACCCTTATTTCTAACTATAAGAGGAGATGATCTTATAAATGATATTACTATATTACACAAACTTTTTAAGGCTACATGAGAAGTATTTTTTTTAACAGATGGTCAGAATAAAAGAAACTAAGTATTAACAACATTATGACTCATATAATATGTCGGTATTTCTTGATAAAAAGAAAAAGAAAAAGACGGAGCCCATCTGACCCTGGGGCTTTACTAGGATCCATGACCCAAAGAATCTCTTTAGGGTTACCGGTGTGTGAAAGTATAAATCACATACTGAGATGGAAAAGAAGAGCATAGATTATTGTTAAAAAAAAAAAAAAATTATGGTGTTTTTAGCCAAAAAAAAATTAATTTGCCTTTCTACGTAGTGCAGTAAACCACATATATTTGGTGATAAATTTTTTTGGCTGATAAAAACAAAAATATTGACCGTGAAAACAAAAAAAAAAAAAACAATTTTACCTTCAAAAGTATAATTTTTATTTTTTTAAAGCATTGCTGTAGTAAACAAATTCCTATGAATGAGCTATCCATTTTTAAGGAGAAAATTGGCAGCAATATTCTTCTTCCATTAAATTTTTTGTTTAAACTTTTTACTAATAATTAAAATAAACAGTGGAAGGATAAAAAAGTAGTAGAGGCAGCCAACGATGTGTAGTTAGAGTTATTTTTTTTAAGTGTAACTATGCTAATTGAAATCAAACTTAAAACATATTCTCACTCATAAAATATATATGCGATGTTTGAATTCGGTTTGAAATCAAATTTAAAACATATTTTCACTTGTAAGATATAAACAATGTTTAGATCCGGTTTAAAATCAAATTTAAAATATTTTTTCACTTGTGAGATATAATCATTGAACGATACATCTCACTGTATATAAATAAGTTACCCACATCATTTTGTAAGAAATTAATTCTACTACGCCTTCTATGCTTAAAGTTGAATTATGACAGCTCTTTTTAACTTTCAGTTGAGAGATATTTCGGGCTGATGAAGACAGCATTGTTAATTGAGATATGTTATGGATATTTCAGATTTTTTCTTGTGATATGGATATTTCAGATTTTTTTCTTGTGATATGGATGTAAGCCTTAAATGTCCATGTGAGGCATGGACAAAGTCACTTTGCTGGTGGGACTCACCATAATCGGCTAGGTCTGTTAGAGGAACTTATGATAAGAGACGTTAAGTAAAATAGTTATGTTTTTAATTAATATATAAAAGCTAAGGTCAAACATCTATAAAAAAAAGTTGTGGTAATTAATATTATCTATGTGAGTAGAGTTTTTTTTTTTTTTTTTTTTTTTTTTTTTTGGGTATTTGTAAAACTATGCCTTCTAACTTTATTCTTGATTAAATTTTTAATAATATGTTGATTTTTTTTAAATTGTTTTTCAGCATAATGTTAAATTGTTAAAAAGAAAAAGTGAAAAAAATAATAGAAAGATTTATATTTTATTTTGATTTTTTTAAAATAATTTAAAGTATGTGATTAAATCTTAGCCTTTAGTTTTTCAAATGATGATGTATCGTTTCTTTAATGAAAATAAGATTATTTTTAAAAATGAGGTAAATTATGGAAACTGAACCCGTCCATCTCGTATAAGTTTTAGTTCAAAATACTCAAATTTGTATTTATGCAAATTACATATTTAATCGCTAACTATGTGTGTTAAATTTAATCTTTATCATCTATATTTTTAAATGAGAAAGAGTACTCAACATGATATCTAAAACTTTTATAACATTTCTTTTATTAAGGGCAAAAGGTAAAGTGTGTTTTATCTTCTTCTTTCCTTTCCTTTTTATTTATTTTTTTTAAAAATCCAAACAAAAGGTATACTTACTTCTCTTTTCTTTTCACTTCGTTTATTTTCTATTCATTTCCCTACCAATTTCAAAACATAAGCTTTTATGCAAACTTCAAATCATAGAGGATGAATACAGAGGAGAAAGAGTTTTGTTTGCTTAAGACCTCGACCTAGTTTCAAAAGAGAAGATAGTATCAGGATATTCACATGTGACATGAAAAAAATAAAAAATAAGAGCGATTTATATATAAAGTTTGAACAAAAAACTCTTAAGATTAAGTTTTTGAATCATATTGGTATCAATTCATGTATATCGAATTCACGTTCCGTGTGATCTCCCACTTTGTAAAGTACTCCCAACATTAACAAATTGGTATTATCAGTTTGATTCGAATTGGTCACAATGAATGACTTTTGTGTGTCAACGATTATTTGCCACGTGAAGACTCCCATAGCCTTGTCTGTTTTCTTATGGTTGAGTTTGGTTTGATTTTTTTTATTGATCGTCTCATGTAAAACATGTGAGGGGGATATTTGTTAGGATATTATCCCATATATAAAAAATAAAAGCGACTTATATACATGGTTTGGACCTAAAACTCTTGATTTTAAGCTTTTAAGTTATATTGATGTTTATCCATATATATCAAACCAGATAATTCTCCATTGATGATGGCTAACCTAAGAGAAACTCAGTCTGATTAAATGCCATAAAACCTTTTCTCTTAACTTTTTTCATGTAGCGTGGAGAAGTTCATCAGCCCAAATAACAATGTTATTAAAAATATTTCTTTGTTTAATAAAAGCCTTTTGGAAAATGATAATGATCATAGAAAGAATAGTTAGCTTGTTTCTTTTTTTTTACATTATTGAGAAAAAGAATCGAAGATCCATAGTTAACAACTAGATAAAAAGACCGAGTCATGGATTTCTACCTATAAGAGGAGATGATATTATAAATGATACTACCATATTATACAAACTTATAAGGCTACATATAATATTAGCCCCATTAGGTTTTTTTTAACAGGTGGCCATAATAAAAGAAACTAAGTACAGTATTAACAACATTATGACTCATATAATATGTCAGTAATTCTTGATAAAATGAAGAAAAGAAAGTCCATCTGACCTTGGGGCTTTACTAAAATCCATGAAGCAAAGAATCTTTTTAGGGTTATTCGGTGATATTTTTTTTTTTTTTGGTAAAAGCAAAAAGAAAATAATATTACATTCAAAATCATGTGTTTTATTATCGTAAGTATAAATTTTACCATAAAATGTAATGTTTTATCACATAAGGCAAATTGTTGTTTTTTTTATCAAAACATAGCAGTAGTGAAAAATATATCAAAAGAGTTAGCTATCTATTTTTTAATGAGAAAATTTGCAACAAAATTCTGCTTCTGTTAATTTTTTTTTTATTAATAATTAAAGAAAAACAGTGGAAGTATAAAATAATAGTAAAGGCAGATAACGCTGTCGTGCTGTATTTAGAGTTACTTTAATTTTTTTTTTAAGTGTAACGATATCAAATAAAATCAAACTTAAGACGTATGCTCACTCATGGGATATCATTTTTAAACAAAAGCTTATGGTTTACAGTCACATAAATGAGTTATCTTGATCGGTACATCATGTGATGTATCATTTTGTAAAGAAGTAATTATATTATATCTTTTACACTAAAGTTAAATTATGACAATTCAATTCTTTTTAATTTTCATTTAATGGATGTTTCATGTTGATGAAGACAAAAACGTGAGATGTGACCCTTAAATATCCATAAGAGGCATGGACAAAATCACTTTGCTTGTGGGAGTCACCATAATTTGGTGCCTATAAAGTAATTATATTATAATTAATGTATAGAAGTTAAGATTAAGCGTCAGTAAAAATATAAGAAAAAAATAAATTTAAAAAAAAATAAAAAAATTAATACTTTTTTAAAACCTGAATTTACGTTTAAATAATTATCTCATCGAATACCAAACAAATTTTAATTTTACAGTTATTTCACTTAAAACTGAAACTACAACCAACTTAAATGGTAATTAACTTATCGTTTTTCATTATAAAGTACAACATCATTTAGATAAATTAATTTGGGGTTTTTCTAACCTATGCTCTAAGGGTACAGGTTAAGTTGCATAAATTACTCATTCAGTTACTTCCACCCTCTTGGATTATTAACCTAATTTTTATAATGACTAAATTAACCTCAAACCAAATAAAATTAACATATTTAGATTAAAAAAAAAAGAAAACAAGACTAAATTAGCTATTTTTCTCATCAAAAACAGTAATATATATTTTTATAATAAATAATTAGCTTCTTTTTTTTTTTTGTGTTGTCAACATGATAAAAAAAGTTTTCTTTTTATCATAGTACACTTTGTGTAAAGTGATTAGATTCACGCAATACCATGTGTGAATCAAACTTAAGACCGTGAAAAGTAAAAAGAATTGTCATAATTCAACTTTAGTGTAGAAGATATAATAGAATTAATTCCTTACAAAATGATGCATCGTGCGATGTACTTGTCAAAATAACTCATTTATTTGGCCGTAAATTGTGGGCAAAGTTCAACAGTTATATCTCATGAGTGAGAATGAATGTTATGCATAAAATCATTCAGGTGTTTGGATTAATGATTTGTGGTAAGATGGATGTTAAGAGTCAATAACGATTTTAAGATTGATGTTTGGATTATTTTTGGATTTGGGTGAAATTTAATGATTCTTTGTGCCGTGTGTTATGTGCAATTTTTGAGACAAAATGTGAATTACTCTTGGTTAACACTAATATTGCTTTTCATTTACTTTGATTCCCACTAGAGAATTCATCTCTTAAGTTTGATTTCAATTGACGTCGTTACACTTTAAAAAATACAGTAACTCTAAATACGTGTGATGTAATGGTCGAGATAATTCATTTTATGAAGCTGTCATATATTTAGAGTTACTTAATTTTTTTTTAAAGTGTAAAGAAACCAATTGAAATCAAACTTAAAATATTCTCACTCGTTTGGTATTATCGTCGAACTAAAAGCCACAAAATAGTGCTACAATAATGCGTTATCTTGACGAGTATATTACACGATGTATCATTTTGTAAGGAATTAATAATATTTCATCTTTTATGCTAAATTTGAATTACAATCATTTTTAAAATTTTCAGTTGATGGATATTTCCAATGATAAAGACAAAATTGTTAATTGACTTGTGATAAAGATATTTTAGCACATTTCTTAAGGGAAGCCTTAAATACATAAGAGATCTAGACAAAGACGGTGTTTGAGTTCTTTTTAAATCTGAAATTAAACAACTTTGTTTAAATCTAGTCGGATAAAATGGTTTAAAAAGTTGTCTATAAGGCAAGTTGGATTTAATTGGCTAAGTCTGTTAAAAGAATTTATGAAAGGGTTTGGTTAACGGGTATCTGTTACGGGATACTAAATAGAATAGTTATATTATAATTAATGTATAGAAGCTAAGGTCAAATATTTATAAAAAATGGTTTTTTAAAAGAATAAAAAAACTTATTAACCTAATTTGTTTAACAATTAAATTAATCCTAATCCAAATAAAATTAGTATATTTAGATGAAAAAAGAAAACAAGCCTAAATTAGCTTTTTTTTTAAAATAAAAAAATAATATATATTTATAATAAATAATTAGCTTCTTTTGTTTTGTCACCACGGTAAAAAAAAGTTTTCTTTTCATGCGAATCCCTCAAAACAGTAACATATATATTTTTACAAAGAAGCATACTAGCAACTTGCATATATATATATATATATATATATATATATATATATATATATATATATATGGGTGAGGGTTTTCAAACCATGTTTTTTCATAAAGATTTTGATATCTCTCGTAATTGCATCAAAGATAAAAGGGACAACAACTTGCATATTAGATTAAAACAAATTTTTAAACCTTTCTAGCGTCGTTTTACACAAAATGAACTATTATAAAAAATATTTTATTGTTTTGGATCAAAAAAGTGCTAATTTAGGATTTTTTATAATCTAAATATACTAATTTTAAAGTAAATTACATTGCATTATCTTCAAATTTGTTGAAATGACACTAACATACTAAATATTTTTAAAACTTACGATTCACCACAAAACATAAAATTTCTACAATCAAACAGTTCCAAAATGAATTTATTTAAAGAAACAAATTTTTAACTGTATATCATTTTTTATGATAATCAAAGTACCCTTAGGTTATTGGCAAAAAAGAGTAATCGATTAAGTCTTATGATATGAGTTTATACACCTCAAATAAAAGATAATTACCAAGTGATTATGATAAATTTAATATTTTTATTTATCAATTATTTATCTCAAAATTGTTTATAACAAAAATTTATAGGTTATTTGAATTCACATTTTCTATAAAAAAAACATGTAGTATCATATTAATGTTTAAAATAGAAAAATTCATCTTTGATTTTTTGTATGATGGTCTTTGATATTAATTTATTTGAGATGTTAGACTATTTAATTTTATAAGAAAATATATCAACAACTTTTTCGTTTAAAATATTTAATTTTATTTTATGATAGTCTTTGATTTTCCTTTATTTGAAAATGCGATAGGCAATGATATCATAATATTTTTTTAAAATATAAATACATAAAGTAAAATTTATTTTATACCATATAAGAGAATATAAATCCATTTAAAATATACTTTTAACAAATTTCGAAAAAAATGTGATAGTTTTCTTTTTTTTTAAAAAGCCCTAAAAAAATTCATTGTTAAATATGTTCTATCCCTAATCCTTATATTTTTTTTAAAAAGTAACATTTACGATACTGAAAAGTATTTTGGTTATTATGAAAATTAATATGCAGTTAAAATTTTGATTCTTAAAAAAAATTCATTTTTGATTGTTTGATGGGAAAAATTGGTGTATTTGAGTGAATCGTAAGTTTTAAAAAGGTTTGGTGTGTTAATGTCATTTCAGTAAACTTGAAGGTAGTGTAATGTAATACCTTTAATTTTATTTGGGTTCGTGTTAGTTCAATCGTTATAAAAATTAGATTAATAATTTATTTATTAAATTAAAAATCTAAATTAATGAAAGTAATGCAACCTAAGACACGATAGAAAAACCCAATAATTTGATTGTTAGACTTTAGAATATGACACCTACAACTACAAATGGTCATTTAAGCCGTATTAGCAACGGCAGCCTGGCGTATTCCTTACATTACATGCGGCAAGCTTTGAAGAAGTAATTCTTATATGTATCCAGCATTATTGATAAATTTTTTATTAGTAATTGATGAATCGTAAAAATGATATTATCGTAAAAATAAATCTCAATAATTTTTATTACAATAAAATTTAAAATTTAAAAGTAATAAATTACAAATCAAATTTTAACATGTGATGAGTAATTACTATGAGATTTTTGGGTGTTGATTTAAATTATATCGAATAAAATTTTTATTAATTATTAATTTTTTTTATTGATAATGTTTATATATTTACTATATATATTATTAATAAAATTACTTAATAATTATTAATAAAATTTCATATCTGATTTAAAAATAAAATTTACACTTCGTGTCAATAAAAATTTCACGTTGTTATCAATAAAATGATCATTGACTCAACAATAGTGACATTCAGCAATAAACAACCTTGATCAGCTACATGAATTGTCTCCTTTTGACTTTTTAGCAAAAACGTTGACAATCTGTAACACGTGGCTCAACCAAGTTGTGGTACCATCACCCGCGCGAGGACTAACTGCACACGCGTTGATTAATATCACTCATGATTTTCTCAAAACAAGCATCTCGCTTTCATTTTTCCTTTTTTTAAATTTTTTTTAAAAAAAAAATCTCATTTGGTCAAAACTAAAAAAAACAAGGTTAAAATCAAGAGCAGGTATAGACAAAATCATTCAACCTCCTCCACGATTCCATTCTCACATGGAGACCAAAAATGGGACTTTTAATTATTTAATTATCTACACAATAAACCGAAATCCCTAAGAAGTAGAGAAAATGATTGATTTAATCATGATTAAAGTCCATAATTATTTGATGATGATTATTCTCCATGATCCCAATTACAATGACTCGAGCCAAAATACTCATGATCCCATTGACTTGCCTTTGATTTCACTTACAGGGTTTCAAGAGAAATTCTCCATCTGAGTTCGTTTGGATATTTTTTTTTTGCTTCTCTCATTGTTAAGTAAGATAAGATTCTTTCTAGATCTTTTTATTTTATGTTTGGATTGTTTTCTAGTGTTTTTTTTAAGCATCAACTGAATTGATCTGTTTCTTTGTGAGTGAGGAACTGAGGATTATATGAACAAGGACTATGGTTATTGCTCTCTTTTCTTTTAACTTCTTAACAACTAAATTCTCGAAAGGGTTACTTGGGTTTTGATTTTTTGCCACCAAAAGGAAGAGAATTCATGTTAATGGTGTTGTGTACTGTTTGTATTCATGTTTGTAAATTTGAAAATCTTAGGTGTTGTTTGTTATTGGATTTAAGTGACTCAAAACAGAAAATTTAAATTCAATACCACTTTGTTTTCCTTTAAACCCCTTTAAATTTTCAGATTTAAATCGACTTAAATGCAATATAAAAAAACGCTGTATTAATTGATAATGTGAAATTAATGCAATATTAAGTTTGCCTGCTATTTCTTTTTCCAGGTCATCATGATGTTGGGGCTGAGATGTGTTTTTGCTGTTTCGTGTTGCTGCTTCGTGTTTCTTGCAGTTTCACAGTTTACAGATCCTTCAGAAGGTGATTTTGCCATTTAATTTTGAATTTAATTCATTACAGCTACTTGGACTTTATAAGAGTGAAGTAGTTACATCTAGCTCTTACACCATATGCTTGCAATTTTTTTTTGGGTAGATGTGCAACTGCAGTATAGCTCAATTGAGCTGATGTCCCCGAGTTTTGGGATATGTATTATTATGAGGATAATTAACTACGAAGGCAGAAATGCTTTAATTTAGGTATTGGGTAGTATGGTGCTTTTCACATGTAGCAGGGTTTGGCATGCCAAAATAGGGCTAGTAGGATATGGAGTCGTTCTGTTGCAAAACTTGGGTGCACAGGGGAATTTATTTTAGGAACTTCTTTCCTTTTGAGGTTCACTTATGATTTGTGTCCATTTGCAGTCAAAGCGTTACTAGCAGTTGAGAAAAGTTTAATTGATCCTGTGAGGCATCTAAGTAATTGGAAGAAGGGGGATCCATGCACTTCGAATTGGACAGGAGTTATATGTTTTGATGCAATTGGGACTGATGGATACTTACATGTTCAGGAGCTGTATGTTCTTTTTATACTATATTTTGCCTTTCGCCATTATTGCCTTTTTCTTTTCCCTTCTTTGCTTTTGTTTAAGTAACAGTAGTAGTCACCCAAGAATGTTACTGGAGTTATGGTGAGGAAGTGTCAACTACTTTTCCCTCTCTTAAATTTTATTTTGCAAATATTTACCCTCCATATATATGTTATTGCCATAGTTATGACTACTTATCTTTCCTAAATCTTGATGCAGCCAGCTGCTGAATATGAATCTCTCTGGAAATTTAGCACCTGAGCTTGGCCAATTGTCTCATCTTCAAATACTGTAAGATGTTTAACTTAACAAATTGCTTTCTGGAGAGAATTCATATTGTTTTCCCTATAAACCTTTCAGAGGTGCTAATAACTGTTTCTTTCATTGCCTTCTGGAAGAGATTTTATGTGGAACGAATTATCTGGAACTATTCCAAAGGAGATAGGAAATATTTCATCCTTGGAGCTCTTGTAAGTTTGATTTGTTATGGAATCTTTATGTTGTATTCTATTCTTTCTTCTTTTTCTTTTTTCTTTCCCTTTTTGGTTTGAGTGGTGGATTCTTTGGTTCTTCTCAAAATAGTAAACTTAAATTAATTGCTTTGTCATTTAGGTTCATCCATAGGAAAGAAATATTATGCTACCAGAAACATTTTAGTTTCGTAAAATGGATCTTGAATTGCATTTATATGAGTTGTCTTATACACTGGAGTCTAGACTTCAAGTAACATAGCTTCTGATATCAATAGATTCTAATCAGGAACTTCCTGGACTATTGAGGAAAATGTTATCACAGTACAAAATTGGGTTTTAACATTTTTTTTTGTGCTTCAGGAAATTGATATCGTACTTATCTTCTTACTTTTCTGAAATCATTCAGAAAAGTAATCAACAAGCTTATGGGGTTATTAATGGAGTTATTAACATGCACTTAAAGAGCCTTTTTAACAGTAGTATATCTTGTTTATTTTAACCTTTTGTTTTGCATTGTGAGCACAGGCTCTTGAATGGAAACAAATTATCAGGTTCTTTACCAAGTGAGCTTGGCTGTCTTTCAAATTTAAACAGACTCCAAGTAGACCAGAACAATATCTCAGGGCTGATACCAAGAGCATTTGCTAACTTGAGCAGTGTGAAACACCTGTAAGTTGATCTTTGAGTTTTAATTCAATTTTAAGTTCGCAGGGACAATCTTCTAAGTATTTGTGTTTTTTCGTATCTGAATTTTGCAGCCACTTGAACAATAACTCAATCAGTGGTCAAATACCAGCTGAACTTTCCAAATTATCCACTCTTCTTCACTTGTGAGTTCATTCTTATTTGCTTTTATTTATGTTTTTTATTGTGATTTTCCTTTTATTGAAAGTTGATTGATTATTGATGGTATGTGGCGGATGACACAAACATTCACAGGCTTGTGGACAGTAATAACTTATCTGGGTATCTTCCACCAGAATTCTCCGACTTGCCAGACTTGCGCATACTGTATGTTCATTCTCCTCAAATTTTCTTGATTGTGGTGTTACTCATTACCCTTTCATATGATCTTAGTTTTTGATGTGGATCTGTTTGGTTTTATTTTCTCCTTTAGTATATTAATTTCGAGTCACTATTTGGTGATAGGGATTTAGTAAAACCTTGATAGCATGTTTTCTTGTATTGCAATAATTTTTATGGTATTAATTTTTTTCATCTCTCCCTTCAGTCAACTCGATAACAACAACTTTTATGGATCAAAAATTCCAGCTACTTATGGAAACTTTTCCAAATTAGCAAAGTTGTAAGTTTTAAATCAATGTCTATCATAGACACTTCAAGTGCCTTGCACTGTGTTTATTATGAAAATTGTTCGAGCAGTATATTGCCTAAATCTTCTTCGAAGGGAAGACTGACGTTTTTTTGTTTTCATCTGACTTGGCAGAAGTCTTAGAAACTGTAGCTTGCAAGGAAGTATTCCTGATATCAGCAGGATACCAAACCTTCGATATTTGTAAGTGTCCTGTATTGTTCATATTCGGTGATGGTTTCTATTTATCACCTTCTACAGGTTTTATGTATTCTTGACATTATCATATGAAATTCTGCAATTATTTCTGTTCCGTTATGATCACAACATCTAACTTGTTACTGGGTTCATGACAGGGATCTTAGTCGGAATCATCTTACTGGGCCTTTGCCATCGTATAAGCTTTCTAATACTATGACAACCATGTATGTATATTGTCAATGCCGGCTCATACTAAATAAATAAACAAATAGATAAAAATAATGTCAGTTATAGACTGTGTCTATCTCAATGTTCTAATTGCCTCATTTTTAAAACTTTCTTTACTGTCACCATCCATAAATCAAATCAAACTATTGGGAGAATATCCTTTTGTTAACAATTCATTCTTTTTGATTGCAGTGATCTATCAGATAACCAACTTAATGGATCTATCCCAGGAAGCTTCTCAGATCTTCCTTCTCTTCAGACACTGTGAGAATGTGTTTACTTTAGTAATTTTTTTTCCTGTTAACAAAGTATGCCTTTGTTGTCATATCCAATATCATGCTCTAATTACTCTTAGTGGAATAGCTTGTGCATGCTCCTTTATGCACATTTGATATAATATTTTAGTGATGATTAACTGCAGGTCACTTGAGAACAATTTTTTGACTGGTCCTGTTCCTGCAACTATTTGGCAGAACATATCCTTCAGTAAAAGCGGTAGACTTACACTGTAAGATCTTTATAAAGAAAATTTTTGTTAACATTTATTATTATATTTCACTGATTTCTTGAAGCATCTACGGCATATGGACAAGCCATCTTAAATTTTATATATGTTATTAAGTGGGAATAA
Organism: Bretschneidera sinensis; assembly: GCA_023935145.1. NCBI lineage: Eukaryota > Viridiplantae > Streptophyta > Magnoliopsida > Brassicales > Akaniaceae > Bretschneidera > Bretschneidera sinensis. The sequence goes on from CM043697.1 coordinate 143,140,663, forward strand.
AAGTGTTGCTAGTATTGGAATGAACTTCATTCATACGTTGAGCTCTCAGAGTATCAGTCTTGCTGATTTTTCCGTTTTACTTCTGTGTACATTTAAAATGCAGTGATCTCAGGAACAATTCTCTCAACGTTTTTGGAGGTCTAAATCCTCCAAAAAATGTCACTCTAAGGTATGCTTCTTTTTTTTTCATAAAAATGCATTAATTTCCATGCATTATCTATTATATGTTCAGCTATTAAAATCAAGGCTAGAGTAAATAAGACTCGCACAGCATGAATGAGGATTGCATAATAGTTTCGCATCTGGGTTGACTAGTGCTTTAGCAAAGTGTGAGCCTAGGATGCATGAACCCAGCTTTGATAAAGATCACAGCTTGCTCTTGCAGTAGCTTTTTTGAGCCCATTGGACCCCATCTATTTCTTTGGAAATAATAAAATTCCATACTTGAAAGATGAAACATCTCCAGAGCTGCTTGGGCAGCACCAGAGACCATGTAGAAAGTCAATATCCGGTATATGGACAAGTACTTGATGAGTTGATGCTGTGGAAATGTTACTTCTTGACATGAATATCAGTTGTCATGAAAATTTTTAACAGAGTTACAATTTAATAGGAAAAAGGTTTTTTGACATGCTTTGTATTTGTTTTTAATTTCGTTCTCTCGTACACTTATTATTTTGGCAGTTTTTCTTTAGGCTTGGTGGCAATCCTATCTGCAACAATGCAAACATATTGAACATAAGCGGATTTTGTGGATACGAAGCTGGAGGGGATGGGATGTCTACGAACTCAACAAATTCAACGATGGACTGTCCTATTCAAGCATGTCCCACAGATGATTTCTTTGAATATGTTCCAGCATCCCCTGTGCCATGTTTTTGTGCATCACCTCTTAGGATTGAATATCGGCTGAAGAGCCCTAGTTTCTCTTATTTCCCTCCATATATTTACCCATTTGAGGTCTACCTAACTAGTTCGCTCAACTTGGACCTGTATCAAGTATCAATTGATTCATTTGTCTGGGAAGACGGGCCTCGTCTAAGGATGTATCTGAAACTTTTTCCTATGTTCAGAGACGCCCACTCAAATACTTTTAATGCAAGTGAGGTCCAGAGAATTAGAGGCATATTTACATCATGGAGATTTGCTGGTTCTGACTTGTTTGGACCGTATGAGCTGCTCAATTTTACTCTCCTGGGACCTTACTCACATGGTATGTGTTTAGGCATACAACTTAGTTTAGGTTAATCTAAAGTTCTTCTCCCAAGCATGAAACTATGCCTAAAACTTTAGAGAAAGTAAAATTGCAGTTTATCTAGGGAGTCAATCCTTCTTTTTTTCTTCCTTAAGTTATATGGAATACTACCTTCTTAAGGGTGTTGGCATAGTGGTAAAGGACTACTCCCAAGTGTTTGGTGGGTGGAAAACATGGGCCTGAGTCTCTCTCGGCAATGGTTGGGTGACAATACTCATGATCATTAATCCTTAATTACTGGCTTCTTACCATTGGGCTAGGTGTTAGGCTCTGGTTAAAGCTTGAATTGAGGGATTGCTTGCAAATTCCTCCGCATGCGGCACCTAAGTCTCCCCAGCAAGTAGGGTGCCACTACGAAAACGCCCATATAGGGATTTTCATGGTCTGGTTGCCCGCTCTTATCCTTCTTAGCAAAAAGAAAAAGGTTACACGAAACACTGGTTATTGCTTCTTGTAGTGACCGTTAACATATCATGAGTAAAGTGCTTGATGGACTTGACAAACCAGACGCTCTGAAATCATGATTACATGGGCATATATTATTTCGGTTCATAATCAGATTTTTGAGAAGGATCTGGTTGTAAGTCCTTGTTGCCTCATCTAACATTAGAATGTTTCAGGATCCTTGCAAAAAAATTATTACATCAATGTGACTTATAGGCCATAGGTAGACACTATGTGGTTCCGTATGCAAGGTTTTGCCCCCTGGCTACACTGATCAATCTTGGACTTACTGAGCAAGTGGATGCATATAATTCTTTCCTAGGCATATGATAGTACTTTCCATGGATTGATTGAACCTATTATATTTAAATCCTATGTGAATTTTTCAATATTAATAACGTTTGTTACTATTAATGAGTACCCTGTATCTTTTCTTATTGCTACAGTAGATACTGAGACTCGAAGGACTACCATTAGTAGGGGTATTTTAGCAGCCATTACAGCAGGGGCTGTTGCAAGCGCTGTTGCAATATCTGCTATTGTCTCACTTTTGATCTTCAGAAGACATGCTAGTCACCAGCGTGTGCTTTCGAGAAGACGCTTATGTAAGTCTTTTAGTTTAACTAAATAACTATTATTTGGATTTCTGTTAGTAATACCGATTTCTGTTATATCTTTTCTGACCATCAACAACGAAAGCAATGCTAAGTTGTTGTTATTCTTTCCAGCCTCCAAGATATCTATGAAAATTGATGGTGTGAAAGACTTCACTTTTAGAGAAATGGCATTGGCTACTGACAATTTTGACAGCTCAACTCTAGTTGGCCGAGGAGGTTATGGGAAAGTTTATAAAGGCGTTTTGTCTGACAAAACAGTTGTTGCCATAAAGCGGGCAGTAGAAGGATCTTTACAGGGCCAAAAAGAGTTTTTGACGGAGATAAAATTGTTGTCAAGGTTACATCATCGAAACCTAGTTTCATTGATTGGATACTGTGACGAAGAAGGAGATCAGGTACATTCTTGAGTCCATTATCCAGTGAGAGATGCAATAATCTGGAGAGGGATACCATAAATTTATGATATCTGCAGAACATATAAAATGGATATGGTGCTCTCTTATCTTTCATTTTTTTTAAAAAATTTCTGTATGCATCCATTTTCCACTATGCCCTTAGTTTATTGCACATACAATGGTGTTTCTTCTCTACCATCTGATGGTAATTAATTGTACAAATCTTTTGTCCAAGAAATTGAATGGGTGTATATTTTTCATATTTTTTTGATGAATTGTTGTTCGGTATTTATATATACATAAGGATTGACTCGAGTATAGATATTCATTCATCTGCCTTTGTTCTTGGTGCATACACAGATGCTGGTATATGAGTTCATGCCAAATGGCACCTTGCGAGACTGGCTTTCTGGTATGGAAGTGCTAAGATTTATGGTTTTTGAACTTTCATAGTTCTAAATTTCTTCTTCGTTACATACTTGTTTTTCTTGATGTTTATTATGGTGTTTACAAAGGTCGAGATTTGAATTTTTTTGGGGTTATTTGAAATGATTGAATGTGGTTTCGTTTTTGTGCTTTCTAAAGTACATATTAGTGAATGTAAAATCACTTTGTTCTATATCATTTTGAAGTTTTTAATTCTTGAGAATGAATTATGCTAAATACTTTTGTCAACTTTAAAATGCCCAACTGCTCAAGTGCCTGAGGAGCGAAAAAGTTTGTGCATCACTGCTATGAAGCAATTAGTACAAAACTCAAATATTATTTTAGCACCAGCACTTGGATAATCTTATGTTCTCATTGGTGAATTAGTTTTGTCATACTTTCTTCTGAGTACTATCAGACATCATTAGGGGTGGAGCTATATTGTCTTTTTTTGTTCTTTTTACTTTTTTTCTTTTGATGGGGTGGGAGTGGATTCAGAGGTAAGGGGATGTTGTGGGTGTCTTTTAACATTTCTTCCTTAGCTCCAAATCTAATGGTTATCATGCCATGCAGCTAAATTTAAAGAAACCCTGAACTTTGGTATGAGGGTGCGTATTGCGTTAGGTTCAGCTAAGGGAATTCTCTACCTCCATACTGAAGCACACCCGCCAGTATTTCACCGAGATATCAAAGCCAGCAACATACTCCTGGACTCCAAGCTTAATGCTAAAGTTGCTGATTTTGGACTTTCACGACTTGCTCCTGTCCTGGAAGATGAAGGAACTGTGCCTAATCATGTATCAACAGTTGTAAAGGGAACACCAGTAAGTCATCTTAATAATTGTTATACTACATGTTCGGGAATCATTAATTGAGAAGTTTGAAGGTTCCTGTAATAGCTTGTACTAGAGGGAGTCTGACTTTAGCATTTGCTACATTTCCCTGGTGAAGGAGGACATAATCTTCTTTAATGCTATGATAAGGAGGATCAGTGAAAATGTGACGGTTAAGGGGAAAAGTTTTCCTGATCATTATTTTTAAGTTTAAAATTTCAACTTGTTATGGGTATCTTCAGTATCCAATTAACCACCTCTTGTTCACACCTTTTTTTTTGGCTCTGATGACCATTTTAAGGAAACTGAAAGAGGATACAGAATTTCCAGCAGATATCTGAGCAGTAATTAAGAAATTAACGTTTTACCTGAATGTAGGAGGAAATTCTAATAAAGCCCCATGTAAATTCACATGTTAAGAGTTCACAGACTAGTTGGTAGAGGTGGAATTATCCATAAGGCATAAAAGATTTGACTTTTAACACGTTCTTTTGCCTGTGAGACATATTGGGTCTGAAACATGGTTGTGCAATTAATAGAAAATGAACTCCAGAGTTCTGAATTGCACACTTCCTTCAGAAATAAGTTTTCTAGCTTGAATCATTTTCATGTATACACTTTTATCATTTCATGACAATAAATGCAGGGTTACCTTGATCCAGAATACTTTTTGACACGTAAGTTGACGGACAAAAGTGATGTTTATAGCCTTGGAGTCGTATTCCTGGAGCTCTTGACGGGTATGCAGCCAATATCACATGGCAAAAATATTGTCCGCGAGGTACTTTCTTAACTGACACTGCACAATTGGAGACCTGGTTGTCTGTTATTCACATGCTTACTCGATGATTGAAAGCATGCTCCAGTCCTTAAAATTTTTCAGCTGTCTCAATCTCTTTGGTTATGTTTAGGACTTTCACCTCAAGTCAAGTAATTCCAAAAAAAATGTTATTTCTGGTGAAATAGATTCAAAAGAATTTCTTTTTTTTCTGCGTTTTTGTGTCTATTTACCATTTCCTTGACGTTTCACCGGTTTCGAACGCCAGCATCAACTTTCATTATCTTACTTTCTCATTCAGAACACAGAGAAACAATGAGTGCTAATATTCTGAAAATTATATTCAGGTGAATATGGCTTATCAGTCAGGCATGATGTTCTCCATCATAGACAGTAGAATGGGTTCTTACCCATCAGAATGTGTTGAGAGATTTGTTGCTTTAGCCCTCAGTTGTTGCCATGACAAACAGGAGAAGCGACCATCAATGTTGGATGTTGTCAGGGAGGTAGAAATTATACTGAAAATGATGCCAGAAACTGATCACATTTTTTCTGAATCTGCTTCCTTACTATCTGGCAAATCATCATCGTCATCTTCATCCTACGTAACAAATGATCAATACGTGTTGTCTTATGTCTCTGGAAGTAATCTTATCAGTGGTGTTGTTCCCACAATCATACCTCGTTGACAAGAAGTCTTAATGCCTTTTAGTTCTGTTTTTTGTCATTATAAAGTAAGAACTATATCTCATGGAGGAAGGTATATAAAAGGTTTTGTTTACTCCTTTTCTTCTCATTATATAAAAATAAAAAAAAATCATGTAAATTTTGAGTAATGTAAATTTGTAGTCGTCCAGTGAGAAATTGGTCTTCTCTTATTCATTTAAGAAAAAATCTTGGTTGCACCGGGTGCAATTCAAGAGATTTGTATTAATTGAAAACTTGATTAGTAATTTTTGAGAACTTCATTAATAATATTAAATGAGTATGGATATTACTAGTAAAGTTTTAAAAAATTATTAATCAAATTTTCTCAAGCTGTGATTGGTATGAGAGCAATGTGAAAGAAAAAAAAAGAAAATATTAAGTGTAAAATGAGACAAGACAAGCATCTCGCTTAGCGTAGCCGTGTAAGCCTTGGGTTCTATTTTCTACTAAGTGTAAATGACTACTTAAATGTGACATCTTAAAAATTTATTATGAGTTTTACTTGGTACATTTTGGATGGTTTGCATATACTCAAAAGTTAGTCAAGTCAAATATTTACTTTTACCACTATTTAAAAATAGAAATGAGAGAAAAAAGAGAGAGATATGATAGAGAAATTAGAAGAAAAAATAATTTTTTTTATCATATATTTAATAAAGATGATGAAAAAGTAAAAAAAAAATATTTATTTTACTTTCCATATTTCAGTATTTCAAGTTTAAAAAGATTATGATATGTTTCTCGATCCTTTTTATTTTTTTCTCGTGCTTCTCTCCCTTATATAAAAAAAAAACATTTTTACTCTTTTTTTTCTCTCCCCATCCTCTTCCTTTAATTTTTCTTCTTAAGGTCTAGATTCCAATTGATTATTAATTATTCTTGTCTTCAGAACAACTCAAAGAATGAATTAATCTGGATTTAAAGACATTTGGTGAGGTTATTTTCCATTATTTTCCCCTCGTAATAAGTTACCTGTCTTCCTTTTTGTTTTTTCCATATTTTTTAACGTGTTTTCTTAAAAGAAAATCTGAATATATTGGTTTAGACATAACACAATTGCTACCACACATCTCCTCTAAAAAAAATCTCAAGTTGGAATCTCTAGCATTCTAGCTCTCAAACATAACCACACATTACTTAAAATATCTATCTTATATATTAAAAACAATTAAAGGTTTGTTTTTGTTTCCTGTTGAATATTTATTTTCCCCTTTATTATATATTCTTTTGAAAAATTCAAAAATTAAATCTTAAAGTAAATGAGATTGTTGAATGATAATTTATGCTCTTTTTTTTTTTATGGCGAATTCTTATCTTTTCATTAGTTTATACAATTTTGATCTGTTACACCTCACACATCTTTTTTGTTACACCCTAACTGAAAATCAAGTATAGATGCTCGTTTAATTAAAATATCATCAAATATATAAATTTTTACAATGACATTAGTTTTTATTCCCAATGTTTTTTCAACTATTTATTCCAAATTTTAAAAATTGAAGTATTGTTTTTAGACACTACTCATCGTATTTAATAGTTTATAAAAGAAAAAAAAAGCTGAAAAAGAAAGAGGGCAAAAGAGAAGTTCATAAAAAAATCATAAATATCATTTCTGTTCCCTTACTTAACTATCAAAACTTCTCTCTCAAACACGATGTGAAAGGCGGAAGAAACTTTCGTCTATCCAATTCCTTTTTGAACAGTGATATACGCAAGTCACAAATGTACAATCGGCTATTCTGAAACTTCAATGATAAATTTTACAAAATTTTAATAGTAACACATAGAAACTTTAATAGTAACACGTAAGATAAAAAATAAAATTTTCGATTTTCAGTAGCTTCTTACCTTCATTTGTTGAGACCTATATATATATATATATATATATATATATATACAAACACATATGAGTGCTGTAGGCTTTGGATGTTTCCCTACAAGTGCTTGCGTGTATCTGTTGACTGAAAATATCAACAGCCTCCAATTCCTTTCCTAATAAGGAACTTGAAGGAGATATCTTCATGTCAAGAGTTAACAAATTGTTGCAGATTGTTCAAGTTGTTTTCGTCACTACTCTCGTCAGCCGAAATATAGTTTGGATTTATTTTATCATGAAATTGGAATTTAACTAGTTGGTGTACAGCCACACACGAAACAGATAATTTATGATATAAATAGTATATTATAAAACCAGTGCATTTAATCAAGGCCGTATATTGTTTTGGTGTCGGTAGCATAACGACATATTCGATCTTCCTTTTTTAAAAAAAAACTTAATGCTGTAACAGGAGGTGCAGATTGTGAAATTTTTATTTGGACATAGACGTAAAACTTAATTTTTGTACTGTGTTAGTAATTTTATTGATAACATAAATAATATTTATACAAATATAATTAATAATATTTTTAAAATTATTAATAAAATTTTCATTCGATATAGAATTTATATTTTACACTCAAAAGTAAAATATCATCTGAGCGTAAATATAAGAAATATCACAGTACTACTAACAGTATCCATCTGAAAGTGCATTTACTATTCTATCAGTTTCGTTAAGTGTCCATCCACCCTACCATACTATATTTAAAGCTTAATTCCGTAGAAAGTTTTTGAATTTTGAATTTTTTCTTCTCTTGGTTGACAATTTTTAATGTAGTGTAGTTGGGTGTTGTTTGCACTGCAAATTTCTTTCTAATTAAAAGGTGTCGCATAGGATAAAAAAAAAGTTAATTTGTGTTTTATTTAAGGGTGTAAATTTAATGTCAATGTTTTGGTTTAATTAATTAAATAAAATATTTTGATTTTTGTTTATTTTAGTGCATCGTTTTTAGATTTGATGATATTTAATCACACACATGTTAAATTATATATTTTAAATATATAATTATAAATATAAATCATAAAAAAACAATCATAATTTAAATATATAAATTAATTATATTTAAATTTTTATTTTAAAATTAACTATAATTTTTTTTTATATATATCGGATTTACGTAAAGATTACATCAGCACAGTATCCAGTGATCTTGTCTAAAATATTTTAATTTGGCTTGACTGAAACAGTGTTACACGTCCAGCCGAAAAATGAAAACAAGTGAAGTAAAAAATAATTATAGGAACAGCAGTTAACAATGCAAAAATGTTCTGTACAAACGAAGACTATGGACAAGTGGGTTCCTTCAAGAAATGAATGCCATCAAGAACACAAATTGAGATAGAGGACAAAATTAGTTGAGTGTAGTTTTGAAAATTTAAAAAGCAAATTACTTGTCTTAAATGATTACTAGGCTAATGGCATTCACTGTAATGTTAATGGATACCCTTAGAACAATGATTAACAAACTTCAAATGACTTTCAATTTCAATTATCTCTTCTATGATTTTTTCAAGGAAAATATTTAAGATTTATTCTCAACTATATTCTTATTCATATACATACGTATATATATATGTCAGGGTTGAAGATCTCTGGGATTGAAAACAAGTAGTCAAACATGTGGGTTAGTCATATCCTTCTTGGAAAGCCAACTTTTCTATCTTAATTAGCAGTATCTGCCCCCACGTTCTCCAAGTTTCAAGGGTTAGATAATTTGAAGGGGCAAGTCATCTGTCCAAATCCAATAATTCCTCCTCCAATGCCAAATTGTCCTAGTGGGTTGAACCAGTGCCGTAGTTGATCTTTTGCTTCAGATTTACGTGTTTGTTCGGTAAATTCTGGCGGATCGGTTGCTTTGACCGTCAATATATTCATCGCATGGGTGCACGTTAAGGACAATCGTGGACGTCAGTACTGACCCTTTTTCACATATTCACACGTGTTAATTTTGACAGTGGAGTGGAGTCCCCCTTCTCCATGGGCTATAAAACCGGAGCTGAATCAATCCTCAAAAGCATCCCACTTTGTTGTGCGTTTTGTGTATATAGTGAGAAAAAGAAAAATGCTAGAGAAAATGGGTTCCCTTTCGTTAAATGAAAAGCCTCATGCAGTTTGTATTCCCTACCCAGCTCAAGGTCACATAAACCCCATGCTAAAGCTAGCGAAACTCCTACACCACAAAGGCTTCCATATCACCTTCGTTAACACAGAGTTCAATCACAAACGCTTGCTTAAATCAAGAGGTCCAAACTCTCTAGATGGTCTCTCTTCCTTTCGGTTCGAGACCATTCCCGATGGGCTTCCTCCCACTGATATTGATGCCACCCAAGACGTACCATCCTTATGCGTCTCCACAAGAAAAAGCTGTTTAACTCCCTTCAAGGAACTCCTTGATAGGCTCAATGATAAATCCTCCTCTAGTAATGTTCCTCCTGTCACTTGCATAGTTTCTGATGGGGTCATGAGCTTCACACTTGATGCAGCTGAAGAATTGGGCATCCCTGAAGTTCTGTTGTGGACCACAAGTGCATGTGGGTTCATGGGCTATCTTCACTATCATCAACTCCTAGAAAAGGGCTTTACACCATTCAAAGGTACATCCCCTTATCAACAAATAATAGTATAATTACTAGTTATTTTATTTGTTTTTTTCCTGGTAAAATGGAGCTTCAATTAAACAAACTACAGATTTTATATGTGGTAATTTCTCCGATGCCTTCCCAAAAAAAAAGATCACTAATAAAAGTATACAGTTGATAGTAAAATCTACGCATTACTAACTAGCTATTAGCACACGTTGCAAGTTTACTGTCCACTACCCACATGGCTTGTACTAGCTAGTCCTGACCTCTGGGGAATCATTAGTGTATAGTTACTAATTGTATATATATATTTCTAGCTAGTGTTACTAATTGTATATATATATTTCTAGCTAGTGTTAATATGTGTAATAAATCTTTGATTTGCAGATGAGACTTACTTAACAAACGGGTTCCTAGATACTGTTATTGATTGGATACCAGGCATGGAAGGGATCCGGCTGAGGGATCTCCCTAGTTTTATCCGGACAACTGATCCAAATTCCGTTATGCTTGATTTTGTTTTCAGTGAGACCAAGAGAGCTAAAAGGGGCTCAGCAATTTTATTGAACACATTTGATGCCTTAGAGCATGAGGTTTTGAGCGCATTTTCTTCGATGCTCCCTCCTGTTTATTCCATAGGTCCTTTACAGCTTCTCTTGAATCAAATCCCTGAAAATGAAATGAAACAGATCGGTTCAAATTTATGGAAAGAAGAGCCCGAAAGTCTAGCATGGCTAGACTTGAAAGAACCCAACTCTGTGGTTTACGTGAATTTTGGAAGCATAACAGTAATGACAGCTACTCAAATGGTTGAGTTTGCTTGGGGACTTGCAAACAGCAAGCAAACATTTTTGTGGGTCATTAGGCCTGATCTTGTCGCTGGTGAGTCCGCAATTCTACCGCCAGAATTCATGGTAGAGACTAAAGAAAGAGGTCTAGTGGCAAACTGGTGCCCACAAGAACAAGTTCTAAGCCATCCAGCCATTGGAGGGTTCTTAACGCATAGCGGATGGAATTCTACCCTTGAAAGTATTTGTGGAGGAGTGCCTATGATCTGTTGGCCGTTCTTTGCTGAGCAACAAACCAATTGTTGGTTTTGTTGCACTAAATTGGGCATAGGCATGGAGATAAACAATGATGTCAAGAGAGATGAAGTTGAGAGCCTTGTTAGAGAGTTGATGGAAGGAGAGAAAGGTAAAGAGATGAAGAAGAAAGCCACAGAGTGGAAGAAGATGACAGAAAAGGCCACTAAGGGTCCCTCTGGGTCATCTTTTGTGAATTTAGACATGATCATTGACAAAGTGCTTTTGCGTCCAGTGAACACATTTTAATTAATTATGGAAGATAATAATTTTTTAGGAAATTATGAAAGATAATTATCCTCCATACCATAGTTCTAAGTTTTTTGGTATTTGATGTGACTTTGTCCAGCGCGATGTATTTTTTTTATTTGTTCCAGGGGTACGTAATGCTTATCTTTGAGGCTTGTTTTTTGTCGCTATTTTGGGAAATTCATCTGTCTACAAGAAATAATACTTGAAGTTACGTTAATTCAGATCTATGGAACGTCTTTCAAGTGACAAGTCTATATTCTGGTCTAAGTAGTATTTCTGAACATCAAAATCGATTGTATCTGTGAAACCAATGACGATTACCAAAAAAAAATAAAAGTTAATGACAATCGTGGAGACGCTTTTCATATATTCACACGGAGATCACCTCCGTACACACACGAGAATCCATAAATTAAAGGTATCTTGAGATGGTAGAATGATAGGATCTGATCGTAGAGACGCTTTTAAATGTGTTTTTTTAGAAGAAAATCTGAATATATTGTTTGAACATAACACAATTGGAAACACACATCTCCTCTACAGAAAAAAAATCTTGAGTTGGAATCCCTCTCTCTCTCTCTCTCTCTCTCTATATATATATATATATATATATATATAAACGGCTTGAAAACCTTTTTTCACACTTCTTAAAATATCTATACTATATATTAAAAAAATTAAAGGTTTGTGTTTTCTTTTCTATTGAATATTTATTTCCCTCTTTATTAATTATTCTTTCGAAAACTTCAAAGGTTAAGGGTATGTTTAAGAAAGCTTTTATCTACAGAAAAACAACAGGTGGGAATAGATTTGGTAACTTTTCTTAAAAAAATAATTTGGTTAAATTTTACTGCTATACCTTTTTAAAAAAAAACTGTAAGAGAAAGCAAAAAATCTATTTTTTGGAAGAACAATGGTGGATGAGCTTTTAGAATGTGCTTGATTGGATAGCTCCTAAAATTTTAATGAATTTTTTTATAAAACCAAAACTGCCCTTACCACTTTTCACTAATTCTCATCTAACTCCATATATATTCAAATTACCTAAACTCTAAATCATCATTTCTCTATAACTAGATTTCTCTTCTGGTGATTGCAAATAGTTTTTTTTTTCTCTTTAATTTCTCTGTAACTAAATGGGACAATTGAGTTTCTCTTTCATGGTAATAGTAGATTAGGTGTTTGAGATGTTAAAAAATAATGTACTGCTTGTTTTGAGAAGAAATATTTTCAAGGAATATTATTTTTTTGTGGTTGTTTTGGTGGGTTTGCCTATGCCAAAACTCCCTATGGCTGCAATATTTTGACAATCCCATATTATTATTATTATTATTATTATTATTATTATTAGTAGGTTGTAAATAACAATAATAGTTTTTTTTAGAAAAATAACAACAGTAGTCTACCAATTTAGAAAATATTCTTTGATTATCTATATTTTCTTTCTTTCTTACTTCCTTTTAATGCAAATTATAGTAAATGTAAAATCTCAAAGCCTGCTAAGCAGAAAGCATCATTTTCATGTTATTTAGTTAATTTTTTTTTTCTTCAATATTTGTTGCGTCATGTAAAATTCAGAGATGATTGGTTATCAAAATGGATATATTATTAATTATCTGTTTTGATTTAAGAGAGATTACAAATTCGATTTAAGAGAAATTTGTAGGTATTTTTGGTGTTAAAGAAAATAGAGAATTTATTGAATGTTCTCTTCTCATCAACGATAGTAACTAATCTTACTATAAGGATTTATTTTAATCGAAAATATTCAATTTGGTTATGACTCCAATTTGAAAATTTTGAAGCTTGACAATGATAAGAATCCGAGGGAAAGTGCTCATGATGAAAAAGATATTAAAATGGTAGTGCTAAGAAATAGTATAACGCACCCTAAATCTTTTAATAAGTGAGATTGTTGAATGATAATTCATACTTTTTTTTATGGCAAGTTCTTATCTTTTCATTAGTTTATGCAATTTTGACCTGTCACATCTCACAATCTTTTTTGTTATAAGCAATAAAGTATAGATGCTCATTTAATTTGTATCATAAAAGTTTCACCAAATATATAAGTTTTTACAATGGAATATTAGTTTTATTCCATCTATTTTTTCAACTATTAATTTATAACCATTTTACTTTCTAATATATATATGGTCTCTTCATATTTAAAAATTGGAATATTAGTTTTTAGACACTATTCATTATATTTAATAGTTTACAAAAGGAAAGAAGAGTGAGTAAAGAAAGGAGAGTAAAAGAGGGGTTGATAAAAAAATCATAATTAAGTATCAATTCACAGAAACCCTTCTTTTCTTTTCCCTTACTTAACCCTCAAAACCTCCCTCCCAAACACACCGTGAATGGTGGAAAAAAACCTTTGGTCTATGCAATTCCTTTTTTAGCAATGATAAATGTAAATCATGTGTGTCTATCGCAGATGGATGGGCTATTCAAAAACTTCAATAATAAATTTTATGAAATTTTAGTAGTAACACGTAAGATTAAAAATGAAAATTTGATTTTCAATAGCTTTTTATCGTCATTTGTCGTGTTACCATTAGTTGAGACCTATATATATATACACACACGTGATGGCTGTAGGTTTGGGATGTTTCCCAATCTATATTCTTTCTCAATCGGTCTAGACAAGAATTTCACTGGGATACATCCTAAAGATCAATCCAAGACCAATCCCAAAGCAAGACGACACAACACGAGTTGATATATAGTAAGTGCGAACGCACGTATCTGTTGACTGAAAATATCAACAACCTCCAATTCCTTTCCCAATAAGGAAGTTGTTGGAGATTTTCATGTCAAGTGTCACTGAAAATTGTTGCAGATTCTTTAAGTTGTCTCGAGAAAGTTGTTTTATTAATTTATTTTTTATTGATGTAAAATTTTATTTGATATGAAATTGATTTTTATAGAATCCAAACACTTTTAAAATACCATTTTACATGTAATTGATTTTTAACTTGTCATTTTACACGAAAATGAACGGAATCTAAGATTATTCATTAGCAATTGTTTTTATTTTTAGGTTGGGTTAGTCTGATAAATCTAGGAAAAAAAAAGAGAAATTTTATTAATAAAAAATTTAGTAATAACTAATCAAAATTACTACTGTAATTGAAAGGCTGCAAAATAATTACTATGAGCTTTAATTCAGTTATCACAACTTTTAAAAAAACGTGTTTAAAGTTCTTCCTTGGTAGGAACTTCCTATCGTTTTCTCATGTGAAAACCAAATATACTGTATAGTTCTTTATTACTGTTAGCCGAAATATAATTTGGATTTATTTGACCATGAAATTGGAATTTAACTGGTTGATATTGGCTAGTCGGTGTACAGCTACACTAGAAACAGATAATTTATGATATAATAGTAACATAAGAAGTGCGGAATAACGTAAGAGATTACATCAAATATTTCGTCTCATCAGCACAGTAACTAAAGATCTTGTCAAAAATATTTTAATTTGCCATGATTGAAGATCTATATGATTGATATACAACAAAATTAAACATGTGGGTCTTGTCCGCTTGCGATTGATACTGATCGATCTTATCCTTCTTTGGAAGCCAACTTTTCTTTTTTAATTAGTAGTATCTCCCAGCTTCAAGGGTTAAATATTTTTAGGGGGCAAGTCTCTGTCCAATAATTCCTACTCCAATGGAAAATTGTCCTAGGGGGTTAAACGAAAAGCCTCATGCGGTTTGCATTCCCTACCCAGCTCAGGGTCACATAAACCCCATGCTAAAACTAGCGAAACTCCTACACCACAAAGGCTTCCATATCACCTTCGTTAACACAGAGTTCAATCAAAAACGATTGCTTAAATCAAGAGGCCCAAACTCTCTCTATGGTCTCTCTTCCTTTCGGTTCGAGACCATACCCGATGGGCTTCCTTCCACTGATATTGATGCCACCCAAGACATACCATCCTTATGCATCTCCACAAGAAAAAACTGTTTAACTCCCTTCAAGGAACTCCTTAATAGACTCAATGATAAATCCTCCTCTAGTAATGTTCCTCCTGTCACTTGCATAGTTTCTGATGGGGTCATGAGCTTCACACTTGATGCAGCTGAAGAATTGGGTATCCCTGAAGTTCTCTTTTGGACCACAAGTGCATGTGGGTTCATGGGTTATCTACACCAGCATCAACTCATAGAAAAGGGTATTACACCACTCAAAGGTACATCCCCTTATTAATAAATAATAGTATCATTAGCTGCTTCTTTTTTATTTGATTTTTTTCTGGTAAAATGGAGCTTCAAATAAACAAATTATAGATTTCATGTTTGGTGACTTTTCCGGTGCCCTTTGAAAAGAAACAATTTATAATATGTAATAAAAGTATACATTTGGTTATAAAATTTGTACGTCTGAGAGTAAAATACCATCCAGCTGTTAGCATACTTGTTTTTTATTCTTTATCCATTCCATTCGTTAAAACGAGCATGAGTACCAAAAATAATTTTTATTAGTGATAAATATTTTTAGCTCACTCGTTAACTATAACCTGTTCTTATTAACCCGTAAAACCCGACTTGTACACGACATGATCCGCCCGTTTCCTTCTCTGCAAGTTTACTGTCCACTACCCACATGGCTTGTACTTAAGCTAGTCCTGACCTCCGGGGAATCAATAGTATATAGATGAAATTTTAACTTTATCAACTAGGAGTATCTAAATTTTAATATATATATAGTGTTAATATGTGTAATAAATCTTTGATTTGCAGATGAGACAGACTTAACAAAGGGGTTCCTAGATACCGTTATTGATTGGATACCAGGCATGGAAGGGATCCGGCTGAGGGATCTCCCTAGTTTTATCCGGACAACTGATCCAAATTCCGTTATGCTTGATTTTATTTTCAGTGAGACCAAGAGAGCTAAAAGGGGCTCAGCAATTTTATTGAACACATTTGATGCCTTAGAGCATGAAGTTTTGAGCGCATTTTCCTCAGTGCTCCCTCCTGTTTATTCCATAGGTCCTTTACAGTTTCTCTTGAATCAGATCCCTGAAAATGAAACGAAACAGATCGGTTCGAATTTATGGAAAGAAGAGCCCGAAAGTCTAGCATGGCTAGACTTGAAAGAACCCAACTCTGTGGTTTACGTGAATTTTGGAAGCATAACAGTCATGACAGCTACTCAACTGGTTGAGTTTGCTTGGGGACTTGCAAACAGCAAGCAAACATTTTTGTGGGTAATTAGGCCTGATCTTGTCGCTGGTGAGTCGGCAATTCTACCGCCAGAATTCATGGTAGAGACTAAAGAAAGAGGTCTATTGGCAAACTGGTGCCCACAAGAACAAGTTCTAAGCCATCCAGCTATTGGAGGGTTCTTAACGCATAGCGGATGGAATTCTACCCTTGAAAGTATTTGTGGAGGAATGCCTATGATCTGTTGGCCGTTCTTTGCTGATCAACAAACCAATTGTTGGTTTTGTTGCACTAAATTGGGCATAGGCATGGAGATAAACAATGATGTCAAGAGAGATGAAGTTGAGAGCCTTGTTAGAGAGTTGATGGAAGGAGAGAAAGGCAAAGAGATGAAGAAGAAAGCCACAGAGTGGAAGAAGATGACAGAAAAGGCCACTAAGGGTCCCTCTGGGTCATCTTTTGTGAATTTAGACATGATCATTGACAAAGTTCTTTTGCGCCCAGTGAACACATTTTAATTAATTTTGGAATAGACAATTATCTTCCATAACATAGTTCTAAGTATTTTTGGTATTTGATGCCGACTTTGTGTATTGTATCCAACGCTGTGTATTTTTCTTTTTTGTTCCACGTGTGAGGCTTGTTTTTGTCGCTATTTTGATAAATTTATTTGTCTACAAGAAATAGTACTTGAAGTTACGTTAATTCAGATCTATGAAATATCTTTCGGGTGATAAGTCTATATTCTGATCGAAGTAGTATTTCTAAACATCAAAATCGATTGTATGTGTGAAAGATTGCCAAAAAGTAATAGAAGCTAATGACAACCATAGATGTCTCTTACCTCACTAATGTACACGCACAAAAATGGATAGATTAAAGATAAGTGGAGATGGTAAAATGATAGGAATGAATCATTTCGGGTTTGGATCGGATCTTTAATATATTTCCGTACGACAATAACATTTGATTTTTTTTATTTATAAATCACATATAATATAAGTAATAGAAATATATATTTCTTTTAATATTCCTAATCATATATTATTAAAAAATAATTAGTAAATCCGAAATGAAATCAAGTGTCTATGGTTGATAATGATTATATATATATATATATGGTTTCCGTCGGAGATTAAATACTTAAAATTCGCGACAGCTCCTTTTCTTTCTCCCCTTTTTTTTTCGTTTCCTCCGTCTCTCTCACTCTCTGCACAGCGAATCTCTCTCAACTGTGAATCTCTCTCTTATTCCTTTTTCTTCTCTTCTTCATTCTTTTTATTTCTCTCGCCTTATGTTAGTTTGTGGGTACCATCCTTCTTTCATTTTCCTATGTTTCTCTGCTTCATTTTTGGTCCGAAGAAAATGGTTGCAAGCCCTGTAAGCACCTGTTCCAATGCTTTCTATTCAGATCCATTTCATGCCCTATTCATTTCTTTGTAACTGATCATTTGGGCTCATTTATGGTTTTGTTTTGATAATTTATTATTTCCTATTAATTTAATTGGTTATGTGATTTTTATTCTCTTTTTGCAATTACTTTGAATTTTGTTAGTTTTTAAAGAAAGAAAGAACAATGAGTTCTTAGGACAAAGAGAGAAATAGGAGGAAGATAAACTGGAACTCAAACTCTGAATTCAATTATCATAATGCATAAGCTTACATTATATAACTAACTGAAAAGTAAAGCTGCAGAAAAAAGTAAACATAAACAACTAACACATGTTACAGCTAATATGGGGTAGTAATGACAGATAACATGGGCTAGTAAATGACAAAAAACATGGGGTAGTAAATGCAGCTGACAAGGGGTAGTAATGACAGCAGCCCACAAGGGCAGTAAGATCAGAGTGGTGCAGCAGCAAACAATGAGAAGTGGTACAGCAGCACCTGATGCAAATCACCAACACTCCTCCTTGCATTAGGAGCTGCAAATTCCAAGTCTCTGCCTAAGAATTATACCGTAGCCATAATGCCACTGCTGCCATAGGTTGGAATGAATTCCTTGTTGCTGCAGAAAGTCCATCTTCTTGAGCTCTTCAAAAACATCTTTCTTCTTTAACTCTGCCTCATCTTGATCCTGTTTCTGGATACAATACTGAGCAGCCTCAGGCCGAATGTCAGCAGCGGGCCTAAGTAATAGGGAGAGATCAATATTCTCCAGCTTCTCATTGTACTTAACAACTTTCTTATCAACTTCAAGCATATCTGCACTGCCAACCATCTCAGTGACACTTTCATTGGAAGGAAAAACAGCTTGTTCTTCATTGTCCTCATTCTTTGAGGCATTCTCTTCCTCTTTCATCAAAGTGTCATCATTACTAGTTACAGGTGGATCAGTAATCATCTCACTGGATGAACCATCGTGAACTTCACTCTGCATTGAATTGTGAGTGTCTTGAATTGACTATTCCTTCCTCCTAGACTTTCCACTGCTCCCAGATTTCATATGCTTATGCGGCGAAGAAGTAGCATCTTCATTTTCTTTGCGTGAATTAGATCTAAGTTTCATATCACTTGGTGAAAGACTTCCACTGGCGATGGAAACAGAATCAGAAGCTACCATCTTCATATGTCTTTTCTGTATGCAAAGTACAACACATTCAGCAACTCACTTGCTGTTCCTCTTATAACTTCCACATTTTCGACCAAGCTTAGTCTTGGGGGATGCTAAGTGCTCAGTAGAGGTGTTTTGCTGGGGCCAATCTCTGAGTTACTGCTCTCTGACATATTTTTCTCATTTGAGGAAGTGTTTTCGCTTTGGCAGCACTTTAGCCTCCTCCTAGCAGATGAGCCAAAGGATTTCTTCCTAGAACCATCAAATGAAGGAACAAATTTTCCTTCGATATCACCATTTCCAGGATAGCTCACCATAGCAGTTCTTTCTGACTTTAGAACCGTTTGATGGCAGAGTGGGCCACATAACATATTTTGATCATCAGGATGGCTCCATGGAGGTTGCTTCTCGGCCTTAATTAGAACTTCATATCTTGCCTTGACTTCGTTTGGGCTTCTAGTTGAAAATGCAGCAAGTTCTTCTTTGATGGGATCAAAAGAAAAACTATTTCCCTTCATTCTCACTTTAAGAATTTCCTGACCCGTGACATCAAGAATGTGACAGAAACTATCTTCAAAGATCACTTTAAAGCTTTTTTTAATCAATTGACCTACACTCAACAGATTTTGGTCAATTTCTGGTACGTAGAGAACATCAGAAATTCTCTTTGTGCCTGCAGTGCTGGTTATGGTGATTGTCCCTTTCCCTTTGACAGAGATGTAATCACCATTGCCAATTCTGATTTTAGTAATGTCAGTTGGCCTTAAATCTCTGAAGAGTTCCTTGTCATTGATCATGTGGTTGGTGCAGCCGCTATCAATTAACCAGCTCTTACTTGAATCATTTTCTGAGAAGCAAGTAGCAACAAAGAGCTGATCCTCCTCCTCTTGATCAGCAACTTGAGCATCTGCTTCTTGCTTCTGATTTTTTATTTTGCAAATCACAGCTTCATGACCTTGTTGGTTACACTTGCTGCATTTTGCATCAGGTCTCCTCCAGCATTTGAAAGGAGGATGACCCTTTCTACCACAATGTTGGCATGGAGGATGATTTCCATTCGTACCTCCAATCTTGTTCTTGTTGCTGTTTGCTGTAGCATTGCCACTTCCAGCAACAATCTTCTTGTTCTTCTTCCTCATTTTTCAGCCTTCTTGATGCTTGACTGGCAGTGCTCCTTCAACGACTCCTTCTTGCCTCATGACCCTTCTTTGCTCTTGTGCTAGTAAAGCATTTACGAGCTCTGCCAAGGTAATCTTAGACAGATCCTTGGTGTTCTCCAAGGTTGTAATGGTTGCCTCAAATTTTTCAGGCACTGTTACTAGGATTTTTTCAACAATCCTCGAATCGGGTAGATTAGAACCAAGCAGTCTTACCTTATTGGAAATGCTTAGAAGTTTGTCAGAATACTCTTTAATGGTTTTTGGTTCCTTCATTTTTTGCAGTTCAAAATCTCTGATCAAATTCAGCACTTGCATCCCTCTGATCCTCTCATTTCCTTCATACTTTTTTTTGAGATAATCCCAGATTGCTTTTGCTGATTTGAGTGACATGACTCGGGTGAAGATAGTCGATGAGACGCCAGCAAACAAACAAGCTTTTACTTTTGATTTTATTGTTTTTCTGTCATTGTGATTCTTGATATGGGCCATTGTGGGGTTGTTTGGCAGAAGAGGAACTTCGTAGTCCTCTTCTACAGCTTCCCAAAGATCCATTGCATCTAGATAGGTCTTCATTCTCACAGCCCAAATTTGATAGTTGTCTCCATCAAACACTGGTGAAGCCATTGATGAAAAACTGGATTCTCCTTCCATTAGAACACTCAAATAAACTCACAGGTCCCTCAAGAAGATAGCTCTGATACCAATTGTTAGTTTTTAAAGAAAGAAAGAACAATGAGTTCTTAGGACAAGGAGAGAAATAGGAGGAAGATAAACTGGAACTCAAACTCTGAATTCAATTATCATATTGCATAAGCTTACATTATATAACTAACTGAAAAGTAAAGCTGCAGAAAAAGTAAACATAAACAACTAACACATGTTACAGCTAACATGGGGTAGTAATGACAGATAACATGGGCTAGTAAATGACAAAGAACACGGGGTAGTAAATGCAGCTGACAAGAGGTAGTAATGATAGCAGCCCACAAGGGCAGTAAGATCAGAGTGGTGTAGCAGCAAACAATGAGAAGTGGTACAGCAGCACCTGATGCAAATCACCAACAAATTTGATGTTTAACCTGGTAACATTATGGATCTGGTCAAGTTATTACGATCATCCTGTTAAATTTATGTGATGTGTGCAATTCTGATAAGTTTCTGTTCTTGTTTAATGGAGATAGTGAGAGAGAGAGAGATATAGAATTCTAGAATTTGAATGGACAAAAGTTAACAATCGGTGCAAGCATTGTAGTTTTAAACCATTTGATTAGGTAATTCAGACTTTGAAATGGGTATCATACTATCGTTGATTCTAGCTACTAGCAACATTGTTTTCTTTGTCCATTTAATCAGGTAATGCAAAGTTGCAAACTTTTAATGGGTTTTGGTTAAGTCTTGATACCAACGTTATTAACCCTTACTAAGTAGATGTGCTAAAACTGTTGTTATCTTTTTCATTGAGACACATAAGGAAGTTTCATTAGATAAACACACCAAGCAAAGACAGTCATGTACAGATTCCTCCCTCTCTCTCGTAGCCAAAATGAAATAAATGTCATTTTCCTTTTCATCTTAAGATCATTTGGTGCATGTGAAGAGAATGTGGATATGGTACAATTCACAGCTATCTTCTCCCAAAACAGAAAATTTCAAGCTCAAATATTCTCACTTTCATTTATCAGAATTGATGAGAGGAAAATTTGATGGAAGTAATGTGATTGTCTCTTGGCTTAATAAGGACGAGTTTATTGCCAAGCAAGGCAGCATAAAACTTGTCAATGGATGTGAAACAAAAACCTTTGAAACATAAATTAAGACAGAGAGATTGATTTTGAGGCATGATATGCAGTACCAATTAAATAATTCAAACTATTTCATTAATGATGTTTTGTTCTTCCTCGTTTTTTTTTTTTTGCCTACTTCAATATTTAGTCTCTTTTCCACTGGTGCCCAATAAATTTCACAATCCTAAAAACTGAAGTTAGGGAAGCAATCAGGCTCTATTTCATTGATCTCATGGCAATAGAGTAATACCAGTAATACCACTACAGAAATGAGAGACATTTGGCACTTGAGGCATATATTTACCAGTTATATGCCCTTAATTAAATTATTTAACTATACCAGCAATGTTAATTAATAGTTTCTAATTCGCCATGGCCATGTTAGCTAGAGAAGTAAGGAATTAGATGCAGTATCCTCACCCTCAAGTGAGAACTCAATCCCATCAAATGAAGGAGGAAAAGGGCCATGGGCAGAGCCAAATGCTTTGATGTGATCTTTGAGGGATCTCTTGTGCTTGAAATCTGACCCACAAAGGCAAAGCCACCGCTTGCCACAATTCTTCTCATGGGTTCTCCAGTCACCTTTCACAGCCAAAAACTTGCCGCACTTGCGACACGTGAAGGGCTTCAGGCCATGCTTCCTCTTGTAATGTGTTTGCAATGTTCGAAAATCTTTGAGCGGCTTCGCTCTCGGGTGATCGATATTGTTCTTGCACCCTTCTGCACAACAATAGCATGGAATCCCCAGCATCGCTCGCGGTTGGCTTCCCTTTAATGATTCCGGCCCTTTTCGATACTGTGATCCATGACCCCACATGTGCATCTGTGTCGGTAAACATACAAATCAATCACGCAGCTAGGCTTTATATATAAATAGTACTTATGATTATAATCAACTAAGCATAAATTGATTTACACCTGAAGATTATTGTAGCGGTTGAATGTTTTGAAGCAGACATGGCAGGAAAAATGGGTGAAGCCAATGAGTATTTGATCAGGAGTTGGTACCCAATACTGTTTAGCAGCTACATTTACATTTCCCTTTCCATTTTGATTCAATTTAGAGCTACCAGAATAATGAGATGGAAGGCCAATTTGTAAGGCCACAGTGACATCATCTTTATAGTCACTGCTGCATGTTTTAGGATGTTCATTATTCGGTTGTACTGCTGTTGCCTGGGAGCCAAGTAAGCAGCTTAGCAATGGCATACGCTCGATTGAATCTTTTTGTGCTGTGTTTGGGAATAGATCGAGCGGCTCGATATCGACAGGGTTTTTGGAAGAAGCAGGTAGGGCACAAGAGTCTAATGAAATTTCTGAAGGCTCCATTATACTAGGGACGATATTAGAATGGAGAACGTGATTTTAATTATTAGGCCTTTTATAATGATCTTTCAGCCAATTTGTTGAAAAGTAATCATGAGAATTAAATTAGTGGTAACAGAAATAAAGTTGAGAGGAGATCAATGAGAGTAGAGGCAGGGGTGGCTGGAGAATATTGTGGTTTAATGAAAACAACCTTTGTTAAGGGGCTCATAAATCTCTCCTGTTTGCTTTACTTATCCACTTTTGGGATGGATAGGAAATACCTTAAATTCTGTGGCCCATGGCCTCTAACTTTGGCAAGAATTGCACTGCAGTGGGGTTGAAAATCTATGGCAATGCATTTTATAGTCTGGTTAATTCTCTAACAGTCAACAATACCTTCATTAGATTGACAGCAATCTGCGCGCGCAGAGAGAGAGAGAGAGAGAGGTTACATTGCAGGGTTGAGATTATTATTTTCTAATTAAGGACTCTGCATATGGACCTTTTTTTTTTTTGGTGTTATACAATGCAAAGTAATTGACTATTATAAGAATAAAAATCTAGTAAAGACGAGTCTTTTTGGTTCATTAGATGGGTACTTTTAGAATAGCTATTTCTCATCCTTTACTTCTCATCTTTAGTGTGGGCAGGGTTCGATATCATGTCTTTTTCTACAACGATTGATGTAAGATGATAAAAGGGAAATCTTCAAGGACTAAAATTAAGATTAGGGTTTACATTATTTTAAAAACAATTAATAGGTTTGATAAAAACTAAATAACATAATTGATAAAATAATCTACTTGTCTCACATTAGTAAAGTTCTAAGAATCACATATAGAAAGAAAGTCTCACGCTTATTTCTCAATAAACTGAAATTCTTAAAAAAAAAATTGTAAACATTTAATTTCGTTTCAAATATTATAATAAATCTGATCTAAAAATACTTGAATCCGGCAAACACGAAAACCGAAATTTGATTTTGGAGTAAGAACCGGTTACAAAACCCAATCCCAAAATAATTGGACTCAATGAAACCCAAAAAGACCCACTGGACCTAAAACAAGCCCAAAAGGACTAAAAAACTCGTGTTGGACCATGAGACCCGAAGCCATGGTCCAAAACCCGGACAAGAAACCCACTAGGCCTACAATCAACCTAGATGCTGGCCCGATCAGCTGGTCAATATGATCGATTGGCCCATGTTGACCGCCGATCAGCCGGCAACCATGATAAACAGGCAAATTCATGGCGGCAGCTCCATTATCGCGATTCTGCCTGGTAGACAAACCAGTTACAAAAATCATTCTTTGACCTCTGACAGTCACCCATTAACTCACAATCATTCTCTTGTCTCCCAAATTCCCCTAGATATCCCCTCCATCAAAACCAACCACACACTCACTATCTTGCAGAACTCTAGCATTTTCTTGTCCAAAAGTTCTCACGTATTCTGGGAAATATTTGGTTAGCCTTGTTTGTAGTAGGTTGGTTCCTCAAAAGTACATTCCTTCACAGTCATAAAAATCACTAACCTAGAAAAATTACATTCTTGAAATTGGTTCTCTCTTTTCAAGCACAAAACGAGGTGCCCGGAGTTCATCCTTTTTAAAGAAGCAAAGGATCTTTGAGAACGCTGTCATCCGCACGTGGGAATCCTTCTTTTCTATTAAGGTTAGTATTGTGTTGATTTATCTTTACCATTCTTGATCACATGCTAGAGTAATTTCGACAATGCATGATTAAGATTTTCCCTTTTTTTTACTCTCCATTGAAGACTGTGTGTTCACATGTCATATAGCATTTAAAGAGTGGCATTATGATACATACCATGAGACTTTGAAGGATCTCTTATCTTGAATTTCCTTTTAGTATAATTGTAGATATATGGAAAAAAGTCATTTAGCATATAATTCTAGAAACCCTAATGCATCAAAAGATAGGAATTCCCAAATATACACCGATAATCCATCCATAAGAGAACTTTACCGCCTTCCGTAATCACTGAGCCTATAGCCTCCTAGATTAATATGACTCAATAATCCCCTAAAATACTAAGCCATTATACTCACTAAGAAAAAATTCGGCAAGAAACATAGAGATATTAGAGACGGGCATTCAGAAAAATGCTCGGAATCGTCATTTATACCGAGCCATGTAAGCCGAGAATGCTCTCCCCTCTTAATCCTTCCATCGATTTTCTAAAAGATCTACCCACCCCGGGCATGAGGAAAGCCTCGGTGAGCAAATGGCCCCAAGTCTTGTAAACCGATGATGCATTTCCCTCGGGTGAAGTAAGCCTTGGAGGAACACTTGCCACCGAGCCTTGTAACACAACGATGCATTCCCCTAGGGCAATGTTTCCTAGGAGGAATACCTGTGACCAAGCCTGCTAACCCGTTGATGCAGTGTCTTGGATGAACATATGCCACCGAACGTTCTCACCCGAGGATAGATTCCCCTCAGGCAAAGGAGCCTCGAAGGATCACACAACACCGAGCCTAACTAGGTTATAACCCAAGGACGCTTCCTCATCGGACAAGCAAAGCCTCGGTCTATAGTCCCATCCGAGCCCCTCACACTAAGGGAATACCATCCGTGAGTGAAATATGAAACCTTAGAGGAACAAAAGATAGAGCCTCATAGACGAGGACCATGCATTGTAGACCGAGGAGCCCTTTTCCTCGGACAATGAAATGCTAGGTTCACCAAGCCTGAAGAAAGGAAATTGTCTACTTCCTTAGACCAAAAGCAGTCCTAAGAATTGAGGGGCATTTGATGTACGTTAAATTTTACTCACCAATATAACGAGTACATGTGGCAACCCTAAGGGGTGGAGGAGTAATTTCACGTCTCAAAAGTGTAGACCAATTAGAGATGTCTACGTAACATCCAAGTAAGGGAGTAAATACTAAAAAAATTTATTATTAGCATTAAGGTAATTTCATCACCAAACCCTAATCAAAGAAGGAATCTTACTTCTTTGAGAACAAGGCACAAGGCTCTTATTTCTGATTAGACTGTATTCATAACTCTATATAAGTAGCACTCTTCACGTATTTCACAATTCTCTACCTTTAATTATAAAAACTTACGATTTGAGTTTTGATTTGAGCATTAAAGAGTTTTCTTTGAAGATCTCAATTCCAGACGAATTTTTAGTTAACATGTTCTCTTGCGCGTAAGTGTTTGTGTGCGTGATCAAACAAAATTTCAACATCAACATATATTTATACTTGCATACACACCCAAATCTATGCCCATACACATTTGCTTGCATTCATAGACGCCCACGTATATAATTGTACTACCGTTTTTTCTTTTGCTAGTCACTGTCGAAAAAATAAAAATGGAGCTCCAAGCTCCAAATTAATCCAAAACTCAAACTCAAACCCAAACCCATGAACCCCAACCCTTCTGTAAAGAAATTGAGCATTGCTCCACCTTTTAGGTAAGTGCTCCTTCAAGCTTTGACCGAGAACATGGATCCGGACTCATCAATAGTCGGTTCTGTTACACGCCTTAGCTAACCCCATACACTTTACAATGAGTCAATGACCTCAGCTTCTTTATTTTTCTTTTTTTCTAAAATTAATCTGATATCTCTTATGTGCTCCACAGATACTTATGGGGAAGAAAGGGATGAAAAGATAAGAATTTTTCAGATCATGCGTGTTTTGGTTTCATGGCGCACTCTGTGATTACAAGAAAGAGAAATATTTTAGACGTTTCGTTCAGCCAACTCCACTTATAATCCAACCTGCATTTGAGAAGTTGGGTCTCTAAGTTCTCAAAATTTCATTTATAATGAATTTGATGTGGGGTAATTTTCTCTACCAATCAGATGATAATACGTGCATGGTTCTCCTAAAGGATAAAGAAGTAAGCCCACTACTCAAAAACACCAGTCAAATTAGAAGTTGAGATGTGTCCAAAGAAAAAAGAGTAATTTCACCCTTAAACTTTAGCCGGATAAAAACCTTAATTCTTGGAGAACACTCTTTCCATAATTCTAAACCTAATTACCCTCTACTCCAACACATTATATAAAAAATGCTCTCATCATTTCAAAGTTACATTACAAGATCGCCAACTCTCTCAATACTTTTCATCTCTTTTAGAGTATTGGTCTGGACGATTTTTAGTTCACATGTACTAGCACTACAAAATAAATGACAAACATTGGCATTTTTTTAGTATATTTCGGTGCTTTAAAGTGCCGCAATATGAGATACCAGTACTTACAGTAAACGCCGGATAAAGCGCCAGTATATGTAGTGTCGCAGTGCCAGTATCGGCGCTTAAGGTAAGCGCCGAAATATGCATTTTTTTGTGGTGCTTTGAAGCGCCGCAATATACTAGCACTTAGAAGCGCCACAAAATTATGCATATTGCGGCATTTTGAAGCGCCGCAATATAGAGGCGCTTCCAAGCGCCGTGATATAGTGGCATTAAAATTCACCGCAGTACACCGAATATTGGCAATTTTTGTGGCACTTTAAAGCACCAAAATACACATGGCTTATGTTTTTACACTATTTTGGGTTTAATATCAACACCTACTATAGAACCCATGTTCTTCAATATATATACCATCAAATCCATATAAATTCAAATATCAATACAAAAGTCATTTCATAAATTCAAACACAACCAAGTAATTGAATGAAGTCTGAAAAATTATCTTACCATTACACTCAAAATCAAATATGAGATCCTCCATTAACCAATCGCTGCAGTAAAGACTTGAGCTCATCCATTTGGGACTGCATATTGTTCATTTGATCATCGTGCTTCGTTGTTATTTTTTGAATCTGATGCTCATGCTTTTGATTGAGTTCTTCTATTTGTGCTTTCAAATTATGTTTCTCTTCAACTTAAGCCCCATTGTATCCCATATTATTCCTAATTTGAGCTGAAAATCAATACACGGCTGTCGGAGTAACTCCAAACCCTTGACCTCATACACCTACAGAACTCTCGTCACCCATAAGCTAGGTGAAGACTTCATTTTGTATTTGTAAATTGTTGCTAGCATCAGAAGATTCTGAAGCAACAATAAGTTCGGCCACACGACCTTCAGCACTCACCTACAATTACGAAATAACAAAAATTAAACTCCCCCAAAGATTGAATAGCTATTTGCAGCGAAAGTTACATAAAACAAAAGGAATAAAAGTTGCTTATCAGATTTTATAGAAAAAGGGGCAGAATTTCCCCTATTTTTTCATAAAACCTCCTACAAATAAAGAACAAAAATACAATCCAAACAAAGTAACCAGAGTTACAAAGATCTCTTGTTACTATAAACAAGTCAAAACAGACAAAACATGACTAAATCACCCCTTATAGGCCTGACCACTTCCATCTATATTGTAGAGTATGGTATTATATAGTCATATGGAAAAACCCATATAGAATCTCACATTACTCACCTAAAGTGGCATCAAATTAGAATTAACCAATTGTAATATAATCCCGTGAGTGTTTGGTATACCAGATTAAGAAGAACATAAGATTAAGAGAATGATAAAATTAATTAATTTCATCTTATCTTACATTTAATATTAAAAAATAGACATAAAAGTAATATTTCCTCTCTTATTTATAAAATTTATTTCATCTTATCCTACTCTTAATCTTATCATTTTTTTTAATGTGATGCACCAAACATACACTAAAGTTTTAAGCTCAAGTAATCTTATCATTAACCTAATTAATGATGATCTAAGACATCTCCTAAATTATATTCAATCACAACTTGGTGGATGACCTGACCTAAATAAAAGGGTAATGAAAGTGTAGAAGAAAATTTGCAGATGGATTTCCATAGAGTACTATAAGCAAATTAACCTCAAAAATGGAAAAACAGATCACATCAATCAAATGCATGCAGGGGCCGAACTAGTTTTGTTGAACTTATCACAAATTGTCTTGATTCTTCATTAATAAAAGTTTTATCCTTGCGTTTATGAGTTTCAGTAAAAAAACTCTACGCGCATTGGCTCATTTTCATGTTTAATCTCTTACTATTTATGAAAATAGTTCAAACAATGACTCAATACACTACATCTCAAATGAAAAAATGGATGAATAAAGCAAATCAACTCACATATTCATCCATTTTTCTAGCAAAACTCTTTGATCCGATCATGTGAGGACATTGTTATCATTCACTTGCTGTTGTCCCTATCATAGAATATTTCTACAACAACCATAAACCAATTGACTAATAAATCATTAAAAGAAAATAGAAACAATAAGAATTCAAATGAACATAATTATGAAGAAAAAAAAATTCACTCTGCTCAGAAAACTAGTAGTTCACAATTTGTTTCCACTGGTTTTGATCTACTCCTTTCGGAACATTATTGCTCAAAACTTGTTGTTTTGTTTAGTTCCTCACGTGGTCCCTTTTAAGCACTGTAGTCCTTCCATTTTTTTTCGATCATCCTTAATAATATTTTTTCGATCGCCTCAATCATAGGATAATGAAACTTCCTCTACCACAAAGAAAAGAAATAATACAAATAAGTATTTTTGGTGTTTGAGAGTATATGCATGTACAGCACCATAAAAAAGAGAAGAAAAACCCAAATTATGTTGTTGTTAATTACTCGAATCAATAAAACAAGGTTTTTTTGTAGTTAGAAGGCACATTCTTCCAATCTGTGTAACAAAGCGGACAAAGGTTCTCTCTCTTTGCAACTTTTCCCAAACAACTACTTAATATTTGCCCATCTTTTTTCACAATTTTCTCCCCACGTTCCAAGGACCACACTTGTGACGTTCGCATGACATGTCTTTGCTTTCTCACCCTCCCTTCAAAATCTATACATTGAAAACATAAATTTTATAAATAGAATAACACTGTGATATCAAACTAGTTATAAAGAGATGTCTTATAATACAAAATTACCAATTATTTCGTATTCTTCATTATCATTGTTTTGACTTTTTTGTGGTTACTGGCTCGGTCTCAGAATCACTTTAAGAGTCATGATCATCTTCAAGGTGATACTCATGCTCATGTTCAACATCTTCTTGTTGTTATGAAAACCCAACTGAAGATTGGTTTGACATAATAGCTCTGATTGAGAGAGGAATATATTTTAACCTAAACATGTTGCAATCTATATACATAAAAACATAAACATGCTTATATCTTTCAAAAAAGAGACGTCAAAGAGCCATACACATTGGGTTAAAAAAGCTATAAATGAGGTGTACTACTGCTACTCAATGCCATACATGTCAAGAACCCTAAAAAATTTGTTGTGCAGGAGTTGCAGCACCAGTACCTGCACAGGGGCTGCAGCACCATACCTTGCACCAAAGCTGTTACACCATCCCTTGTGCAGGTGCTGGTGCAGCACCAGTCCTTTTAAAATTTCTTAAGATTTTCCATAACAATCTGTTTTCTCAAAGATATTTGTTCCCTTTTATTACAGCAATAAAACATAAAGAACACAAACAAGAGCTTGAGATTTTCCATAACAATCAACATAGAAAAGAAAAAAAGACAAGGTACAAGTAGTGTTTAAGTACAATATTTACAATTGAAGGTACAAGTATTTTGTAGCAAGTTAAATGATCATAATTATCACAAATTAGAAACCGTAAACTTTTTGTTCAATTCGAAATTTCAGACTTAAGTGCAATATGCTCAAACTTTATTACCATATATACGACACGATTAACTAACTTGTGGTCTCACTAACACTTCAATAGCCAGCATAGACTACTAAGGCATGCAAAATTCATGAACTAAAAATTACTATTCCATTAAGAAATTAGTATTTAAATTTACTAATGGCATGTTTGATTGGGAAAATAGACAATTTCATTCTGTTGTAATTCCAGGTGTATTCCAATTCATCCGTTTGGTTGGTTTTTGTGGCGGATTTTCAAATACGTGGAATAGTCAATTCCGAAAAATGGCCTATATAGAACTCTAGGGGAGATAGAATTTAATTGTGAATTTCAAATTATTTGTAGTTATTTTGTCATGATAAATCTTGATTTTGTTATCCACAAGTGTCCCTCTTGATTAGGGTTTTTTCATTAGCCTAGGGTTTCTTGGTACATAGAGTCTTTATCTCTAATCTAGTGTTTTCTTATATACAGTTCTCTCTAGAGTAGGTTTCCTTATTTAGCATTTTCTTTCTTTCTACTTGATAAAGTAGGAGTCGGGTTTTCGTTTTTGGGGTATAAGGTGGGGTAGTGTTTGTTTCTAATATGGTATCGAAGTACTCTTACGTATCATTTAGGTCTAGGTTTAAAGATAAGGTTGTTCCAAATAAATTCTCTACATAATGAATCCTCATGCGAATTTTTAGACTTAAGTGCAGGTGCAGAGGCTGGTGCAGCAGCCCCTGTGCAGGTGCTGGTGCAGAATAAGATTGTTTACCTAGCTCAGTTCGTTGTAAATTTCATGCTATATGAAGAGAATTCAGGTATAAATTGTACAAAGAAAATAAGCAACAGAATAAATGCTGATTGTCTAAGGCAATAAATTTCAATTCATCAAGCCACCAAACCAAGTACACACACTGCCTACTCATGTAACTAGCTCAAAAAGAAAATGCAACAAGAGAACCAAAAGAACCAAAGATTAAATTAAAGATTGGTATCTTTATCAATGTCCATCCTAGCCCAATTTGAGATACAATCTAATTGATCGTCTACCACCACATTAGAAGGCATGCGCTAATTGTAAGTGTCATCATCCTTTTTTTTACGTTTTTTCCCCTATTCCATATAGGTCCCTTGGCTTTGTGATCACAACATAATACCATTCCTTTCTTGTTGGGTCTTGCATATAAAACATTTGTTTCGCTTGAGATAAAATAACGAATGGGTCATCCTTAAATAACTGACCAGTGTGTATGAACCTAGACAAGTCCACGAGAATGCACCCACTTGCATATTTCTTCAAACCCCTTGCTGAATTCATATCCACCCAATCATAACGGAACAACATGAGCACACCATAATACATTTGATCCTTCGCTTCAACCATAACTCCCGAATCTTGAGATCGTTTAAACTTCTCACGATCATTTGTGTGGAATTTAAAGCCATTGATGTTGAATCCATTAAATTTCTTAACAACATTATTCAGACCTCTAGTAAAGACAATTATTTCATCTAAATAATTGTTATCCACCATCAATTGCACCTAAACATTTTCCAACAATTAATATGAGACAATATCAGTCAATGTTTTATTGAACACACTTATAACATTCAATGACAATTGATATTATACCTAACCTGTCTCATAAGCCATAAAGGAGATTTCTCAACCAATCACTTCTGTTCGGGACTTTGTATTGGCTGATTGGAACAGTTGGTTAGTCTTTAAGCAGCCAAAAATTCGTTGCAATGATTTATGTTTTTATCAAACTATTAGCCCTCACAGGGATAACAAAACATAATAACTACTCAATTTAACCACATGACTAAGTTCCTTTATTGATACTAACCTACAAAAGTGAGAAAGTTTATCATTATGGAGCAATACATAACAATGTGCTTGAGCCAATGACATATCATCGAGCTCAACACTTACAATCTTTCCCATAATCCGTCCACCCGAGGAAAACATGTATTCATCCAGATAATTTACATTATCATTGTTGCTTTGGGGGCGGTTGAATTTTTATCTACACCTTTGAAGTATAGTGAGCAATAAGTTATGCACTCTTCTCCATTGTACCCTTCAGCAATTGACCCTTCGGGTCGATTTCTATTACGTACGTAAGATTTCAAGAGCACTAAATACCTTACAAAGCCAAAAAATTAAAGATAAATTTACTAGCCATTAAAATAAAAATTAAGTATTCGGAAATGAGATTTGAACATCTAACCTCTCAGCAGAATACATCCACTTGTAGTGTACAGGACCACCAAGTCTAGCCTCTGAGGCTAAGTGAATGATAAGATTAACCATAATGGTAAAGAAACCAGGGGGAATATTTTCTCCAAATGAAAGAGTGTTAAAGCAACACGCGACTCCAATATGTCAAGCTTCTGGGGATCAAGAGTTTTAGAGCATAAAGTTTTGAAAAATGATGATAATTCAGATACAACTGCTACAACATGTCTAGGCAAAGATGTTCTCAAGGAAATAGGAAGGATTTCTTGCATCAATATGAGACCGTCATTACTCTTTAAGTTTGACAACTACAATCCTTTAGGTTTACACATCTTGATATGTTTGATGCATACCCATCAGGAACTTTAAAATTTGCCAAAACTGTCAAAAAATTATCCTTCTCTTTTGTAGACATAGTGTAGCATGCTGGAGGCGAGTTATCTTTCCATTAGGAATAACAAATAAATGGAGGTCTTTTCTAATACCAATTTCCTCGAGATCACGGCGTGCCTTTTTATTATCTTTAGTCTTACCATCTATATTCAATATTGTTCCAATCAAATTATCACATACATTCTTCTCTATATGCATCACATCTAGATTATGATGCAAGAGATTATTTTTTCAATAAGGTAACTAAAAAAAATACTTCTTTTTTTCTACATAGTATCTACAACTCCTTCATCTATGGGAAGATCCTCCTTATCAACATTTTCTAGAAAATCACCCACAGCCTCAAAAAGATTATCAATTTCATCCACTAGTACTTAGCCTGTAGAGGTACCAACATCCTCTCTTGCCCTCTTCTTAAAAAGCCTCGAGATTTTACCATAGATGTAGTTTCCATCCTCTAGTTGTTTTAAAACATCGTGTCCATACGGTGGAGCAGGAGCAGATCCCAATTCTATGGTGCCATCAAACTTATCCTTTTGAAAACGAAACTCACGTTTTTCTTCTAACCATCGAAGATGACCCATATAGCAAAACTTTCCCCCGTGCTTTAACCATATATAATGCGTAGAGTCCCCACAACATGGACAAGCAACATGCCCCTTGGTTCTCCAACCAGATAAGTTTGCATATGCTGGAAAATCATTAATGGTCCAAAGAAGAGAAGTGCGCAGCTTAAAGTTTTGATTGATAGATGCATCAACAACATCCCATAATTGTTTCAACTCTTCTATTAGAGGCTGCAAAAAGATATCAACATCATTACCGGGGCTTTTCTCACGAGGAATCACCATTGAAAAGATGAACGATGTTTGCTTCATGCAAAGCCACGGTGGGAAGTTGTATGGGACCAAACGGGCTATAAGTATAACTCATTGTTCGAAAGGGATTGAACCCATCACTAGCTAGGCTAATCCTAGCATTACGAGTATCAGCTACAAAATCGGGATACAAAGTACCAAATTCATTATAAGCTAATCCATTCGTCAAGTGTCTTAAAATCTCATCCTTTGTCTGATCTTTATCATGTCATCTCATCAATGAAGCCGTTTTAGATGACATGTATATTCTCTTCAATCTCGGTATTAAAAGAAAATAACGCAATACTTTAGCTGACTTTTTTCTTTTTAGATGGAGCATCACTCTCATTCAACAGATCCTCATCATCAGCATTGTTTTTAACCCACTGTGGCACACCACACACATGAAAAAATTCATCATTCACATGCTCATCCCAATACAGTGTGCAGTCATTAGGACAAACATGAATCTTCTCATAGCCAAGACCCAATCCTTTAATAATCTTCATGACTTCATAATAATTTGATAGCATTGGAGCACACATCGGAAATGTCATATTGATAAATTCGAGCAACATAGTAAGAGATTTACCAAACCACCTATTCAAACATTTGATGTGTAGTAGGTATAACATAAAAGTTAACTTCGTGAAATTCTAACGACCCAGATAAAGTTCATGATCATAATCTTTCATTAAATTGCGATACTGAGTCTTCTCATCAATAGTAGAATGAACTGGATGTTCAACGTGTAAAGGCTCACAACAATTATTGAACTCAAACACACCATGGGCCTATTGCTCTCCACTATGCTCATTTGAAGATCCCACTTCGATTCATTCACTTAATGGTTCATTGTTTTGGTTTTCACAAGTAACCTCGAAGGCACCTCAGAGCAAACCCAACACGTCATCTCCTCCCATGAAGCTAACTGGAACACTACTGGGTTCTAAACTAAAGGGAGCGTGGTCTATACAAGAGACTTTCTCCCCATGAAAAACCCACTCGGTGTAACCTGAACTATACCCATTATATAATAGATGCTCCTGAACAACTTCTGGTTTGAATGAAGAATAATTACCATATCTTATACATGGATAAACAATACTACCACTACTACAAGCTTTCTGACACGCAAATATAATGAAGTTTGCAACACTATCCATATAAGTTTTACTGGATCTCGGTTTATCTACACAACTTTTATCCATTTTAAGATGACGCCAATAAACTTTCCTAAAACAATATTAAGAAAGTCAGAATTGAACTATTTTAGGAAAAAAAAAAGGCATAATCACAAACTTAGGTTTGATTGCTAAGCGGATGAACTGAAATTGATACTAACAGGTGCTGCTGTGTAGCAGCAGCCCCCTCACAGGGGCACCTCATTGGAGATAACATGAAAATGGGGTTTCAAGCAATAATAATCACTCAATTAGGAAAGCAACACAAAACATGTAACCTAGATCATCATCGACCCTAACAATCACTGTTTATAGAATATATAAGCATAGAGAAACTAAGCATGACGAAAGTGTTTCGACTCGAGCTTTTTGACTTAGTGATCTCCTTTAAGTTCTCCTAACAAGATACCTAGATTCTATTCATCTTTTGGCTAGTGCATCCAAAAAAAAGTGTTTCCTGAAAAAAAATTTAAGGGACTTTTGTTTAAAGATAAGCTTGTCCCTAGCACATAAAAAATTCCACAAAGCAGATTCTTATGAGGTTTCCAAGTAAGCAACAGGGAAAACTGCAAGCTTTTTAGATGCATTCAAAATTAATGCTGTCAACAAGCAGAGTGCTTCAAGTCATCTAGAACTACTTATCCCTATGCTGGTTCAGCAAATAGAAAAGGGTAAAGCTATATCTACCACAAATTTTGACACCCAATGCAAACACGTGAAAGTTTGCTTTACTCTCACTCATTACATTGATTTTATTAAAGGTAAAATTAATATAACACACGTATTACCAATGGAGTTTCTTGTCAATTATTTAAGCAGATACAAAGTTGTCGCATACGATGTCAAAAATTTTGGTACGTATAACATTGCTTAATTAAAAAATTGGGTTTGTTACACAAATAAACAACAAATTTAGCTTACAGGATCAGAAAAATTGAAGAGAAATCCAAACCCAAATAATTTTTAAAATTTCTTAACTATCAGAATAAGTAACTGCTTACAGCTTCAATGCCACTTGCTTAATTATTTATCTGCTTGAGAGCAGCCATACAAAGTATGCCAAAACTATCAACTTAATAACTTAATGAGACACAGTAAGAGGAGAAACAAAAGCATGACATTGAAAATCAAATTAGCATGCTTCATTGACTCACCATACAAAAAGAATTTAAATATTAAATAAATTGGGTGCTAAAGAAATAAAATTTTATTGCTTATTCAAACAAAATTTTAAATACTACCCCATGTACACTCACAAGTGCTGCTGTGCAGCAGCCCTTTCACAGAGGCACCTCATTAGGGCTGCTATGCAGCAACACCATCACATGTGCACTTCACAGGGGCTATCACATGAAAATGGGATTTCAAGCAATAATAATCACCCAATTAGGAAAACAACACAAAACCCAGAACCTAGGTCATCATAGACCCTAACAATCACAGTTTATAGAATATATAGGCATAGAGAAACTAAGCATGACGAAGGAGTGAAATATACCTGCGCAAAAATTTTGATGAGAGAGAAACGAAAAAGATGAGGAAGTAGAGACGCGAGCAGGAAGAAGGAATCGTGAGAGCAAACCGACCTGGTCGCGCGTAAAAGTCTGAGAAATTACACTAAGCACTCGAATCACCGGCTATTTTAACTCCTATTTCGGCGCTTTAAAACACCGCAAGGGTTCTGCATATTGCGGTGCTTGTAAGGGCTACAATACAAGCACTGCAGTATGCTCGAACCCATCATATTACGGCGCTTCTAAGGGTCAGAATATGAAATGGGTTTCTGCATATTGCGGCGCTTGTAAGCGCCGGAATATGCAATAGGTTTTGCATATAACGACGCTTTGAAGCACCGATATATGTTCTTTAGATATTGAGGCACTTCATGAAAGCGCCAGAAATGAAGCACTAGCGGCGCTTATATGAAGCACCGAAAATAAAATGCTGGCAAAACCCATTTATCTTGTCGTGTAGGATGTGCAGTCGTGCATGGATTCGCGACGCTTGTTGAATTGACTGTTAAGTTTTCGGCATCAACAGGATTGTAGTAACTTACAATTATTTGGTTAAATAGAACCAAACGTTCTTATGGTGTTTTGGTTTCATTTATAAACTGGTTTGACCAGTTTATATGTGGAACCAAACATGCTCTTAGTTTAAAATTGCCATGGTTGCTTAGCCCTATATGAATGAATAAATAAAAGGGTAGACGGAAATTGCTTTTATTTTCAAGAATTGTAGCTCTATTTTACAAGGGAAATGAGTTGCTGGAAAATCAGAGGATGCTCTTCTTCGGGCTACTAAATTTGATGTTACATGCAGAGTACACTGATGCTCATGGTCCTTAATTTGCAGAATTCTCCAAGATAGAATTAATGGATCTCTTTGTATTAATTGCTTTTAGTACTGTTTTGAAACACTAGTTTTGTAGCTTGTTATAGCATGTTCCTTCTTGTATCAATTAGTATTAGGTTTTCTGCTTTTCTATAACTTTGTTGCTCAGTTTCCTTGTCGGAAATGAAATTTTAAAACTAGGCAAAAGATCCTGAAGTAATTGGCTATAGCCCATATATAGTTAATACAAGACAAAGTAACTCTTACATGAATTACCTTTATGTTCATTACAATTCCCACCAATAAAAGAGGTAAACAGAACAATTAAGTCTAAGAACTGCATGATTTATCAAAAAAAATTATTGATGGAATGCACGTCCCTCTTTGTTCGTCATACTTCATACAAATTGTGTAAAGAAATGCTAGCTAGACTCATGAAAGAATGAACGATTCCAATGAATTAGGAAGAAAAAAATTCTTAATAAGATAGTTGATTAATCCATCATTTCCTGTCGTGGCTGTGAAGAAAATTAGTCTCTTGATGCAGTACTCGCCTACTGCTACAGCTTTGGACCAGAAGAAAAAAGAAAAATATGTATATAAGTGGCTTAGAATAGGAGTGATATAATAATTATAAAGTGATGTGAAGAACATATAAGTTATCAGGATTGTACAATTGGAACCTCTGCCAGACCATCATGTATACATATATGTTGATGAGTTCTTCTCTTAAGTATGCGGACTTTCTGACGTAACAACTCCAGCGTCTGTTTCTGTCGACGTTTGTCGAGCCTGTGATGAATCTGAGACCAAAAATCACAATGATAAAAATGTAAATTAGGGTTAACATAGTATAAGTTTAGTTCACTGTAATTTAGTTAAGGGAGATCTTTCCTTTTTTTTTTTGCAAGAGATAAATCTGTTTTTATGGGTAACGATAATTTTTAGTAAAAAAATATTTCAAAATCGAATGTCTTTTTACAAAAAATTTATCATAAAATGAGGTTCATGGTAAAAAAAAATACAAACTACTCTTTAGCTAGAAGCAATATCAGTACATAACATGCGCAGTGGGCCTATGACTACGCTACCACTTGACTGCATCTTCAGAATCAAACCATCATCTTTGATACCGAAAACCACATGCTGCAGTCACTATTTATTTACACTCTGTCATCACTTTCCATTCACCCATCATTTGGGTCATACCAATAACCAGACAGCTCATTCCACATGGGTGAGGTTGCCCATGTGGCCCCCCCATGCCACATGCTACACCTCAAAATATAACACTAATATAAAATGATTTTAATAAATAAAGGAAACGCTATTAATTTTTTTGTTAAAATACAGATACATCTTGACTCAATCCATTGTTAAGACTTAAGAAAGATCCATTGTTAAGAAAGTTAACAAAAACTGAGAAAAACATAAAGTAGATTCTAAGGTCCCTTTGGTAAAATAAAAGTCAATTTGTTTTTTTTTTACATTTTGTAATAAAATATATATTTATTGATAAATTTATATTTTACCTTTATTTTTATGTTATTTACTATCTTATTCTTATCTTTTTCTATCTTAATCCTGTTTTCTTTTTAATCATATGTATCAAGAGAATGTGGAACTTATGTACGTAGTTAGCACTTACCAGTAGTAGAGGAAGAGAAGGGATGCCTAGTGAGTTGAAAGGGGGGAGGAGGGTAGGTGGAGAAGGACCCCTCCATCTGTGAAGGATAATAGAGATAGGAGGAGGCAGGTGGTAAGCGTTGAGGCTGGTGGGGTACAGTAGTATATGTTCCCCTTGGCAATGAATAGCCATAGTAATATGGAGAAGCCATTGTGGTTGATGATGCTCCGTACAGATGATGATAGTATTGTGGCTGTTGAACTTGTGGGTTGTACACTGCCTGCAGATGCATTATGCCCCATTGCAATAATAATGTCATTCCCTCCACTACTAGTGTTTGCTGCTAAAATCAATATTTAATTTTTTTTTTTTTAAAATACAAAAATACTTATATAGTTTTATTCAAATTCCTATACTAAAATTATATTAATATACTTTTAACCTCAATCATAATTAATCCAGATAAAAATCATGTGAAGCGAAGATATTTAGTATGTTAAGATTCAATTCTTAACAGTGAACGATGAGATATTTTTGTTATTTTTTTGATAAATTTAAATTAATTATGATTGAGATTTCAAGATACATTAATTTATTTTTAACATAGAATGATGCTTTTAATTGTAGTTAAATCAAATTATAATAATGTTTTTATAATATTTTCAACCAAAAAAAAATATAGAGAGAGAGCGCTAAGGAAGAAGGAAGATAAAAAATTAATTGAAGTGGTACTACTACTAACTTGCTGGTATCCATAATCAGGAGCGTATGTTGGGTACCTGCAGAAGTAGAATTCAATCGAATTAAGTAGGTATAATATATAGAAGAAAATTACTTGGGATATGCATGTGACTTATGAAGTGTTCTTTTCTTTTTGACCTTTTTCCCGTCATTTTTAGTGGTTGAATGGTAGGATAATAAACTATAAACATACTATATATTCTTTTCTCTTTTTTTTATAGAGAAAACATATTATATATTTGTTTGGGTCCTACATACTGCGTGATAGTAAAGATGATATATTAAATTAT
Source organism: Bretschneidera sinensis (assembly GCA_023935145.1). Classification (NCBI taxonomy): domain Eukaryota; kingdom Viridiplantae; phylum Streptophyta; class Magnoliopsida; order Brassicales; family Akaniaceae; genus Bretschneidera; species Bretschneidera sinensis. The sequence goes on from CM043697.1 coordinate 143,181,211, forward strand.
AAAGTTTACCTCTAAGCACAAATGCAATGTTTGAAGAATGACTTAAACAAACTTAATCAAATTTATTTTGTTTAAAATAATTTAAAGTAATTTAAGTTTGAAAAGATTTGGGTAGATTTAAATTTGCTTAAATCTTTTCAAAAAAAACACAAAAATAAAACTTTTTTAAAGAAAATAAACACAATAACATTAAATATTTATAGTTATTTTGTTCAAAGGTAGGGTTTACGTGCATTGGTTGTCCCCGACCTAGAGGGACTATATGAATAAATATGGGTAAATGCATCAAATTAGACCTCTTGTGCTACCTAAATGTAGATAATATGGTAAATGCACCAAACTGGATTAGATAGAAATTAAATAAGTCAAAGGAAAAATGATACCTTTGAATCTTCTGTAATTTAGCTAATGGACTTTAGTGGAAGATGATACGTAGGACCACTACAATACCATATATGCAATTGTTTTTATGCAAAATTGAGATATATGAAACGCAAATTTTCACTTTCTTGATCATTTTAAGAAACAAGAAACTAGTAATTGATTTCTATAATGATCTATAACGTAAGATTTTGATGAAATTAATCAAAGATTGCTCTTTTCCTCGTTTTGGTTTGATGTTTTTTTTTTTTTTTTTTTTGCAGGCTATTGCCTATTTGGGAGATTTATCCTAATGTGCAATTAAACCGAGACCAGCGCATCAAAAACAGGTGGGTCATATTTGTAACCACAGGAGAGCATCGCATACGTGCATGGTTCAAGTCTAATTTATTTTCTTTCTTGCTTACATTCTTTCATTTCAGACAAAACTTATTACCAAGTCAATTATATAATTTATTACTAAATTATTTACATGCTGATATATACCAACTGTATTGAAGGGAAAAAAAATGAAATTAAGTAAAATATATGGATATATAATAACTAATTCACTGTGTTGGTTGAGTAAAATAAAAGAAAAAGATACTCACCCATAAGGTGGATAGATGACAGGAGGTGGTGGTGGAGGTAATGGTGCTGCAACTCCACTATATGATGGTGCACCTCCCTGATTATATGGATTAGGATTACCACGGCCTTGCTGGTTTCTTCCTGCATTTAACATTAAAAAATTTATATTTATATATATCTAAATTAGTACTAACATTGATATCTCCACTAACAAATTACAATAATTCTAGAGAAAACGCAAATCATATCTTAAATTCTTAATTAATTTAAACATATTGGTCTTAAAATTGATCTATAGAAATAATGATTATATATATAAAAAATGGACCTCTGGGCGGTGAAGGTCTAGGCCGTCCTAGAGAAGCAATATTACAATTTGCTCTTCGTCCATCTATCACTGGGTTTGGATCAGCACAAGCCCTCCTTGCTGATTCAGGATCACGAAAGGTCACCTATAAATAGTAATCAACGTACATTTATTATTTGACCTATGATTTTAATGCAATAAGAAAAATGAAAGAGAACTTACAAATCCGTATCCTTTGGATTTTGCTGTGTTCTTATCAGTGATGATAACAGCTTCAAGAATCTCTCCAAACTGCTCAAAATATTTACGCATTTCTTCGGTGGGTGTCTCCCATGCTAGACCCCCAACAAACAGTTTTGTAAAAGTTGTGTCACCAAACTGTGCTCGGTAATGTGGATTAGCCATCGCAATCTAAATCATCAAAAATGCCAAATGGGTATCCCTTCTTCTGCCTTCTTCTTCTTTACAACTGACAAATTAAGCTGTAAAATCTTCTCCTTCCACCTCTCGTCATTTTCTTTGCATTTTGTGAACCTACTTTTGCCATCCACTTCCCTTCTTTTTTACCACTAAAGAATCATTGAAGAGGGACAGAGCTAGGGAGGCAGTTTATGATCGATGTTGCAGTACGTTGCTATTGTTTGAAAACAAATACTAATGGGTCACGGTTAATTAAAAGAGATAGGGGAAAAGGGAGTAGATATCTAGCTTATGAGAGAGAAGGCCGACAGATGCAAACGCTAATGTGCTGTCTAGAGAGAGGGAGAAAGAGAGAGTAATTTATAATATTATAGATCGAATGACAGCTGCGTGACTGCACACTTGAGTCTGTCTTCCCTGTCTGGGCATTAACATACCCTCCCAACTTCCAATAATCCCCTCTTTAGTTGGTTTTTGTGCTCTTCTATATGTTGTCTTTTGGGTCTAATCGCCTCCTTTTTCAGTTTATCTAATTTTTGCTACTATTGTATTGCTATTAATGCACTCCCATATGACTTTGTTAGTTGTTTTACTTTTTGTTTTTTTTTTCTGTATTTATAAAAGTAGGCAATGAGATGCACCAACATTTATACTCTTTGTGGACCTTCTTTGTGACTATCAAATATGAGCCATCTATTCATCATCTATTTGATAGGTATCAGGAATTAGTATTAATGTGACTGGTGGCACAAATAATAATCTTATATATTGCAGAGAAACCAGCTGCCACACTGTATCACTGAGGATTTATTAATGAATACTTCATTAGATAAGGAGATCTCAACTCAATTGATACTATTGTTTGACATATATAGCTTTTGATAGACTATTTATTTTTTGTTTGAAAATCAAATCATAATTTCATGAAAATTAAATAATAACGTGAAAATATTGAAAATATTTTTGTCGTTTTGCATGTGTATGACGTGTTTTGATTTGAAGAGATGTATGTTGGTGTTGATTCTCAACTCATAAGTGAAATATGTTTTATCAATCTCGAAAAAAAAAGATGGACTACAATTTTTCTTATATGACATTAAATTCAATTTTTAATGTTAATTATGACATGATTACATTAAATATATATATATAATAGATTAAATAAATTATAGTTGTAGCCCAAAGAAAACAGTTCATGTATTTTAGGCCATGAACATGATTACATAAACTTTGATGTTTCCGTTATAGAAATATGGAATTAGATCCCTGCATATTCCCACATGACCGCATGTTCCTAGCTCTATCTCTCTAATCATAAGCCGTTACAAAAGCCGACTTCCAAACAACAAGAGAAACGAGTGAACCAGTTGGGATCACATAATTATCACCTACTACTATATAAGAGAGTGTATATTTCAACTTAATTAATACTAGCAAGTAATCAATATAGAGATAGAAATCCATGTGCAACCAAACGACGAATTAACCATAGATGGACGGCTGCGATGAAAACAAAATTTCAAACTGCATATGAAATTAATTCCATCTCCATCAGATCAATCCCCGGTCAATTAATTATATATATAATTAAACAAATTAAAGCTAATAAATTATGTTAATGGAAGACCATTATGAGTTATGACTTTTTACAAAGAGTACAACTCTACAATGACAGAGAGAGAGAGAAGAGAAGAGTCATTATCAAACTTGTTGCCAGCGTTAGGAACGAGGAGACAGCTAAAGGGCCTCTTGTTTTATGAAAACTGTACACGTCCGTGAACTGGCAGCTCCCTCCACGTGGGGTACTCCTATCACTCCTTCACAACAATGAGCTGGATTGCCTTTCATCATAGCTGCTATGAGACCACGGTTTTCACCCATCAATTTGGACTCCAACAATCAGATCGTGTCATATCATTCACTCTTATTTGTTGCAGTATTTTTTAATGATAGAACTCTGAATCACTCTCTAATAAAAGATCAAGAAATAACCACTAGGATTGATTTTATCTACTTTCTTTTATACTTACATCTCCCTCTCCTTTAGTTTCTGGTGAGCTGGTGACCCACCCACTGGCACCCTCAACTGGTTAGTAATTAGTTAACCCCTCAATCAATATGGCTATTTAAAAATGCAGTTTTTGTGCAGGCAAAACAGCTTTCTGATCAAATCTCAACCCAATTGGTTTTGAGCAAATAAGGCATTTCTCTGCTATTCTACCTCTGAGTCCTCCACTTAAGGGTAGCTAGCATGCTTCAAATTCGCCCATTCCAAAAAATAGTACAATCCCTTTTTCAGAGTATTGAGGCACTGTTTTATGAGAGTATATATGATTCAAATTAAGGTGACTATTTTTCATTCTTCTGATCATGATCTTCTTCAGTACTTATCATCATAAGTAATTATTTTACCTTAAACACCAAATCATCAGCAAAATTGATCATGGTTACCCTGAAGCATATGTGCCAAGTTTGGTAAGGATTATAATTGTTTGTGAACCACTTTAAACCAATTTGAGTTGATGCTTGTTGATGAGATTTTATGTTTACAGCTCATCCCTACGTACTACTATATCACAATATTAATCTTTATGTGCTACAATGTGTTAAGACAATTAAAATCAGTTAGGTATTCTTGGTGAAACATAGTGCAAAAAATTCATCCCATAATACTAATGCCATACACACATATTGAGCAAGTCTCAATTCCACCAAATTAGGCAAAGAAATGTTATTGATGTCCTAAATGTGATTGTTGGTAATTAGCAGTGAGTGCTTCTCAAACACTTCTTTTAAACATCAATTTCATACATATTAAAATTTTGAAAGATAATTATTATTTAAGTTTTTAAATAAATACAATTTAAGCTTTCAAAATGTTTTTAAAATTGTTTAAAGGAAGAGTACAACCATTATTATTTGATAATTAGGGCAGTGTAGGTCTAGAAGCCTCGTAGGAGCAACCTTAGTTATGTGCTCAAAAGTTAAAATCCCTTCTCAAATACTTGTAGTAGTAGACTAGAAAGTAGTACACTTGACATCTAGTTGACAAGATTTTAGACATGCATCACTTAATTTAGTCCATGTGATCAGTTTCCAAACATGACGTAGTGTATTAGGTAATATATATATATATATATATATATATATATATATATATATATAGTCTCAACGCTGAACATTGAAAATTAGGATGCACTTCATATGTCAAATATATGATTGGATCATGCTTAGTATATTGTCTACTCTTCACTTGCTCATAGGCAAACATGGAGCTGTGTTAATATAGCGGCAGTTATTGTCCAAAAGTGAAAACATAAGAGAGGTGAGTTGGGTTTTTTTAGGTACAAGGGGAAGAAACACATGGCCTTAGACCCTACACATGAGCAGCCAAACTAGTTTCTCAAGACACGGCGAAGCCCAAGGGGAGGATGAGAGAAGACATGCAATCCCAAAGATAACTGATCAATATCCCTTGCCAACGAATCGGCGCAAAAATTTGCTTCTCTATGAATATGAACTACCGAGCAATCCCAATCCCTCTGAAGTAACTCCCTGCAATCTTAAATAAGTCGATGATGTGGATATATCAAAGGAGGAAGGGGCGACACCCAGTTTCCCCACAGCCAACAAGGAATCTTACTCCACAACAACCTCCCTGAACCCTCTCTCCCAACAAAGCCTCAAGCCGTAAAATAAATTTTAAGACTCTTGACAATTAATCAGTTTTAGCACATACAATATAATTGCAGAAGTAAAACAGTTAATGTGCATGAATTTGGAGAGTTGAGAGTTGAGATAAAACAAACTTTCGAAGTTATAGTGCTTCATCAATATCGAAATTAGACTCGATCTTATATTCAGTTTAATTTCTTCAAAAAATGTGCAACCAATAAAAATTAATATTTTAATCGCAATCAACAACATAATAACAACGTCCAATACAATCGTTGATATTTTAGTATAGCATCAATGACGAGATACTTTATCTGAAAGTTGTCGCTGATAGTGTACATTTTTGAAAAAATCTAAGATTTATTCATAAAATGAAAGAGAACATCAACCTTCAACTTTTGAAAGTCTTATTCCTAAATAAGTAGAACGCAACAAAGGTCAGTCATTATTACTCCTTGTAGTGTCCTACTTACTTGAGAAAAAGAGTTTTAGCAGTTAAATTAAGATTGGTATTTTCTCTCATAATTTGAACAAATCTTTTTTTTAAAAAAAAAAGGAAAGTAAGAAGGTTAGCATTTAGCTCACCAAAATCTTCAAAAAATCCAACTGAGTTACCTTTAGAATCACTGTCTGTGCAGAAAACTTAAGTGAAGTGCTCTTATTTTGCCGCATGTTTAATATTTTTTTATATTTTAAATTTGATCAATTTACACTATACATTTTAAAGATGTTTTTAATAGACTCTTCTAATGATAATTTCAACACACTGCATAGCACATGTAGCAATTAATTGCATGTGAAAATACACCATTACCCTTTTTGTTTTCCGCTAAAATAACAATTTGAAGTTCGTGCTTGAGTAAGAAAATAATTATATACACTTGCACTCATAATCCTCAACCTCTCACCTGTAAAAGTTTAAGCTACCAGTAATTAACTTTTAAATCTTTAATGTCTCAGTAACAAACTGAGGGAGTAAAGTCTAACTTTTCTGGGTCATAACGAGGATCAGGAGAAGCACCCAGAAATTCAGCTGACGATTATTTGGTCATTAAGGAGAATTTAATTCACATCCTGTTCTATACTAGTCAGTTAGCTTGAATTTTGATGATACTGTTTAAGACTTGAGAACTTCAAATATTAAATTGCCAAGAACTTCACAAAAAAAGAAATACTTAAATTTCTCTTTCTTTCAGCTGTTTCATTCATCAGTGAATAAACAAACTAATTAAAATAGAGAAACAATTGAATAAATTGTTAAATAGACGCAGCCGCTGAGGACAGGCTTCAAAAAGTATCTTTCTCGTCTTTTTCTTAACAAATTAAGTATCTTCATGGTTTCTTCGTGACCACAAAAATATATACGATTTCATGATCACTTTAATTGGAGTTTAAAATCTATTAGGTCTCGAGTCAAACGAATCACAGCTGTTTAGATTTTTTATCATAATATTTCGATATATTTTTTAATTTGAGCTTATTGAATTTTAAATAGATTAAGTTCTCATGTCAAATCAGATTTTACCTCTCTTGCTAATACATAATGTGAGCATACTTCAAAAAAAAAATCATAATAAGTATATTAAAAAAAAATTCATTGTCCGAATTGAATAATTTGATTTCATAAAATGAGTATGCTGATAGGAGAAATCCATAGGCAACAGAGTGATGGGCCTTCTCTCGTATCAATATGAAGTGGACCTGACAATAATGCACTATTAAATGTCATTTTAAGTTATGAAGCAAACGGGGTGGTGGCGCAGTTGGCTAGCGCGTAGGTCTCATAGCGTCTGAGTTATCCTGAGGTCGAGAGTTCGAGCCTCTCTCACCCCATAACGTTTTTTTCGTTATTTAATTTCTAAGGTCTTACTCTCCTCTTGGATTTGGGCTTCCTCTGGGCCATTTTCGGGTGGACTGAACATTTCCACTCTTCTGGGCCTTTTCGAATGATCAAGCAAGCATTGGCCTGCTCTTACCTGCCATTCCAAATTTCCTGCTCCTGGCTTTAATTCTCTGATAGCTAAATTCAATTTAAAGTTGAAGTTTATTTTTTAAAATTTAATCAAATCATTTATTAATTAAAATTTAATTTAATTTAACTAAATTTTAAAAAACAAACTTCAATTTAAAGTTGAATCAATCATCGCAGCATGACTAAAATTGTCACATGTAGCTGAAGCAAAAAAAATTGGTATGAGACTGCATTTAGGTCATGTTTGGTTTCAATTTAAACCAACTTAAAACAAATTGGTTTAAATTGAAATCCAAACATGACCTTAGTTGATTCTAACGAAAAAAAATCCCACTGATATTATTATTGGCAATATATAGCTTAATTTAGAGAAAAGGAAAAGGGTGACCCAAATCTTAAAATGAATCTTAGCCTCCTCGCTCTTAGATTAGTGTGAGGTACACAAGTTTAAATGATACTGAACTAATTAGGTGCTTAATTTGTTTTACCAGCCGGTAAAAAAAGAAAGTAAAATAAAAAAATTTCTTTTGAGGTTTTACTATTGTGTCTATTTGATCATTAGTTTTCAATGAATTTCAATTTATTCATGAACGTTTTATTTCGACTCAATTGGACTTTATGTCCATTAAAATTAGTATATGATAATGAATAAAAACAACATATAACGTATGGATCTGGACGGAATATCCAATTGATCGAAACAAAACATTCAGAGATAAATTGAAACTTACTCAAAATCAAAGATCAAATAGATACAACAATAAAACTTCAAAAATAAATTTATTTTTTCATTAAAAAAAACATTTTAAAGAGAATCCTACACTAACCACATCAAAAAAAAATTTATTACAATGGCTACGTCATTTTCGGTAATAGCATTGACAGGATTTCCTTGTTATCCAAATTGTTGATTCCTATGCCATAGGTTTGTGTGTCAACCAAGAAGATAGAGTCATGTGAACTTCATGGGTGAGTATTAAATGAATTGCATCACAGATTCAGAGTTTAATCAGCAGATTTTGGGTACAAAATAGAAGTTTTTCATTGGAAAGTTATCACCAGTGTGCTTGTGATAGCAGTAGGACACAATTTGTGGGATATACAAAGGTACAATGAGTCATATGGTGCCCATATGCAGAATTGATGAATCTTCATTCAATAAGAGTCACGACTCACAAGTCACGCCTTCAATCATAACTAATTTGGTATGTATGGGTCACTAGTAGTCTGTCAGTCCTCCACAAGAGAACAAGTGATGAATTTCAGCCATAGGCACATATCCTAAAAATAATGGGCAGGGGGGACCTTACCTGTGTAGCCAATTGACGTTGAGAGGTCACATGCATAAAACATGATTTTGTTAACTTAAAAGAAATTGAAGACAAGCATGGTGCGCTCCTCCTCTGCTTAGTCACTAAACAAAGACCGCAAATGCTCTCATTTAAACATCTCACATGCAAGTGTGAGATCTCGAGGCCCATTGTAGTTGTACTTTAAATAGGTGTGTGGGCCGTATAGTGACACGTGGATAGATGCAATTATTATTGAATGAATTGGATTGAGACATTTTGCAACTTTTAGAATCACTTCTTAGAGCATCAGTGTTGAAATGAAATCATTCAGTTTAGGCAAAGTGATGATGCATTGTGGCCTGACTGAAAACATTATGGGTCATCAACCTAATAATACCCAATTTTCCACTCAAGTTTGTGTAACAGTGTATTCCATTCAGAGTTCAGTACAAGTTTGGTTTGATCGCAATCGAATTTGAGTCTGAAAATTAAGTTGGATTAATTTATCAAATCGAGTTCGAAAACTTTAAAATTCGATTCGAAAGGTTCTTGAATAATTCAATAAGGTATTATCAAGCTAGATTCTAACCGAGCTAAACTCGAGCCAAATTAAAGCCAATATTTTTATTAATATTTTTATTTTTATTAATTAAATTATAATCAAAGCTTGAGCTCAAGTTTGAATTGACAATTCAAGACTCGAGCTTGAATAAATTCATTTATTATCGAGTCCGAACCATTAAAAAATTTATCAAATTCAAACTCGAACCTCAATTATTTTATATTTGTATTCAGAAGTCCACTCTGATTTTGTGTGGAAGTGAGCTCTTCAATACAAGAAAAATTGACAGTTTATAATGGAAGTGGGTGACCAAGTCAGTGATGCATCCATTCAGAATCTGGTTTCATACCAGTTGGCTATCTATGGATTTTTCTGTTATCATGTGGTGGGTAACGGAGATAATCTTAACCACACTAACTTAATGAAATTGTCCTTATTAAAAAAGCAGTTTGCATGATTTTATTATTTGGTCAGCAAGAGAGTCCCTAGGGGCTACGTCTCCCTATGATGCAGACAAAACTTTAAGCCCAATGGGCTTGTTTGTTTCCTTTAATGGACCCATCTTCGTTTGTCCGGTCATATAGAGTGATATAGTTCTGTTCAACTTCTTGTTTGTTTTCGACCCCAACAATTAAAAAAATAAGAAATTCTTCTTTGTTAACGCTATAATTTCTAGCCTATAAAAAAAAGTCTTAAATGCAAACAATATCCTTAATTTTAGGGGTACTTGCACTAACTATCCTTTATTTTGATGAGCGGAAATTAAAACCCTGAATTTTCATAATTGTTGTAATTGTTATCTCTGTTCTAAATTTCTAATTAAATAACCACAAATAAGACCAAATCAATTAAAATATTATAAAATACTCTAAAATTTAAAAATCTAAAGATAAAAACGAAAAATCAAAAAAAAATCTATAAAAAAAGCTAAAGAACTTTTAAATAAAAAATAAATTTATTTATTTTTTTAGGGATCTCTTTCTTCCTCCTCTTCGCTATTTTCTTCTTTGTCTTTATTTTTCAGATTTTTTTTTTTTTGTTTTTTGTGACGATAACGAATCCAACAGCGGAAAAGTAACAAACACAAATATTGAAAGATGAATTTCAAAACCCCAAACAGATTAAGAACTTAGTTGCAAACCCATACTTAAACACTAATTTAAACCATTTAAGAGCGAATTCAAGTCCTCTAAAAAAAATATGGAGCAAAACGTAAAAACTTTAGTAATTTTCCCATATCTTTTTGGGATTTTCGATCTACGTATGTAATGGGGTAAAAGCTGAGGTCACCGATATGAGAGAGAGAGAGAGAGAGAGAAGGTCGTGGTGAGAATGAGGTGAATTTGAGTCGAGTCGAATCCGAATTGAGGTGAGCTCGAGTTCAATTCGTGTATAAAAAACTTATTCGAGCCGTGTCTGAGTTACAAAATTTGAACTCGAATTCTACTCGTAAAGTAAAATTCGATAAATAAATATTTTTATAATATATATAAAATAAATATATTATATTTATAATATTATATTTATTAATTAAATCGAACTGGTTTACGAGGTTAACGAATCGAGTTTGACATAACTAAACTCAATAAAATAATCGAGTCAAAATTACAGTTCAAATTCAATTTAATCGAGTTTCGAACTGAGTTACTCGACTCAATTTCACCTTTAATTGAGAGAGAGATTGTAAGAAGAGATTGAGAATTGCATATGAATTGTAACGATGTTTAAAGACTAATTTAAGATCTATCAAAACAGAATCTCCCATAGAAAATTTAAATGAGATTGATTTTGGAATGGTTAAATCAACCTCCAAACAATAAAAATAGAATTATCATTTCCCATAATTACAAATTTTAATGAATTTTGAAAATACTAAAAATTTATTTGAGACAAACATTTTCAACTATTATCAATAGAGAGAGATTAAAAATTGATTGTTTTCTCTCCTTCGCCAATAAATAAAAATGTTTGTGCTCAAAACAGAGACAGCAACAATGACAGGCACTGCCGCAATGCTGCTGATCAATCCATCAATAATAGCTAAGTGATCCGAAATCTGCCAACTCCTTTGACGGAATTTTTTATTATTATCAATCCATTTAAGTACTGTTGAGTGTTGACCTCCTTGAATTAATCCGATTTAACTGTTAATGAATTTTGAGTTGAGAATGTCTTGTCATATTAGAAGAGGAGGGAGACAGAAAGGGGGTGTAAGAACTTTCCAGCCATACACTTTGCCCTTTTCTAGTAATTAATTTCATTGCAAGTAAGGAGCTTATAATTAATTGATAGGGAGCTGAGCTGAAATTAAGAGTCAGCTCTGGGACTCTGGTCTTCACACAAGACGCGGACGCAGGACAAGCCGATGGCTACTAGTGTAGTGTTATACAGATCGACAGCTCAAGAGTCAAGACCCCTTCCTCAATGGACAGCACAATAAATAAAGAGTGCATGCTTTATTACTGTCACAATTCCGCGTGAAACCCACTACCGACGCTACGATATCTTTTCTGATTTCCTTCCTCACACCTTACGTAACACAACTTTTCTATCTCTAATATCTAATTATAATTTTATAAATTTTTTAGTAATGAAAATAATGGTAAATTTGAATTGAATTCGAATGTTACTATTCGATTTTAAATAAACAAGTGAGTATATTTAAATTTGAGTTTGATAATACCTATCAAATTATTTAAGAATTTTTTTAACTTAATTTTAAAGTATTTAAACTTTGATCGAATTCGAGTTCGAATTGTTCAATAAAAATTTGATTCGATTCAAACTCTAATTGAAAGTACATTAAAAACTAAACAATACTTCAACATCTACTTACAATTTACAAAAAAGTATTCAGTCGCTTGATCTATATAAAACATTGTATTGAAATTAATATAGCGATTAAAAGTTTTAATATGTAAAAATCGTCCATATGTTATAAGTAATTATTATTGTTTTGAGAGTAAAGTAATTTTTTTAATAAAAATTAAAAATTGTTGTGGTGTTGATACTGTCAAAATACGACTCTCCTATAGGATGACGACACGTGGAACGTCGTGACCCCAGAGTGCAAGGAGACACGCGGACAATCCAGGCGCAGACAGTTGGATCTCCAAGTCATGACCGCCCTTCAGGACATCATTGCCTCCAGCTGGGTCTCCAGGTCATGACCGCCCTTCAGAGCATCATTGCCTCCAGCTGGGCCTCCACGTCATCACCGCCCTCCAGGGCATTTTGGCCCCCAGCTGGACCTCTACGTCACCACCGCCCTCCGGACCATCATTACCCAACCAAGTTGGAACGTCAAGTCTAAACACCGTCTTAACGCATAGACGGCTCTAGAGCAAGCCAGCAAGGCAAAAGCCCTAATGAACGGCTCTCTGCCTCCTAGCTGGGCCTCATAGGCATCATTACCCAACCCAGTTGGGGAATCCTATCACAGCCGCCCTGGCCCACTACCGCCTCCGACACTCTATAAAAAAAACTTGGTAAGCAGTCCAGAGGGGACAATTAGTTTTTCAGTTTTAAAATAACGATACACTTGAGTTTTCTCTAACTTAAGCATCGGAGCATCCTCGGAGGCATCCCCTCCGTCGACCCCAATAGCTACTCTCCCTTTCCCTGTACAGGTACTTCTATAGTCCAACCTCCAGCTCAGCAACGCACGTATTTAGCATCAACAGGTGTCATTGTTAATATACAAAAAAATTTGTAAGGACAAACTTGAAATAATAAGAGGATCCATAGAATTTTTATCAATGAATTTGAAATTATCAATTTAAGCTTTTCAATAATTTATTGCAAAGAAAGAAAAAAAAACAAGGCTGTTCAATAATTGATCATTCGATTGTCCTTTAAATAATGCTTATGCCAGATCATTTCTTCTTTTTTAGTGAAAGACCAAGAGGTTCCATTAAATAAATTGTGCTTAGCCAAGAGAAAAGAGAAGCTACAGTTTAGGTTAATTATTAAATATATCCCATCACTAATCAAGATGGAGAAACACCTAATGGCTTGTGACAAAAATGTCTATGCATATATATAATATTTTTTTGATGATATGTATTCGATTGAAATTTTATTGATAATTTAAAAAATTTATTAATAACATCGGTATAAATATAAGATTTAAAAAATAATATTATTAATAAATTTTTTTAAATTTATCAATAAATTTTTTTAAATTTATCAATAAATTTATCAATATTATTAATTTTAAACTTGATTTAAACAAGTCTGTTTAATTGATATCCATCTCTTTTCACTGTATTATGTTCTTATTTATATGATTAATTTGTTTATTAATTGCAGTGCTAATTAAAGGACACCAGAGTGATAGGGTGGATCAAGATCCACTTAGGGTTTGGTATATGTGGAATGTGAACATGTATTCATGAATCATCCATATAAAATATACACTTGTATTAAGATATTTTTTTTAAGTGAAAAGTATATTTAATTCAAAAAAATCTATAAAATAAATCTAAATAAGAAACTCTCATAAGTCATAATTCATATGCGAAGTTTGGTACTAGATTTAAGCTATATTAAACCGAACATCAAACGTCGTAGTAAATAAAAACAAAGCAATATGTATTGTTATCATCTGATGAATTCAATATGCCATTCAAATATGGGTGGCCGTTTTTTTACGGACAATAAGTTTGTTTTTATGATATTTGTTAACATAAAATAAAATTTTCGATAATGAAAGTATTTTTTACAAAAAGTTTCATTGTTGATGCCGTAAATCTACCTCCCGAGTGAAAAATATGTAAATTGTATATGTTGTGAATTGTGAATGCATACTTTTTATAGTGAGAGCTCCCCTTATATAGTGTTTTGGAATGTTATAGTAGTACTAAAAAATTGGTGTGAAATTATGATTATACCTCTTATCACATGTGGTGATTTAATTGGTTTATTTGTCCGAGTTGCGAAATTATTTTTTTTATTTTTGAAAATTATCACGTGTCGTAATATTATTAGAAATAAAAAATTTTCTATATCAACCGTGAAAACAAATTTATCTATAGTGAAATTAAAGTCACCCTGAAATATTCCCATATGGGCACTAGTAGCAGAAGTTAATCATCCAATGCAACAAGAATTGCAAAAGTTGGTATTATTGTTGATTCAGCAATGTTGAAATTAGAAGGAAAAAAAATGCTTATAGAAAAAGTAAAAACAAACAAAGATTTGATAGTGTAGCAGCAAAGCAACCCCACCGTGGCAGCTTCTATAACAAGTATGCTGTAAGAACTAGGTATCATGCAAATTAAATTTCTTTCTTACATGGGCGCATTGTAGATTTGTGGGGTATAAGTTTCTAGGTAAGAATGTCTAAATTGCTGCTAGAATTATTATTTGCAGGGTGGCCTTCTTTTGTGGGGTGGGGATTGAATTGAGAAACGTTATCCATTTAGATTGCCATTGTTTGTTTTTTCCTTGAAGCATGCCTTGAACTATTTAAGAAATTACGCTTAAAACATGCTTTTTAAAAAAAAAACAAACAACACGGATACAGTGAAATCGAATTTCTGAAGTTCCATTTTCCTTTTTTACGTGGCAACTCAGTATTTTTTTAAGAATACTCTTTTTCTATCAAAAGAAAAAATGAAGGGCCCAACTATAGTTTTATCAATAGAAAAGGAATCGTGATTTTATGGTACATTATTACATTGAATGATGAATTAATATTATTTAATAATAATTAATGTTATTATGTGGTAAAATATATTTATTTACACTTTTGATAATTATAATATATTTTATAATAATGTAATATCAATTCATGATAATTAACTATCATTTTGTGAAGGAAAAAAACGGCTTTTAAAAAAAATTACTTAGAATTTGTGGGGGAAGTAAGAACTTTTGAGGCTCAACTTCCAATTTTCGTGTCTATATTTTACATTCAACAAATTTTTGATATAGTAATAAGAATTTTTTCAATTCGCTAGAAATGTTTATGTTGGAATCTCTCTATAAATATTTATTGATGTTAAACTTAGCTTTTCATGGCACATAGTGTGAAGTGGTCATCAACTTTGGTCTTGACTACAGATGACAATTTTGTTCAAAACCGAGGGACCACTCCCCGTCCCAATTTGGGGAAAAATCTCTGCTCCGTTTGGGGATGGGGATGAATAAATTTTTTTCCCCGTTGCCTTAGCGGCGACAGGAATAAGGAAAATTTTTTTCTCATTGCCTTGGCGGGGACAAGGACGAGGATATAGATCATTCCCAAATTGCTTGAACTCTATAAATAATATATTATATTTTTCATCTTAAATTCATGTTTTTTATTAAATAAATTTATCGAACTCACACTTCAAATTTATAAAACTTTACCTGAAATGATAATTTGTCTTAATGATAATTTATTAAATTTATATATTATAAATATAATTTGCACTTCCTTTTTTATAACACTCTATTTTTTAATGGTCACAATATCAACTTAGATTTTAACAAGTAAAAATATTAAGATTTTCAGTTTTACCCAACTTGGACATGTAAAAGTCATATTTTTATGGGTTATTGGTTTAAAATAGTTCAAATTTTATGTAGTCTCATGACTTGAGTTTTGTTGGGTAAAATTCTACGCAGAGACTTGATTCTCGATAGAGAAAAAATTTTCTCTGCCTTCATCCTTGAAAGCATTGATGGAGAATTTTTTTTCTCCGTGAACTTGACGGAGACGGAGATGGGAAATCTAATCCAACCTCATTGTCATCCTTAATTTCAACGCAAATGCGGTAGAGATTATTTCAAAATTATTTTATATGTTGAAATTTAATACTCTCTGATGACATGTGATGTGACCTACTTACATATCTATTTTATGTACTAAAAAAATTTATTTTTACATCTAATAAAAAGTTTATTGATAATTTGAAAAAAAAATATTGATAAACTCCGTATATCATTATTTCGAACTCGATGCAAAAGAAAAAAACGTTTTACACTCTATCCGTACCAGAATTTCACCTAAAAGAGGGACCTTGATCTTCTGCACTGCACATAAACCTAATCAGTCAACTTGCAGCCGCCACGTTACAGCTCAGAGAACAGACTGGAAACGCGGCAGCATTGGCCCCACTACTTTGCTTAGCTCAGCTGACCGTATAATTTTCTAGTACCCAAAAGAAATATATATCGTCGCTTGTGACCCCTCTCTCTAAACAGTGAAATCCATACTGTTCCAAGTTTTAAAAAAATATCATTCTGTCTGCAATATTTTAATGGATTTAATTACTACTGTATGCTTATTTTGGCACCTTCTCTTTCGATCTTTTAATGAAGTAATCATATTGTAGTAAATTTTTTTATGTCCTGCCATTTTCAGTTTTAACAGATTTCATTAATTTGTTTTTTAAGGCAGTTTTCTGGTGTTGATCCATTGAATTTCCATAACCAATAATAGCTCACCATTTTACCCGATGGGAAAAATTACTATATTATCCTTAATGCTTATCAATTTAGGTGATAGAGGCCAAAAAAGATAAAAGAGGTGCAAAGAACAAAAGCATTGAATCAACTGTAGCGAGATTCCATTTCTCTAACTGTTCACTCACATGCAATTTTCCTTTCCCTTTTCCTTTTAAAAAAATAAAATAAAATCCTTTAAAATAATTAAATAAGAAACTTAAAAAAATAGTCAGTTGTGTCTCTTTGCGATATTGGATCACATGGTACACCAACAACTGATCCTGGGAATGATTAAAGGCGGTAATTATATTTGAAAATCTGTCTCAAGATTACGCCTTTGCCAACTCCCAAAAGCACATCATTTCATCGAAAACACTATCATTAAACGTCATTAAACGAGAAATTTGAGTGCATGTCAGTCATTTATTAAGTTCATGAAAAGTTGACCTATGTAACTTACACTACACTAAAAAATTTCACATCATTAGCGACAGAGTTAAATAAAATGTGTTTTTTTTTTGTTAATTAGTTTAGAATTTTCATCTCATCAAATCAGTTTCATAAGAGTTATTGAAAATTAATCAATAATTATAAATAAATTAAATAATAATTATATTAAAAAATTTAAGTACTAAAATTACAATTTTTCAGTGGTATCATCATTTATTTTTTTGGGGTTAAAATCAACCATCATTAATATTACCGTGTGCAACTGAAAAATTGTTTTGTCACAAATGTGTTTTGTGTGTGATAATAATAAATGAGAGTGGATCCACCGACCAATAGAGAATGAAATTTTTTTTGATTAGATCGAATGTTTTAAACTTTCTTAATTTTCATTGATAAATTTAATGAATTTCGTTGATAACATTATTTTTTGATTTCATATATATATTAATGTTATTAATAAAATTCTTTAAAATTATTAATAAAATTTTAAACGAATTTAAAACATTCGGTTTAACCAATAATTTTTATTGAGAACGAGCACATGCAAGTGTGAATATAAGCTAATTTTGACTAATTTATGAGTAGTATTTATTAATATTAATATTTGTATAATTTTACAATTGAAATGGTGAGTGTTCGGTAATTCCAGAGCAAGTCAAACGCGATCTTGTAAACAAAGAATCTTTTTTTTAAATGAATTTTGGTGTCTATTCTCACAGATCTAAAAATTATACCATGTTCACACATGTGACGGTGGCAATTATATTCTAAATGTTTTGTTATATTTAAGAAAAAAACGAGCTGATCCCAAAAAAATTACTGGTGAATGTGATTAGGGATTTGACTTGTAGCATAAAATAGCTGAGTTACAGTTGGGATCGAACTCTACTTATAGGAGGATATTTATTTTATACCTTGGAGAGTGAACACCGTCAGAGAGGGTGAGCATATAGAATCAGATTTGCATAGTATTTATTTATTTTATAATAATATTACTGTAAATATTTATTTATATAATCTCAAAATCTCTCAAACAATTCATAAACATTATAAAAGGGATAGTTTTTCTGTTTTCACAAGCTCTGTCGAGATTGGATCGGTACAAAATCTACTGCCTTCCCTTAGTTTCGGTATCAAAGTTGGGGAGAAAGAGGGAGACAAGTAATCGGAGCTAAAGAAGAAGACAATAACAAGAAGAGCAATAGGTGTCTGTGCCGTAACAAAACCCATTCATGAATTTGCGCTGATTTTCAGGGGATTTTGCTCTTTTATTTTTTAATCAACAATAGTATCTTCAACTCTGCCCGACGAGGTAGTGTTTTGTTTTGTAATTGTTTCTCTCGTATCTTTGCTGCTGCTTCTCTCCTTTATTAGATTTGGTTGGTTTTGAATCTTTGATTTGATATGGTTGCTGTTATCAAATGATGTGTCTTTCTTCCTTGTTGCCTGCTACTGGATTCATCTGAAAATGGGGCTTTTATCAATTTTTCTGGGTCTTGTTTACATTTCAGTTTAAGTCACTGAACTGAACTGAATTTTTTAGTGGAAATAAAGTTGCCAATAATGTTATTTTGAGGTCAAAGAACTCACTGAAAGTGATTCAAATGTTCTCTTAATATGGAAACATATCTGCTTTACTTGCCCTTTATTTTTCTGCGAATCTCATGTACCTTTTTTTTTTTCTCTTCTGGGTTTAGTTTAAAATTGTTTAGGAAAAGTTATCCTCGTCTCCTTTTCACTGTTCAAATTATGTTCCTTTTCGGTTCGCTTTTTTCAGGGTTTATGGATCTACTATCGTAAATTGGAGACTGGTCTTATTGTGGTATTACAATTTGCTTCTTTCCTATTCTTTACCTCGTTTGAGCCAACAACAATTCTCGGTTTCGCCAAATCTTTTGTTTTCCGTGGGTTGAAGTGAAAATTATTGTGTGTTATGAGTAACTCTTTTGAGTGAAGAAGATTTCTGGTTTTGCTCATTTTAGAGATATGGGCATCTCTTCTTCGTAGAATTTAACTCGTTTTACTGAACAAACTTCTCTGTTAAACTGAGGAACTTTACCGTGTCATTCATTTATAAGTTCTTTTTTTTTATTTTATAGAAAGACAAATTCCTTCATTTCTTTCCTGTTTGGATTCCAGGTTGGAAAATGTCAATGCCACTGCATCGAGGTGTATCTGGGATACGGACCTCGCGTAACAGCCATGATTTGATGGACTCCCAAATGAAGGATAGAACAGAAAAGGAAGATTTTAATAGAAATCGTCCATCTGATGAAAGATACTTGGCCCTCTGGTTTCCTTTCCGGTTCTTTTTCCCGGATAGTTCCCCTTCTAAGTATGGAACTGCGGAACACGGATTTGCATCTGATCCGTTTAGTGCCGGCAGCCCAAGGAGTCGGCACAAATTGACAATGCTACTTTTGAAGATCAGTTTAGTTATGATTGTAATTCTTGCGCTCACTGGATCTTTTTGGTGGACACTATCCATTTCAACATCGTCTAGAGGTCATATATATCACAATTATAGGCGACTACAGGAGCAACTTGTTTCAGATTTGTGGGATATTGGGGAGCTTTCTCTTGGTCCTTCGAGATTGAAAGAATTGGAATTCTGTTCTCAGGAGTCGGAAAATTATGTTCCTTGTTTCAATGTTTCAGAAAATCTTGCTTCGGGTTATTCTGATGGTAATGAGTATGACCGACATTGTGGACATGGCTTCAAGAAAAATTGTTTAGTTGTACCACCTGTGAATTACAAGATTCCTCTTAGATGGCCTACTGGGAGAGATGTCATCTGGGTTGCAAATGTTAAAATTACTGCTCAGGAGGTGCTTTCCTCTGGTAGCTTGACCAAAAGGTGAGTGCTGATTAGTCTTATTAGCCAACTCTTGTATCACACTTCACACTTCACACTTCACTCTTCCTCTTTTTTTTTTATTATTTTTTTAAATTTGTTTTCCCCTTCATTTGGTTTTAGGATGATGATGTTGGAGGAGGAGCAGATTTCCTTCCGTTCAGCTTCCCTCATGTTTGATGGTGTTGAAGACTACTCGCATCAAATTGCCGAAATGATAGGGCTGAGAAATGAATCTAATTTCATACAAGCCGGTGTAAGTAGATAATTACTTCTTCTTCGAAGTTTGTTTGAATATGTTGGCATGTCCTGTTTCATTATTAAGATTGTTCTTCATGCGTCTAGTTTTTATGAAGCTGTGTCATACGTTTGCTTTGGGCTTGGCTTACTTTTGTCTTGTACTTAGTTGGGTTTTTCATTTCTGATCAATTGTTAGAGAAGCTTGTTAATAATATTTATCAGATTGTTACATTGAACTTAAAACTGGAACTGTGGTATATGTAGCCTGACCTGTGCTGAGCTAATGATAAAAGCTATGAAGCTAATTCCAACCAGGTTGGAAATTTTGAAGCACTAGCAGGTTACACAAAGAATGATTTGATTAGTCCCTTTGTCATCATTGCTGTTCCTCTCTACTGGATTGATATAAAGCTGTTAGGTCCTTTGTTTTCAAAATACATTGGATTATTTCAAGACAAAAAAGATCGACCTAATACTATTTTATTAATATTTTTAAAACAGTTTTCACTGCAAGCTTTGCTTTTGGATATCATTGTATCTTCTCTCTCCATGTCTTGTCTGAAATGGTGACCTATTGCTGACCCTTTTTGCAGGTCAGAACAATCTTGGATATAGGATGTGGTTATGGTAGCTTTGGGGCACATCTCTTTTCCAAACGACTGTTAACTATGTGCATTGCGAACTATGAGGCCTCGGGCAGTCAAGTTCAACTAACTCTTGAAAGGGGTCTACCCGCAATGATTGGTTCTTTCACTTCAAAACAGTTGCCATATCCTTCTCTTTCCTTTGATATGTTGCACTGTGCACGATGTGGTGTTGATTGGGACCAAAAAGGTATCTATTAAAAGTTAGTGGAAGCTGTAACTTTATGTATACTGGAATTCACATGTTGAAATGTGATTGCATATTGACACAGAAAGTCATTCTGCTTCTATGGTTTTCTTCTTTTAAAATTTTTCTTGGCTCTTCAAAGTTTCCATAAAAAAGTTACAAATGCTCAAGTTACATAGTGCAATAGATGTCAAGAAGCAAAATAGTATTTTATTATTTCAATGGTTATTCAAACAGGCTGTTTTCATAGTTCTTGTACAAACAATTTAGTAGGTTGAGGTAAAGCATGAATTGTGGATCTTTTTTAACTGGTGAATCGCAGTTAAGATCCACACCAGATTTTGTATCGTGTATTTTTACTGGTGGATCTTAGCCACAAATAGTCAGCTTTGGCTTGAAATTTTTTTCTGCCTACAATGTATTCTAAATGGGCATGTGATGCAATTACTGGCAGTTGCCTGCCAAGGATTGATCTAGAAGAGAACATAAGGAAATCTTGCTCGATATCATTTTACTCTTTGACGGTTCATTTCTGAAGGAAATTGATAAAAGGACATCACAGATTTTATTTAGAAATGTTTGGAATGTGGATTACAAATTTAGCTCGTCTTTAAATGCACTTTGTTAGCTACTTAAGTTTCAGATTAAAACATGTAGCCTACTTGCAATTGTACTCAAATGGTATATAGTAAATAGGGTACTTAGATCACTAAAAGTTTTGATTATGGGTTCCTCTGATTTTTTCTCTGTTATCACTTACCATTGTTGGCCTTCTCTTTAAATTCTACAATAAAAGAAACTTAGCCATGTGCTGCACCAAATCTTAGTATGTGTTAGTCTTCGAATATTAAATCTACTTTTTCATACATTAAGGCAGCTTATGCCTGCTTTTGTGACTTATTGGTTTGAACTACGTGTAATTCCTTCTATGTTTATGATATGTGGTACAGATGGTATTCTCTTAATTGAAGTAGATAGAGTCTTGAAGCCTGGTGGATACTTTGTATGGACTTCACCACTCACCAATGCTCGTAACAAAGAGAACCAGAAAAAGTGGAATTTTATAAGCAATTTTGTGGAAAATCTCTGTTGGGAAATGTTGTCACAACAAGATGAGACTGTTGTATGGAAAAAGACTAGTAAAAGAAGTTGTTATAGTTCCCGGTGAGTCATCAAACATGGTTATTCTCTTGCTACATCACATATCCTTTGAAAATGAGTATCATGCTAAAACTATAGTGTATAAATCATATACATGAGCGAGCTTTTGTTCCTGAGATTAATAGTTGTCCTGATTGGGGTTCCAACTGCTTGAGTGTCTAGGAAGCCTGGTTTGGGGCCTTCTACCTGCAGTAAAGGGAATGATGTTGAATCTCCATATTATCGGCCACTCCAAGCCTGCATAGGAGGAACACATAGCCGCCGATGGATTCCTATTGAAGAGAGGACAACGTGGCCTTCTAGAGCTAACTTGAACAAGAGTGAAGTAGCATTATATGGTTAGTGTTCTTCCATACAAATATCTTAGAAAATACAAGACACAGGCAGTGATAACAAAATCTTTACCTGTCCTATTCTCATTTATAACTTATGCTAATGCTATTGTCATTTATCAGGTCTGCATCCAGAAGAATTCACTGAGGACACTGAAAACTTGAAAACAGCAGTTCGTAATTATTGGTCTCTTCTGTCTCCTTTGATATTCTCAGATCACCCAAAGAGACCTGGTGATGAGGATCCTTCACCACCTTATAACATGCTCAGAAATGTTCTAGACATGAATTCTCGTTTTGGTGGTTTTAACTCTGCACTATTGGAAGAAGGGAAGTCTGTTTGGGTAATGAATGTGGTCCCAACAAGTGGACCCAACTACCTTACCATGATTCTTGATAGGGGCTTTGTTGGTGTATTGCATGATTGGTAATTCTACTTATTCTCTCTCTGATATCATGTTCTTTGATATATATCATGTTTTTTTAAATCTTGCGCAACCCTTTTTAGCTTAGTGTTCCCATTCTGCCAATATAAAAGTCGATAACTGGTGTCTTTAAAATTAATCTGCATCTCATTTTCTTAGACGCTTGAAGGATATAAAATTCACATGGTTAGAGAATAAGCCTTAATGTGCAGTCTAATATTCTTAATTGGAGGAAAATTACTAAATTAGATACCAACTTCAAAGAAACAAAATGCATGATGAAGGATATGTTTCATACTATTCAGTAACCCCACGCTAAAATTTGGGATATTTTTTACTGGTAATTATAGAATTATGTGAAATAATTTTGATGTTATCTGTTTTTTTCGTTTTACTTTAGACATCATGTAATCTCTAAATAATGGATGTTCTTTAGTAACTTCATCTTTTATTTATCGTATGATCTTTATCCTTTTTAGGTGTGAAGCATTTCCGACATACCCTAGAACTTATGATATGGTGCATGCAGAAGGACTTCTGTCACTTGAGACAGGTCAGCATCGCAGGTGCACCATGCTGGATCTGTTCACTGAGATTGATCGGTTACTTCGTCCAGAGGTACTCAAAGTTAAAAAGATGAAATGATCCAGTTTTTAGTTACAATGCATTCTCTTTATTATTGTTGAAATAAAATGTTAATTCCAATTGGTGGTGAAAAATAGCCAACTAAACATTTGCTTAGCAGTTCCTTAATATTGACTATCATGCAGATTATACAGCGTATTTATATTTTTCTAGATAGAGTTACTCCCATTAATTTAAACTTCAATCATGTTTTTATTCTCCTTTTTTGGTTTGATGTGTGTAAGTTGGGCTATGATGGTAGTCTCAATTGATAAATTTGAAGGATTGTGAGCACTTGTATGTTTGTAATGTGACAATTTTTAGATAGCAAGTTTAAATTATCATAGAGGTATTAGGACTTGTTTATCAAAAAGAAGAAGAAGAAGAAATAGAGGTATTCAGACTTCCAAACTTCTTCAAGGTGTTATTGTGTATGTTAATTTGAAAACTTGGTATGTCATTTGCACCAGTCTCTGTGACTTATGTTAAAAGTTGCGTGGTCTCGATAAGCAGTTGCCACATGATAACATGTTTTGTGCTTGTTGAGTAAACAGGAAGCTCTGTTTAAGCTTTTGTGCATCTACAATTTTTGTCTCTCACTTTTTTGGCAATTCAATCTATGCCATGATGAAAGCATTGGTTCTTTTATCTAATACTTATGGTTGTTTATTTTCTCTTTGCACTTGTGTACCCTAAGAATCAGTTTGATAAATTATGTTATCAAAGTCGATCCATTTTTTAGTAGTTCTGAAATTCATGGCTCAGCTTCTATATTATTGGAGTCTTAAGCACTATGTCAAAACAGAAGGGTGGAGTGTCACATTTTATGTTATATATAGGTTATTGATTAATTATATCGTACTTTGATGCATAAAACAATGTTACTGATCTAACTAAGGACATACTTGGTAGTTCTGGGTAATGCTAGCTTATGTAACTACCTTTGAACATACTGGTGTCTCGGTACTTGATCTTCTGTAACATTCTTTTGTGATGCTTGGTGGTCTTCATGTCATTAGAGATAGTTTGGGTTGCTCTTTAATATCCATCTGAAGTAATCATGTTTTTTAGAACAGGTATTTTGTGTGTTTCTCGTAAATGTCAAATGAATTACGTTATAAATTATAGAATAATAGGAAATACAATCAAAAGGATTTGTTAATAAATACAAATTGTTTAGGACCATTATAAATCTGCTGTGCTAGATGGCTTTTGATTTGCTTTGTTATGTTGGAGTGTTCTGACTTTGATGGTTTTGTGCAGGGTTGGGTAATAATCCATGACACAGCTCCTCTTATCGAATCAGCAAGAGCTCTAACAACAAGGTTGAAATGGGATGCAAGGGTTGTAGAAACTGAGAGTAACAGTGACGAGAGACTCCTTATCTGCCAGAAACCTTTCTTCAAGAGACAAGTGAACTAATCATGAGTTGTTAATGGGAAGCTCAGGATGTTGATCGTGGTATTCATATTCATTTTGTGGATGTTAATTAATTATCATAAAGCTCCACCTAGAAAGGGGAGACACAAAATTTTGAACGGAAAGCAGAAACTGGAAAACAGAGGAGAGGAAAGAAAAGAATATTGGTGGAACAAACCACAACTACTATGTAGCCGTAAGGCGTACATAGGGGCCATGTAATTACTCAAATGGAGGCGCTCTCCAATATCAGAAGTATAGGATCAGATTTGATTTTCCATGTTATGTCTCATTACAGCTATACGACCACGTGATTAAGATTGTTAAGATGTTTACAGAATAAACGAAGTTTCTATTCTCTGTAGTATGTAAAAAAAAAGGTGCTTTGTTAGTGTTGATTCTCTTATTCTACTTTTTCCAGATAATTTATGTTCAATGGAGGGAAAACTACTATTGTAGTGTTCCTTAAAAGAATGTTACTTATTTTGTGCAACTTCGCTCCATAACTATTACTATTTTCAAGAAATAAAATATTTTATTTATTTATTTATTTAGAGCGCACGGGCAATTTGACTTTGCTAGAATATTTTCGTTGCGTGGAAGTTGTACGCTGAAAAACTTGATGCAGAAGAGAGCAGATCTTCTTTGAGTGACTCAAAGAATCGGGTGTCTCAGACATTTCTATCTCTATTTACTATATTTTAATTCATCTTATAAATTTATGATCAATAATTTTCGCTCATATTGTTTTCTGCTGCTGATGTTTTTCATTGAATTGCTTGAAATATTTCCAACAATCTTAGAGGAGATCATCGGTAAGAGATAGACTAGAGAGGCAGTGGTTTTTTGCTCTGCTATGTCATTGTTTGTTTGCTTTGAAATGTTATATTGTTTGGATTGGCATCAAGAGTTTGGCTTGTTTACCCTTTTTGTGCCTAATTGAACATGTGAAATATGTATTTTGCTCCATAGCTCTACCCATAATTGGTGAATATTTCTTGGATTGATAAATTAAGAACCCATTTTAAAACAGTTGAAGATGTTGATTGTAAACTTAGGTGTCCAAAAACTTAAATGGACACTTATATTTAGAATCCCCTATCAAATTAAAGGGATATTGTTGGCCCAAACTACAATATTCAGTTTATGGGCTTTGTGATTTTGGTGTTATATTTTTTTTAAAAGTAAACTTCTGAGCATACTCTGCTCAGTGTCCTAATATGTTATTAGGAAGAGAAAAAAGAAACGAAAAAGAATAAGAAAAAGAAAAAAAAAGAGTTTCAATAATTTTTGCTTGTTGAATTTTAATCTTTATTGAGCGTAAAGACTCAAAATTCTGGTTGTTGTTGTTAACGAGTAAACAAACCTTATGATAAATGGAATTTATAAGAATTCATTTCATTGAAATTAGTTTCAAATGTGGAATTTGTTACTTATAAATAATGGTAAAACTATGACCAAGCTTATTTCACTTTTCCTTTTAAAAGTCAATACTATTGTCTTTTATTAAAGATTGCATAAACATTTTCCATTGCAATCAAAGAGCATTTTATGTAGCACAATATGAGTTACAAGGTTGTATCTAAAGCAAGAGATGATTTTTTTTTTTTGAGAGAGATACATATTATTGGATTAGCATTTAAGTTAGATCCATATTTATAAAGGGAAATGAGATTGAAACCTATAAAATAATTATCACAGCTAACATCCTATATTTGTGATTGGAGATATGATAAAAAATATCAAATGGGTAAAAATGAAATTGCACAATAATTAGGAGAGCACTAATTGATTTTAAAGGAATCCTTAATCTTATTCCTATGGTGGAAGCGCTCTAAAATGTGATTTTTTAATAGGAGTTTTTAATTCAGAATGAGACCAAAACATAATTATGCAGAGCGTTGGTCATAAGTCCTATATAAGTGTGGTAGTGAGGTTACTACTATGGGAATAAACTTCTTCCTAAAAGCACTCATGAAAAGATTTGTGCGTATAACTGTAAGGCTTAAAACCAATCAGAATTTAGTAATTACCCGTACTGTGTGTGCAGTAGATTGAAATTTGGATCAAATGATTGAGTTCAAAACACATATCATTCATATTCCTTCAAATGGAGATTTACTAATATTAAGTGTACGATCAAATCTGAAAGATAGCTACACTCATTGCATAGTAAAAGCGTTTTTGTTTAACAAAAGTTTTAAATCATGTGGGGGATTTTTAGAGCTAATTTAAAATTTTATTTCTGATTTTATAATTTATTATTTTTTTATTCATAAATATAATGTGTTGGTTAAAGGAATTGAGGAGTGAGGTAACTAATTTTTAGTCTTACTCACCCAAATCTCTATTATTTACTAACTGCTTAGTATATATTAATAATATCTGCTATCAAGATAAAAGGAATAACGTTTTTTACTCTTTCCTTGATCTCGTAACTAGGTATTTTAGTTTTGAGTTTGCGTGCAATTTGAGTACGTGATATTGCTTTGAAAATCTTAATGCAAAAAAAATTATATCTTATCAAAAGTTAACACAAAAATCGATGTTCATCCATCAAACATACATATCATTCTATTTCTATATTTATTATAATTTAATTAATTTTATAAATACATGATTAATAATTTATGTTCATATTTTTTTTAATACGATGATGTTATTCATTGAATTGCTAGAAATATTTTCAACAGTACAGTGGGTTGTGAGGTCTGAAGTTCGGATTTTTTTTTTTTTTTGGTTAAGAAGGCTACGATCGGCAAAATTAAACAGTGAAACGGGGATACATCACCCCATATGTCTCCAAGTACACATCATTCAAGAACCCTGGAGGTTCTTCAAAAAACATAAGAGCATCCATGGATTTGCAGCCATTTTTTGCCAACCGAATAGGAAATTATTTGCCTCCCTAAACACGTTCTTGTACTGCAATCAAGGAGATTCATCTGGTATCTGCAAGCATTAATAAAAGGACTAAGAGGGTGGCAATCCGAGACAAGACTATCAAGCAAATCAACAGCAGACTTGGAATCCATTTCAATCTCAACACATCTCAATCCCAAATTGACAACCATATCAAGACCCAGGCTCGGCTGTGATACTGTCACAATTGCCCAAACCAGCGCTGAAACACTCGATCCAATTTCCCCAATGTTCGCGAAGAGCACCCCCATCCCCGCCCTACCCAGATCCTTGCATGGAGCCATCGGTATTCCGCTTAACAAATCTCAATTTGTTATCTCGTAATGCCTACCATCTTCGCAGATGAAACTGCCCAATGTTTCTCAATTGTTCTTTCTTGTTTTGGAGCCAATGGAGTTGCAATTTACAATTTGGAATCTTAGGCAAGTTTCTCTTTCTCTACTTTCTAGTTTATACATTCAATTTCTTTGTCTTCTGTTTGTATGATTGTTGTTTGCAGAAACTCCTCTTTGACTAATTTTCTTACATATGACGAGGAATGATGAGATTGAGAATGATATTGGTACCCAAAACAACCGTACATTGAAAATAATCATATAAAAAGTGGAGATATACCTCCTATAGATTTCAGAATTTCTAAATGTTTTGGTATGAGATAACTGTTTAACTTTCATATGATATGCCAATCCAATGTTTGACATAGCCTTGTTGTATATTTAATTATTAAGGGGTGTTTCAACCTTGGACATTTTCTTACTCTTTGAGATAAATTGTCCTCCGTCTTAAAATTGCAAACAAACTGTCCATTATCTTCGGGTTGTAACTTAGTTGACCTTGGAGTTGTAAAATAATTTATTATAACCTTGAGGATATAAACTAATTGTTTTTTTTTACTGTTGAAACTCTCTTTATTTAAAAAGACCTCTTGACCAAAGCAAAATCGTCATGTATAAAAAAATCTCTCTGCCCTTAATAGATCTACTGCTTCTTCAAGAAATTTTTCTGCAATTTGGTTCTTTCTTGCTCACTAAAATTTCTAGCAAAGGAAAGTTATTGAAGTGGCCCTTGGGGTACTCAACTGTGATTGCATACATTGAATGACACCACAATCTAATGTTGGAAAGTTAGTCGTAAGAACTCATTGCACCGAGTGATTCATTTCAAGAGGACAGAAATCAAGCTTTTAAGAACAACACTTTGCATGATTTTATGGTATAATCGTTTCATCTCTATCTATCTTTATTTCATTGACATATTTACTTATTTATTTTAATCTGCAAATTTGTGCTAAAATTTTTGTATCAACCCATTTTTTACAACAAGCCTTACCCCTGAGCCCGTCCTTTAAGACTACTCTTAATTTCACTTTTAGGTCCCAACAAAAATAACTTGGTTGATCTTAAGCATCACATGTTAATCATTATTTGCTACAACATATCCAAATTTAATTTAGAATCATTTAGTTGACTGAAAGTTCTAATGCTTATAAAAACTAAAGAAATCAACGCTGCATTACATTACACAGAAGTATCTGGTAACCAAACCACTCCATCCAAAGAGAAAGCTGACCAAGGATAATGAAAAGAAATATTAACTCCTTAAAAATGAAAGAAAAAATAGAAATATATTGCCAAAGATGCCAAACATCTAATGGGATGAAGAAGCACGTGCAGATGACAGTGTCTTTGGGGCCAAGTTATAACGAGTTCGGCTCGTTGACCTGTTCCTACTATTCTGCCCCACACCCAAGCTGCTCCGGTGCCCACTGGATGAGAGTGATCCACCTTGCCTCCCTCTCCTCACTGTTTTTCTGCGAGAGCTCGAAGAGCTGTTTCCAAGAGCAGCTTTAGCAACACTATCTGTGAGCACTTCTCGTGCTCTTTGTGGTTTGATGGGCTGCTTGTTCAGGTATACCAGTTTTGGGAGGAGACCATAAACCGCCTTACGCAGCTGGTCATCACTTATGTTGCTCTGAATCGGATTTCCTAACAGATTGAGAGCTAGCAATGAGTTGTAGTTAGCAACAAGCTGGCCTAGAGCTTTTGCTGTGGTTATCTTGTTGAAACTAAAGTCCAAAACTGTTAGCTTCAAGAGTCTATGCAAGCCCTCAGCATCACTAATCTTGTTCCCAGCGAGATAGAGTTCTTTGATCAGTGTGCAATTCGACAAGCCTGATATCATCAAAATCCAGAATGCACGTTTAAAATTATATTCTTAAAATTTTAAAAAAAAAGAGAATATTTTCCTGAGGAATTTCATCAGAAAATTGGAGGTGTTTTTCTTCCCTTTTTCCTGAAGGCCACAGAATAAAATTTGCTTAAGATAATTACCTTGTCCAATTCGAGAAATGCGGTTGTAACTGAGATCAAGTACTCGCAGTCGAGTCAATTCTCTGAGACCTTCAATAGTGCTGATCTTGTTTCTTGACAGGTTGAGTGAATGAAGGCCCTTTGGCAGTGATCCTGGAGTAATGTAGACTGCAAACAAAGAAAAAAACAACCATGCAGCTCAGTACTAATGATATCTTCTCTGATCACTATTTTCTTCTCGGCCGAGAGCATACCTATAAAGTTGTTTGACAAGTTGATGGATCTGAGGCTGGAGAAGCCTGATATGGTAGGGATAGCTTTTAAGCCTATGCCTGAAATGTGAGCCACAGTTGAGGAAGAATTGAGAGTCTGGATGACGCTATTGGCATGTAAAATCTCCTCTGAAATGTTTACATCACGATTCTGATTCAAGCCTGCCGTGTTTCTTGCTGGTGATCTACCAACCTCAGGAGAAGGTGGGAAGATGATACCCTCTTCACTGTTATTATCATCCTCAGCTGGAGATGGGTTTTGGGAGTGGAGATCTTTCACCCACTCATCCACTCTTGTGAAGGATGATGATTCTGCTGAAAAAGCAACCCATTGGTTCTGGGGCCATAAACTAGAAGCTCCAGTATGAAAACCACCCCAGTTCTGATTGTCACTATTGTTGCGGTTGCAGCCCTTGTTCAATGATTCTGCCGTAAATGATCCAGGTGATTCCATTTTACTCAATTTCATAGCTTGATTTGGTTCAAGCGTATCCGAAGAGTACCCACCTTGCTGGTTCCAGGCAGCTGTAGGAAGTGGTCGTGGTTTTGAAGTAGAGGGTTTGTGCAGGTTCCGGTGGCTCCAGAGGAATAACTTCCACCACAATCTTCTACTCCTGGAAGGTAGAACTTGACTCGAAGAATGCTTCTTTAACATCACTCTGTCAGCACTGCAATGGCTCATCCCAGACGCAGGGCTGCCAACATTGAAATTCACCCTCATCCTTGCAGATAATTTCTCCAGTTCTTCATTGAAAGATTGTGACTTTGAAGGAGGCAAATGATTGGCCATCTTTCTTAGGACTTCTCTTGTTTCCAGGTTAGAGCAGGAGCGCTTAAGCTTTGGTGAAGCCCAGAACTTAGGCCTCCCAAGCCCTGGATCACTAGCATTTCCACTTTGGATCATATCAGCATCCTCCTCAGCTCTGTTCAACAATTTTTCATTTACCTCAGTTTCAAAATAATCGACCTTTGAGGTTTTAAAGTTCTCCTCTTCACCTGAATTAGCTACATGTATTTGGAGATCAAAATCAGAGAAGTTCCTCTTGATTGAGGCATTCTCTTCATTCTCATCTTCCCCTTCATATGCTCTCTCTGTTGCTTCACGCCCCACAGCGCTCTCGTGGTCTATCACCTTGACATTGCACCTGGAGTTGTTCTGAAGGCCAAATGGTGCTGGAACACTAAAAGATGTGGATTTCAACTCATCAGTCGAGAGAGGTTTCACTGGTTGTTCACGTTTAAACTGCAAGGATCTTAGAGCCTTTTGGTATTCATTAGCTTGTGAAGGTTTATAGTCCCCCTCCTCCTAATAGCAAATTAAAAAAATTAAAGTCAATGAAGTTGGCAAATCACAAATCTTACTCAGCAATTATATATCTAAACCGGACTTAACTCACCTTAACTTTCTTCTTGTTCCTAATCAGCAAGGTGAAACAACCGAATTTTGCCATTTCAAGAGGAAACTGTCTGATTTGAATTCCTCAAAAAGGCACCCAAAATTTCTGTTTCTTGTTATTTAACTTGTCGAATTTATGATATTTTGAACAGCTCACACGCATCTCTAATGACAGCTAAAAAGCGATGGATTGTTGATCGGCAAAGAGAAGATTGGATTAAAAGTTAGCCATAATCAATGGGAAGACGCCAAACCAGTGAGTGCGTGAAATCTGAAGGTGAACAGAGACCGGAAAGCAAGGGACCAGGGCTTACTCCGGCTTCTGAAGATTTCACTGGAGTGTCGGCCAGAGTTGTGTACCCAGCACCAGCAGCTTCTCTCTAAAAGATTGACAGAATCTTTCTTCAAACCCTCTCCTGATCACAACAACAACAAATGAAACGTATTAAATAGACATTGAGGGTAGGTAATTCCGTAACTAAGGATTCAGCTATTGAAGCACAAAAAGGTATTTGGGTATGAGCCATGTGGTGAGATGGGTGTACCTGTTGAAGCTCAACTCTGCCAGATTGTTGAATAGAGTAGTAAAAGACACATATAGGCACATGCGACACCGTGTTCTGTGGATGAACACAGAGACTTTTTATTGTAAAATATTAATGGTAATATATCTTCGCTTACATTTTATTCTAAAATATTAATGCTAATATATCTTCGCTCTCTCTCTCTCTCTCTCTCTCTATCATCCTTACAGAATCATATTATTGCTGTGGGCCACACTCTACCTGGTGCCACATGCTCTGTTTTTTCTTGGGCCCGCCTTTGCATCAAATCCTCAACAAAATCATTACACTCTTCCTTTATTATGGGTCGTAGATTTTTTTTTTAATTATTATTAAAAAATCAATTTATGTGGTGTTTAGTTAATGGTTGCTGAGGCGTGGTTCTGTGTGAGTTTGCTTACGAGCACAATCACGTATCGTTTAGTATTATGTATAAAAATAGTATTTAGAAAATTTTTTATGGATAAATTACATAGATTTTTTTTAAGTTAACGTACAATTATATAAATTTTTATTATATTTTTTAAAACATTATTTATCTTCCAAATTTAAAAAAATTTAATTTAATTTTATGTGATTTTTTTAATTAAACTTTTCTATAAAAAATGTTAACCTTTACCATATAAAAAAATTAAATTTAATTCTACATAATTTCATATGATTAAATTATTTTATCAAAAAATATAAATGATATTTTAAAATAATATAAAAAAATATGTGTAAACATATTTTATTTTTAAAGAAGTATGTTTAATTTATTTATTTTATTTATTAATATGATAACTTTATATTAAAAATTCATTGACAAAATATTATTTTTGCAAATAATTGAACGGTGTGCAAGTCTACGTCAAAGGATATTACGTATGAAAGAGGATGATTCCTTTCATTAGTGGAAGAGATATTATTAAACTAGCCGTATTATTGTTCGTACTATTTTATTCTTATTACGTACCACTTTTGGAAAGATTTCGTGGATGCTTACGCAGTTATGCTCTTTGGTTTTTCTGCTTCATTCAGTTGATAAAAAATAATCTTTATTGATAACTACATTTTTGCTGTGGGGCCACATGCTCTGTTTCACTGTGCATTCTGGTAAGAAAACGTAAGTTTCATCAACTGTGCAGTTGATCATCATGATTCATGTGTGGTTAATTATCGGTTATGTTGATAGGAATTCACACAACAATTTTGAGTATATAATCCAAGTGCTGATCATATATTTTTTTATAAAAAAAATTCAATTTCAAATATTTTATCTTTAATTATAAAAAATAGTTTTAATTAAAAATATATAAAATATGTAAATAAATTGATAATTTCTAAACCCAATTCATTGCTAATAATGTGTTTATATGATAAAGCTCAATTAAATGAAAAAATGAGTGTTAAAAGTACCATTTGATAAAAAATCTTTAACGATATATTTTATTTTTTATGTAAGTTTCAATATTTTGTGTGGGATTATATATATCGGAAAATTATGTGAAGCATTAATACTAAAAAATTCATTTTAAAATTGATTAAATTTACATAAATTAATTTGTTTAAAGAGATAATATATTAAAAATTTAAATTAATTTACACATAAAATCTTTTTTACTTCTCATTCATTTTATCATTTTCGTTAAATATAATAAAAAATTAAAAATCTTTAAAATTAACTTATTAATATTAATTATCAATGATAACAATAAAAACTATGTACAAACATAAATATGGAAGTATGTTAGTCTAGAGACAAAAATATTTGTCATTAATAAGTCTTTTAGGGTAATATTCTGCCACCAGTGTTAATTTAACCTCTATTGTGTCTTTTTGAGGCAAATTATTTTGCCTCAATTTGCTATTTTACCAAATTTGCCTCAATTTGCTATTTTACCAAGAATATGTATGATACCTCATTCTAACTATTCTAAAGCTTTACCTCTCAAAAAAGAAAAAAAATATATATATATTCAACTGCGCGCTTTTGTAATAACAAGAATGGACATGTTCTGTTCTAAAAGAATC